>KV751375.1:1920413-1970542 GCA_001698575.1 Mola mola | reverse complement strand
TTTCACCCTCTCCTGGATTCTTTAGAGCAACCCGACGTTTCTTCCAGTCAGATTTGGCGATGCAAAGCGCTGTCATACAAGTCCTCTCTCCGCCTTTTCCCCTTTAGGGATTCCATGGCCAAACACTCCTCCGTTATCTCAAAATTGTCACTAATCCCTCTGATAAAAATTAAAAACTGAGCGGTGTCCTTTATGTCATTACTTTCGTCCAGTGACAGTGAATATCATGTAAATGACCCCGCATTTTTATTTAGCTTGCTAGCTAAGTCTTCGTCAATTAGCTCTACACGGCGAGTCACTGTTGTGCGTGATAAGCTAATTTTTTCAAATTTGTTCTTGCTGTCAGGACACAAGTTTCCTGCTGTCTCTACCGTGCACTCTTTGAGAAACTCCCCTTCGGAGAAAGACCTGCTGGTCTTTGCTCATTTGAACGCAGGTAAATAACTTGCCTTCGTCCTCTGAGCCGTAGCCGTCCGTTCTTGCGTTGACTGCTTGTTAGCGTAGTTAGCATGCTTGGTGGAAAAGTGACGGCTTAAGTCGTATTCCTTTAAAACCGCAACGGTTTCTTGGCAAATAAGACATACGGCCTTTGACCGGGCTTCAGTGAAAAAGTATTTAGTTGTCCATTCCTTATTAAATACTCGGCACTCACTGACTTTTCTTTTCTTTGGCCCACTCATTGGTACAGATGGGTTCAGAGCAGCAGCAGAGTAATAAGAGAGAGAAGCCCGGGCTCAACAAAATCAAGTCAACGTATCACTGCGCCTAATGCGCCACCTGGTGGCACGCCAGGCATTACAGGACAAGGTCCAATGAATGTAGTCATAATTATATGATTTGATTTGGGCAATTCTGTACCAATCTGCCGGATTAAAAAGGCCCGCGGGCCGGATGTGGCCCACCTCTGAATACAGTGTGCCAAATTTCAAAATAAAACAAATTGTATAAGTTATATATCTTTCTAGATAAACATGTATGGAAACATATCTAAGGTATAAATGTTAATATTTGCATTGGAGAAGTATTAAAAACAGATAAACCACTTTACATTAGATATGTTGGATATTTGCACATCTAACTCTGAATATATGTGTGTGACTTATATCTGAATCTAAAATATGTCCACATAAATTATACATCTTTGTGTTTAATATATTCTTATGGACATGCATCCCATTTTTGTCTGCGATGTCTGGAGTTTACCCATGTGAAAACACGGGAAGCTACACAAAGCTGTGGCTGTCGCTCAATGTTTGGCTTTTGTCAGCAGGATGAAAATGTCAGCTGATACAAAATAACCTGTAAATCTATGTTCTGGATTAACGAAACCAGGGGTTTTGAGAGGAGCGTGCGTCCAGCTTCATAATCCATCTGCAGATCTGTAAAATGTGCATGACCGAGTCCAACAAGTAGCGTCATATTTAAGATTATGATCATGACATTTAGCTGTATTGATCGACAGAGTGAAAATGGATTATATTGTACACGCTCCGCTCACCACACCGACGATCTACGGATGAAGAAATGTAATGGAAGTTTAAAAGAATCAATTACTAGATGGGGAAAAAAAAAAAAAAACATTAGGGAAAAAAAAAACAAAGTAAACATGAACCAACAGTTGTTTCTAATGTGGGTTTTTTTTTTTTTTTAATGCATTTAATGGAATGTTTATTCATTTAATTATTCATTGCTTATTTTGGGCGTTTCAGTCTTCCATAAATGACGTCGAACTTGGCAAACTGTTAAGTATGTTTGTTAATGTTTATAAATTGAATAAAGTGATGAACAAATGACAGAAACAGTTCATATTAGATTTGTAAATGCAACTTATTAGCATAGACATGAACCGTCCATGAGGGATGAAAATCGAGGTGATTGTTATGCACATGAATCTAAACTGGGGGGCTAAAACTGAGTGATTAAATTAGTCATGGTATGATGGGGGAGAAAAGAAAAAAAAAAATAAAAAGCCATGTTTTATCATTTCCCCTTCTTAAGTTTAACTTTAATCACTCATCACAAATACGTTGTTTATCAGGAAAGTGAACTTGAGTGTTAAAGCAACAAGAGAATAACTGGAGGGAAACAAAGTCTCTGGATTAGAAATGGAAGGAATACAAGTTATTATAGATTTTACACTTTTACTTGTCTGTGTTACCGTAGTGAAAACAAACTTTAATCATTTAAACGTGATAATGTCCACTTTGCCGCTTTCATCTAAAGAAAATAACGGTCTCCTGTCCCTGCGCCTTATAGAGGCCATCGCTTATCTCAGATAGCCGTCCAGAGCTTTGCCACGAATATGGTCACTGGTGCTGAATATGATGAGTTAAAGGACGACAAGTAAACACCAAGTAAAGTTTACTGCAGCTGCTGAGCTCCAGGCTACAATTATATTTTTGTGAATTGAATAATAAAGTTCAAGAGTTAGGGTGGAGGGCAGCAGATAGGAGGTCACCTCCTGCAGGGTCCATGAGCAGCTCCTACAACTAATTAGCAACCAGAAATGCATATTATGGCCAATTACACTTATTACACTCATTTAACATAATGAGATGCTGTTAATGCATTTTTGTCTTCTGGAACATTTAACCAGAGCTGAAATGCTTTTTGCAGCATAAAGTCCAGAGGTGAAAGAACGCTGTAGTCCTGTACAACCTCCACCCGGCACAAACATACCTCCGCCACTCATCGGCATCCTAGTCACATGACCTACAGCCACTCAGGTAGGAATTGACCACCAGACAGTATCATTTTTTGGTTACTACAGCATCATGAAGTTGATGAGAAAAGCTTCATGTTGACAGCGTTAAATGATGCCAAAGTCAAACAAGAATATAAAACACTTGGTTACGTGTTAACCAGGCTGCTCGGCTCCATGCTGACAATAGCCAGCGCAGATGACACTGGTAACGACCTGCTCCGTCATCAATGTGTCCAACTCTTGAGATCTGGCTTTTTGTTAAACTCAACTTTCTCATTATGTTATTTCGTTCATTACTGTTGCTCTGACTGCAGGTTTGTTAGCTGAGGCTGCTACCTTTCAGCAGGGACAAAAGGATAGTTAGCCCCATCTTCATTAGTTTATGTATGTAGTAAACGTAAAGTTAAATTAGCTTAGACAACCTCAAAGCTGACCAAGTCTTGCATATCACCTGTGGTCATTGGAACAGTCAGCTGGGATGTTTGAAGCAACAGTTGGCTCTTCCTTGACTTGATGTGTTCACTGTCATGCAGTTACTTCTTGCAGATGTCTGTTGGTACCATCCTCCTGTCATTCCCAGAAGGCACTGCTCTACATCCGACTTTCACCGTCTTTCAGCTGGAAAAAAGAAATTCTGTATTATTAGTCACGACGGCCTCCTGCGTAGGACACGTACACGAAGGAGGTTCTCTAACATCCTCAGAGAAAGGTGTGAAAGTAAAGACATTTTTTCCCCATGCTGGGCAGTAAAGAAATCATGGTGAAGTTCACACTAGCCTACAGTCGAAATCAGAACCTCACTGTTACTCAGTTGACCCGATGAAAAGGTCGTAGCACTTCAGTTTCAAGCCTAAAACTGGATAATCGAAAATAACCCTACAAGTGACCCTTTTTCCAAATATAGACCAGTTAATGTTTTACAGTTTTTCTTCCACGTTTAAAGAAAGATGTTTTGGAATTGTTTTTAATGGCAAGTGTTGCACAGTACAGAAGGATAAACCCTTACATTTATAATAGGAGTAATATTTTTCACATCCAACTCATGCACATTGAATTTCAAATCAAACAGCCATGACATTTGGGCAGTACACTAGTTTAAAAAAAAAACAAAACAGGAAAAACATTGCAAAATACAACACAAATTAAATGAAATCTGAGGGTCGGAGACATTTCATTTTTATCCAATATCTTAGTTCAGAGCTGATGAGACACCCGTTTCCTGGAAGATTCAGTGGCAGAGACACTACGGAAAGTTCCATAATCAAAGCCGTTCAATCAGAAAATGGGTCGACACCAGGAGATCAGACTAACAAGCAAAGGTACAATTCTAGGAAACATGCAAACTCGGGAACCGAAGGACAAACAGGATTATGAACATGGAAACTCACCAAAGATCCGCCGCTGAACCACCCTCAGGAAAAGACAATCTGGCACAGGAGAGAAGGAACACGGGGTTTAGATATACAAGGAAGGGGCAGACAATTAGACACAGGTGAAACACATTAGCTTCAATCACACAGGAGGGAAGAAAACTTGACAGGACATGGGGAATAAGACACAACAGAATTTCAAAATAAAACGTGAAACAGAGATTGACCCTAACAAACAGAGACATAAAACTACCGAACCCTGACATCTTTAGTTTATTCGTGCCAGACTATCAAGCACCTGGTCAAGACTTGCTGCTGACCCGAGAATTCCTAAATCACAGTTGCTGCAACACCGTGTTATTAATTTCAAGGCCGATGACGCCAACATAATCGGCTGGTTGATTCATCACCTCAGATAAGTTACACTGGCCAACACATGTCTAAAGCGTAAATGAACAGTATGAAGAGATAACATTTCTTGCACATGAATACAATATAAATGGAATTTAATTTGACTTACCATCGCCATCTCCAAACATCTTTACTTCTTAGGAAAACATAAGGTGACATTTCCTGCGTCAAGCTCTTGTTAAACTCCTGCTCGGGCCATTGATTAAACCCTAAGAACTCATTTCTGTTTTAAAATTACATATTTAGAGTTTTCCTGGAAAAAACACATTGCTTCATCTAGGTTGTGGGGCTGTGTGAATGGGCAAATAGGCCTCATCAGAATATTAAGTTTTGTTTTCACAATGTTAAGCTCTGCCCCCGCAAGTCATCCAGACAGGTTCCTTAGGGTTTCTGCGTAGAACTCCAACCACAGCCATGGCGCTGACGCTTATTTCAGTCATGATGTGCGTGTTAGTAGTTAAAACCACCACATGGACATGTTAACAGGGTCAAAATCACCATTTTTATTGGAGGCGGACTTCTGACTTCTGCAGAGGAACAATAAAAGACATCCTGGCTGAAAACATCTGCCATCGGACAACAGATACAGATGTTTACACAGTCAGATCACCAGACTACAGCCTGAGAATGTATTTCTTACAAAGGCTCTGTGACAGGAAGGGTTTTCTTTAAGTGCACCGTGTGCTTCCAGACTTCCAGATGGAACACAGTCCTATTTGACACCATTCGATCAAACTGCTTCCTGTACCTGCACATATAGATGGCAGAGGTGCTGTATAGAGACCAGAGAGGAAACCCAGGACCAGGGTCCCACCTTTTCACAGCCACTTTAAACACACAACTCTACTAATTGAATTTCGCCCAGTTATTTTTCAACTTTTTCTGGAGGTGAAAACGTCACCATTGTCAAGTCAAACTCTGCAAACCGAAATAGTTAAAACAAAAAGTTAAGATCTTAAAATCTTAAAATCAACCACTCGGCCACCACGTGACCAAGTCAAAAGCCACCTGACTTTGTCCCTTCCTGGACATCTAAAACTCTTCATTGATGGCATTAAATGACACGTAAAATATACTGTTCCTATGCCGTCCCATTACAAAGCAAAACAGCTGAAGGATGGTGCACTGAACATACTGCACCAGTATTACTACAGGCACAAAATAGCTTCTTTTTATGTCATTTTGAGATTCCTAAAAATTTGTCTGTCCTATAATATGTTGTGTCATAATTTAGGGATGTTACATTGTAAATCTATACAATATTACAATGTTGTAATTCTTTAATCCAATGAGTCGCGATGCATGTTTTAAACAGCAGATGTTTCCAATATGACATAATGTCTAAAAAGGCGGAGCCGAGCTACGTAACAGAAACAGGGAAGAGCAGAGGGGGAGCTGAGTTGTTTCCATGGGAGTCTCATGCTTGAAGTTTGAAGACGTTTGTAACCTTTATAACCTCCACAAAGGGATTTTTTAATTTTATAAAAATAAGAAAAATTAAATGTTGTCCTTTTTGTCCGAGAAATAATTAAGGGACACGTTTTCATTTATAATTGTTCTTAATTTTGTTGAAACAAATCATGAATCATATGTCGCATCGTGAGTTAAGTGTATTGTTACATCCCTGTCAGGGATGAACTGGGGTTTACAGTGATTTAGTCACGAATCAAGCGAGATTATATTAATTCCTGGACATGTTGGCACATTTAGCGGGACAGAATAGGTACCAAACTCCTAGAAAAAGCAGCAATGACACAAAATCAGTTATAGCAATAAACTCACCACAGAGCGGGTGAAAGCTGGTTCTGATTGTTTGGGTTATTTCTTATTGATTAACAGCTCCAATTACTTCCCATTTTCCAAACAATAAGATTAGAATTTCTCAATCAAGAGAAAATCACATGCACATACAAATAAACGTTTTTGTACGTCACGATCATTAATTTGGAGTCTGTTTGTGGTTATCTAATAGTCAAAACATATGCTCTTCTATCTGTTTTTGGGCTGCAACAATACTGAGGTAAATACAGTTTCTAGCATCAAATGCTTACCAGCACATCAATATTCAGGAAAAATAGATGTGTTTCTCACCACGAGGAACGTACAGTTCTATTGGAGCACATATATACAGTTAAGATGTGATTTTCTTGATCAATATTAATCAAAATATTGATTGGCATTTGAAAGCATTTTGAATGACTGGAACAGGTAAATGTACTCCAGAAGTGGTGCGAAGCAGTGTGTCTCTGGAAAACATCAGTCGATAAATGATTAAAGCGTAAACGATTCTTTAAGACTGATTCATTTGTTTGTGCTCCAGTTTAAGAGTTCGCACTGAGATAGCCGAGCATGTCTGTGTGTGGTTTCATCAGCGTACAACAGACCCAAAGGTCCAGCACATAAAACACATAAGCAATGTTCATCTTTCGCCGTCCTCGAAACTTTCTACACACTTGCGTCATCTTTTGTTTGCGTCCAGGGCTAACACTGTTTACATGCCTCTCTTGGACAATACGTGTGAGAGGCAGAGCGTGTGCTAGGCTGAGTTTAAGTGGACATGTGTGTTTGGATTTTCTTGGGAGAAGTGTGTGTGTGATAAATATTCAGTGTTTATCAGCATGTCTGGAGGTGTTAGCGGAGGTCGGGGAGATAGATTCCTCCTCGTTGGGAGACTGCGGCTGGAAAACAACAACATGTCTTTTGGGCCCCCCGGCACTTGATTCCTAGAATCACAAACAGCCCACAAGCCTCCATCAGCCCAAAGCCAATATTTATTTGCTCCGATAACATAAAATGTCATTGTTCGCCATGCAGGGTATGTCTACCTGTCACATTGTTTGCCTCGCTGAAACTGGAACTCTTTAGCGGGCATATTGCCGCAGGCTGCACTGGTGTCATTATGTCAAACGTCTGCATCTACCTGTCGGCTTGCAATTTAAACCCCAGAGGAGATGCAGCACACAGGGTGATGTGGCTCCAGAAAACAAAAGTGTTCTGTTCTTTGTACCACTGTACCACAAATGAAACATAATCAATAAATATACACACTGGGGATGTTTGATGATTCGATTCAATTAATGCTTTATTGCTTTTGAGTACGATTCTAATCAAGTATTTGTTTGCAAAATGAGATAAAAGGTCAAAGCTGCAAAACAATGTGCATTTCCTGTATTCCTAAATGAGAATATATACATATTTTTTTGTCGTAAAGATATTATCAGGCAAAAAAACTGAGACATTCACCAAGTCCTCTGGTGTCTCAGACAAAATTAAAAATTAAAAATGCTTTATACTTCTGAGCAGGCTCAAACGCGACAACAATAATGCTAAACTTTTCATTGTGAAGCCAAAATATCTTTTAGTTCTAAGAAAAATAGATAACAAAACAAAATAAACAAAATAGAAATTTTAAAACAAAACCCAAAGCATTAAATAAGTAAATGGCCGATTCATGTTGCGATCAGCAAACCTATGAGCAGGCCTGTGAATTCTCTCCTCAGTGTGGTTTGGTCTTTCAGTAGCATTTTTCACACACATGTAGATGACCAAAGCTTCTCGCTGTGGTGCCTCTTATCATGCTGCATCATGTTTGCCATGCCATTTGTGTAGGTCAGTACCTTGCAGTCCGTATTTGTCTTGTTGGTTATCATTCAATAATATTTATTTTCAGTCTTCAAGAATGTCTCAATCAATAGATGGATGAGTCAAAATGATTTATTGATTTTTTTTTTTTTTTGCTTTTAATGGCAAAGAAACACACATTTACTACTTGGTGATAAGAGAGAACAACATATGTCTTTACTGCAAAATAAAGATAAAAGTTTATCTAAAGTAAAATCAGAACATCTGGATCGCCCCCTAGTGGCCAACCCCTTCGTTTTTCATTTGAGCAGATGGGCCAAACTAGATTTTCAAAAAGCTTCCGCAACAGTTAGTAGTAAAAAGAGCAACTATTAGAACAACACGTTTCAGCTTGTGGCCCTCATCAGGGCCATCAACAAACATGTTACGAACATAATCTAAACAAGGTGTGAAAGCCGGTCGTATACATCCACACATATATTTGCCAGTTAGGCCATGGGCCAAACTAAAAACTCATGGTACACAATAAAAAGATCTTCCCTGAGTTGGATTCATTTTAGCTAGTTCTAATCATTCTGATGTGTGTTCAAAGGCTCATTTATATGATAAGTTTGGTTTTAATATGTAATTTAACAGTAATACAAAAGCTAAAACATAATAATTTACAGCTTTACAGACCTGATCAAACCCATTCTTATCCCGGCTCGTCAATGATCAATGTATTGGCATGGCATTGACAAGGTGCCGTTGCTTAGTCATCTCAAAGAATCTGTATCAAGTTATTTCTTATTCAGAAGTAATAATATTTTTGTTTTTCTTTTACAAGACCAAAGAGTATTTTTATAATATGGTTGCTGAAAATTTCCCCTGGTTAATAAGTCTATCGAATGCCTGGAAAATAAATAGAACGCAGCTCTCCGGTGCTTTGTAGTTCAGTCTGTATCTTGCTTTTTATGTCTGGTCCAACCTCCTGCAATTTCACCATCTGCACTTTTATTCGTTTTCTTCTCAAAATGCTGTCTTTGCTCTCTCCCTCCGTCCTCATTAACATTTTCCTCCGTCATATTTCCCCACTTTGCTCTTCTGGTCGCTGTGTTGCAGCAGGGACATTTAGTCTGAGGAGAATATTGTCAAAACATTAAACGTAAAAGCAACCAGAGACGAATCTGACCCTTGTTAAGTTTTTTATTTTTTATGTGCTCCTGTATTTCATTATCTGACGGTCTCAGAGCTCATTATAACAACAAGGAGAAGAGGAAGAAAACAAGCTGGCAGGTAAACAAAGAGATAAACAAAACATGAATAACTTACAATAAAAAATGTGATCCTGCAGCACACAGGGTGATGTGGCTCCAGAAAACAAAAGTGTTCTGTTCTTTGTACCACTGGGTTATAAACATTCAAATGAAACATAATCAATAAATATACACACTGGGGATGTTTGATGATTCGATTCAATTAATGCTTTATTGCTTTTGAGTACGATTCTAATCAAGTATTTGTTTGCAAAATGAGATAAAAGGTCAAAGCTGCAAAACAATGTGCATTTCCTGTATTCCTAAATGAGAATATATACATATTTTTTTGTCGTAAAGATATTATCAGGCAAAAAAACTGAGACATTCACCAAGTCCTCTGGTGTCTCAGACAAAATTAAAAATTAAAAATGCTTTATACTTCTGAGCAGGCTCAAACGCGACAACAATAATGCTAAACTTTTCATTGTGAAGCCAAAATATCTTTTAGTTCTAAGAAAAATAGATAACAAAACAAAATAAACAAAATAGAAATTTTAAAACAAAACCCAAAGCATTAAATAAGTAAATGGCCGATTCATGTTGCGATCAGCAAACCTATGAGCAGGCCTGTGAATTCTCTCCTCAGTGTGGTTTGGTCTTTCAGTAGCATTTTTCACACACATGTAGATGACCAAAGCTTCTCGCTGTGGTGCCTCTTATCATGCTGCATCATGTTTGCCATGCCATTTGTGTAGGTCAGTACCTTGCAGTCCGTATTTGTCTTGTTGGTTATCATTCAATAATATTTATTTTCAGTCTTCAAGAATGTCTCAATCAATAGATGGATGAGTCAAAATGATTTATTGATTTTTTTTTTTTTTTGCTTTTAATGGCAAAGAAACACACATTTACTACTTGGTGATAAGAGAGAACAACATATGTCTTTACTGCAAAATAAAGATAAAAGTTTATCTAAAGTAAAATCAGAACATCTGGATCGCCCCCTAGTGGCCAACCCCTTCGTTTTTCATTTGAGCAGATGGGCCAAACTAGATTTTCAAAAAGCTTCCGCAACAGTTAGTAGTAAAAAGAGCAACTATTAGAACAACACGTTTCAGCTTGTGGCCCTCATCAGGGCCATCAACAAACATGTTACGAACATAATCTAAACAAGGTGTGAAAGCCGGTCGTATACATCCACACATATATTTGCCAGTTAGGCCATGGGCCAAACTAAAAACTCATGGTACACAATAAAAAGATCTTCCCTGAGTTGGATTCATTTTAGCTAGTTCTAATCATTCTGATGTGTGTTCAAAGGCTCATTTATATGATAAGTTTGGTTTTAATATGTAATTTAACAGTAATACAAAAGCTAAAACATAATAATTTACAGCTTTACAGACCTGATCAAACCCATTCTTATCCCGGCTCGTCAATGATCAATGTATTGGCATGGCATTGACAAGGTGCCGTTGCTTAGTCATCTCAAAGAATCTGTATCAAGTTATTTCTTATTCAGAAGTAATAATATTTTTGTTTTTCTTTTACAAGACCAAAGAGTATTTTTATAATATGGTTGCTGAAAATTTCCCCTGGTTAATAAGTCTATCGAATGCCTGGAAAATAAATAGAACGCAGCTCTCCGGTGCTTTGTAGTTCAGTCTGTATCTTGCTTTTTATGTCTGGTCCAACCTCCTGCAATTTCACCATCTGCACTTTTATTCGTTTTCTTCTCAAAATGCTGTCTTTGCTCTCTCCCTCCGTCCTCATTAACATTTTCCTCCGTCATATTTCCCCACTTTGCTCTTCTGGTCGCTGTGTTGCAGCAGGGACATTTAGTCTGAGGAGAATATTGTCAAAACATTAAACGTAAAAGCAACCAGAGACGAATCTGACCCTTGTTAAGTTTTTTATTTTTTATGTGCTCCTGTATTTCATTATCTGACGGTCTCAGAGCTCATTATAACAACAAGGAGAAGAGGAAGAAAACAAGCTGGCAGGTAAACAAAGAGATAAACAAAACATGAATAACTTACAATAAAAAATGTGATCCCAAACCCATGTCAAGACTCCCACGATCATTTGGAGAACAACTACAGGTTTACATCTCTGCTCAGTCTTCTCACCTGGTTAACTATACCTCACTACAGACTTGAAGCCAAAACATTACATGCGCCTTTGAGGAACCGTGGAACTGCTTTTGGTTTGGAAAGGCTCTAATTTCTTTTTCCCCCTGTATGGTGTAGCAGTTTTATTGGTGTTATTGTGAAGAACTTTGTCACATCTATTTTAGAAAAGAGGCAAACAAAATATGTAAATTGTAAATTGTATTATAATTGTAAATTGTAAATATGTAAATGTAAATCTATCCCAGAGTTATGAAAATGATAATGGAAATCGCGGTTTTTACCTCCTTAACATGTGGTTTGGTTTGTGCACAACAAGACACATTATGACTGAAATAAGCAGTCAGTATCTCCAAATAAATTAATGCTAACAGTCTAGGTCTTCTATGTAGAAATCCTAAGAAACCGACTTCTGGGGGAGGAGCTTAACATTAAATATAAACATAAAACATAAAGGTTCAGTTCAGTTATTTTTTCACTCAGAGGATTTCCTTATTTCCTTGACACAAAAGGGTGACAATACATAAGGACAATGAGGTTTGTTATTGGCCAAATTGTTGATTCAAATTTCAACATTGGTGCATCCTTACTTATTTTAACCCAGAACAAGACTTTTTTTTTCTAGTTCTCAGGAAGTTTTGGTTCTTAAATCCAAACTGAGTACAACTTATTACAAAGTTAATAATCCAAAACTTTTATTTTGAAAGTCATATTTTTGCACTCTTGATGGTGTAACTCTGCACATGCAGTAGTTGGACGAAGGGCCTCTCTGCCCTTCCATGTGCTTCTATGGAAAGGCTAAAAGCAGGGAACACATACCTCCATGCCTGTTCACATGCCTGCACAGATATTCTAAAAGCAGGGAAAGCACATCTCCCTGCCCTTCCATGTACCTTCATGGTAAGACAAAGGCAGGGAGCTGAGCAGCAAATATCCCCTGGGGAAGAGAGCAGGAAAGGCATAAATAACACAAATGACATTGCCAAAGTCACAGAAGGCATAAAAAGAGAGAATCTGGGGCGAGGATCTGGTTGCAAAGTGACTGTTGGAGTGAGCAGGGAGAGATTACAGGCCAAACCAGCTTATGTATCTTCACACCCTGAAAGAGAGCTGCCATTTTGATGCGTTGAATGGAATCAGCTGATGTGAGCGGAGCTTGACCTCCATGGCCCAAACTAACTCCATGGAGGGTTTCCGTTTGCCATGTTGACATGTGTCTTCTGATGGTGACGGGCAGTGTGGATCTGACACCAGTCTGTCAAACGCTAAAGGGGACTAAGGACGTGTCTTGATTGCTTTCACCCTGCACATGTTTTAAATGACCACTGCAGCATTATTGGATGCCAACCTCAATGTCATACTCCATTATCGTGAGATTTCTCATGCAATCAAGTCGCCTCTCTTAAAGAATGCCAGCAATTCAGCAGCATCACAGGCTTCTCCGTAAAGTGAAATCCACATGTAAGACATTGAAAAAAATTGTAAAATAGTAAAACACTAATGTGCACTTTGGCAGCATATCAGGCAGCCCACTGAGTCTCTTTTAAATTAGGGAGGCACGAACAAGGCAGACAGCTTTGATGTAAGTACTTTTGAGAACTTGTCATGAGTGACAGAAACTCTAAAGTTGTGGCTAATTATGCCTCAAACCCCACTAATATTCCTGAAAGAACATTTCATCTACGCTAATCCTTTTGATGACTAAGATGATTACTGCCAATCAAAGAGAAGGGAGGAACAGTTTTCCTCCAGAGACCTGCGGCAATAAAACCTGACAGACATATCGCAGCTGCAGCAATGCTGTAATTAACTAATAAAATGATGTCAAGTGATTCATTAACTGATGTTATAGATCAATTTATAAAATAAAGATTTGTCGCCTCACAATGTGACATTGAGAATGAATTTGGCACATTTTCAAAACCGTCTTTCTTGGCAGCTGTGATGTTTCCGCCATCAAATACACTTTAGGATGAGCTCATTGGGGCGATCACGTTTGTGACTCAGAGCCGATTAATCGAAGCCAAAGGAATGGCCCAATATCGATCATCTCCACCACCTGTTCAGGTTGAACGCAGGGTTAGGGTTAGGGACAGAGGAGGTGACACCATGTCTAAAGTGACTAGTTTTGATGAAAACTGGGGGCAGAATGTAGGTTTTCAGCATTTAGAATCTTGTGGCTCTGTGATGATTTACCGTATTAGTCTCAAGTGAACATGACAGCTTTTTTTGGTTCAGTATGGCATATGGTTGCACACATTTGGTCGACCTTTGAGGGAGTTCTCGTTTTGACAACGATTCTGCAAGGTGAACTAATTCCACCTTAAACAGATCTGTATGAGCGTGAGGGTTGGTTATTGCCAAGAAAATGGGAGAGGATAAGGGACGAACAGTGTTGCTGCGAAGCTGGTTATAATGGCTTTGTGTAAACAGTGTAGGCTGCTGCATGAATATGATGATGAGGATGTTTCTGCCCAGTTGATATCCAACCAAATGAACCACGCACTGTCAAAGCATGAGTGAGGCGTCAGATACCAATCAAGACATGCTAGTGCCACTTCAGCTCCCTGCCCAAAGCCTGGCTCAGACAGCAGGAGTTTAACAATTCTGAAATTTGGTGCCATTCGTAGGGAAAAATTGCACAGATCTCAAACATGCTCTCACTACAGGACTTAAAGATCATCACACATACACACACTGCAGGATGTTTATTCAAGTTAGTGTCAGCTCAAGCAGCATGCCATCTCATGCCAAGCTTCATATTCTCAAATATTATATTCTCCCAGAGAGTACACATAGTGCAAGAAGCTGTATTAATGCTGTAGGACAGCAGGTACGTCTTCTGGTTTCCCTGATTACGTGGGCGCTGAACACACATACTAGTTGACGCGATGTGTTCCAGTAAGAATTTTCCGATTCAGTTTACATAAGGCAACACAGCAGGGGGTCTCACCATCATAAATCATTTCAAACATCGGATACCAACACCGGTGTGTTCCAGCCCTTTCAGTTAGGAGAAGAGTAGAAGGATACATGAGTCTGTTTGGGAGAATATGGTTGGGAAATTTAGTTAACACAGGTTGTCTATTCGTCACAATTCTGGAGGTGAGATTCAGGTTCGATTAGATTAGATTCAACATCAGTTAGCACGCTAGCATTAGACTCGTGGTCTACAAAGTCCTCCGTTGCCTGAAAGCACTGTTAGCAGATCAGGCCTCTCTCACTGTGTAGTGTGGTTCAGTTTGGAGAGTTTAGATATAATCATCCACATTTAGCATCCTAAATATCAATCATGGCTGATATACATCAGGGTGGCTCCGATCAGTTCTGATTTAGACTGGATCTCGCGTTATCAGACAATCTGGACCAGGCATCAGCATTGACCGAGCTCCCAGAACAGATTCCAGCTCTGATTGTTGGGAGAGGCCACCTGTCCCAAAACCCCCATAGTCCCAGCCCGTCTTAAAGGTTCCACTAAAATCAGTATACACTTTATCACAAGTTATTCCTCATGGAGGGTTGAAACCCACAGATAACATGCTGAAAAAGACCAGAATACTGGGTTCAAATCCCCTTTGTGGTTAAGGTTAGTTAATGTTATCAAAAGATATTTTCAGCACACAAAATGTAATCTGTAGGGTTTTACATGTGTTTACATCTTCTTCACATCTTTTTTAAATCCTAATTGTGTCACTGCAGCTGAACTGAATATGTCATTTCAGTCTCATTGCTCAACGGATCCCTGTTTTCACCCTCTCACCGAGAAAAGGACACTGAGTGCATCTTACTATAATTACACATGCAATGACTTGCAAAATGCCTGAAGTGGATGTGAATATGAGACGATGTCATGTGTCCTCTCAAACTCATTATGGTTAAAACCATCTATCGCTTGGTGATGCAAGTGCATTAAGAACAAATTCTCCCCAATTACACAGGAGACAGAAAAAAAGGATTCTGGTTTTAATGTACCAAACCAAAAGAAGGCTATTACTTAACATGTTTCTGCTGAGAAAAACCCAGATTTGCAGAGTGAGACCACCTTTAGCGTTGAACTTGTGACTTGGTTTAATCGATTTCTACCTTTCCACTCCTCCTCCAGCGTCCTCTGTGCTCCTAATTATTCCTGCCTGTCAGAACTCAAAGCACAGTCGCATTTTGAAGCAGCGATCTGACGAGGAGCCTCTCCACAATCTCCATCCTTAAAAGATTGAAACCCCTTATTAGCCCTAAACGCTGAATACATCTGCAAGAAGGAGGCCCATTGAAGTCGAAGCAAAACAGGGAACAAGATTAGTCCACTGTGTGTGTCGCCCACCGCGTGCTCCGTTAGTCAGCCTCAATTATCCAGAACACTCGGCCCTAATCCTCATTGCAATTAAAATTCCAATTACAATTGGAAAAGCACATTCAGATGCACAAAGCAGGAAGAGGGCTCAGTAAATATTGGCCTGCCGCTCCGTCAACACTCGCAGCCACAGTCAGAGGACATACGGTAAAACGTCGAGCACAATAACGAATACTCGGTGCATATGCAGCAGCCATTATTAGCATAATGTTGGATAGATAAGGGTACATTGATTTCACAAATGAAGTAATTGGATGAGGGTGATTGCATTAGCATATTTTAGATAGCAAAGCAATCAATGCAAAAGTCATTTTCATCTCATTATCTGGCATTGATAACTGATCTGATGGAGAAACTGAACACTCGCATTTTCTTCCTTTTTCTGTGCTCGGACTGCGTTCATACAGTACATTAAGCCATCGCGGGTCATCGATTAGACCAATCTTTTGCAGGACGTCAGACGGGTAAGGCTCTTATTCGGGAGTTCCCTGCACTTCTTCGACTATGTGAAAAAAAAGCAACTATCCCAGCATCCCAGTTAAAGCAACTTATTGTCAGGGTCCGGTAGTTTTATCTGTCCGTTTGTTAGGGTCAATCTGTGTTTCCCGTTTTACTCTGAAATTCTGTTGTGTCTTAATCTCCGTGTCCGGTCAGGTTTTCTTCCCTCGTGTGTGATTGCTTCCCCTCCCTAATGTACCAGAATGTCCTTCCAGTTTCCCGTGAGCGGTCCAGCGTTGTATTTCTCGTGAGTTCCCCTGTGCATGATCCTGTTCTGTCATTCGGTTTCTGAGTTTTGTCTTTTTCCAAGATTTGTTCCTTCGCTAGTTTGTCTGATGTCCCGGCATCAACCTGCGTCTGTTTAAACAGTTTTTGATTAAAGAACCTCCCTCAGTGTCTCTGCAAAGTGAATCCTCGGGAGTCTGGACGTGATGCTTATCACGAAGGTACGTATTGACGTGTTGTACCAAAACATTGTCGACAGCGGATAACAATTTGTTCAGAGTCAAACAGGAGTCAGTTTTAAAACTCTGCTCCTGTAGACAGAAAATGGCATCTTAAAAACAATTGAAAACCCAGAATGGAATGACTTGCAGGACTATTCATGATATTTTTGATAGCTTGCGTACATAAACGTGTGTAGATTTTTTCAGGTGTACCTGAATGCACCAGGAATTTTGCATCAAAATTTAACACACATGATCTTTAGAGCCTGTCAGCATAGTTGCTGTTGCACCGTGTGGCCGAGCTCTATCAGTCACTGCATACTGTAAAGATGTATTTAAGATTCTGACTGACACGGATGGAAACTGCAACTCGATCGATGAGCAGAGTAGCAATGTAACAATGCACTGCCAGCAAAAAAACAATAAAATTGTTATGTATAATAATATAATATATTGTGGCACATGTAGTAGCAGATGGCGTGGAAGGGAAGCGGTTTGGACTGCAGCAGGGAGGGTAGGGGGAAGCGCAGTTGCTTCCATTGAGTCTCATCCTTGACTCCCGGGAGTTACAAATCCAGCTTTAAAACAGAAGATTTTTTTTTTCATTTAAAAAGAAAAGAGAAGAGAAATGACAGTATAAAGAGGTTATATATGAGAACATTGTGAATTATATCACATTGTGAATTGAGTAAATTATTACCTTCCTAGAGTGGAGGCAAACAAGACAGAAATTCCAGTGTCTCACATCATATTCTAAAAGAACCAGCTTTCAGTTTTCACAAAGTAATATACGAGCCTATTGACAATGGCCCCGCCTGAGATCTCTCCCTGTATAGAGCGCTATACAGTGAGCTCACGCTACAAAACAAACAAACAAACACAAAATCACTGGGACAATACTCTTTTTTCTTTTTTTCTGGCACCATTAATGACATCATGTCCGTTGAACATACGTCATCAACGTTGATTGGCACCATAACGGCTTATTACATACACATTTAGATTCATCACCTCGTCAACAAACTGGTAAAACTTCAATGAATCAAAATTCAAGCCGGAAGAATTATCAATATTTGTGGGTCGCGTTTTGCTTTTCTCCCTCCTCTCACCTATCTGCCATTTTTCCTCTTGAGCGATGCATGATGGTCTACACTGCTCCGTCCGTGACCAGTGGTTGCATGTAACTTTTCACTATTCATCGCGGGGAGAATAGTGAATAGTGTCACACCACCCGTTTGTACATGTAGGTGAATGGTAAACATCCTATGCAGTTCACTGTGTGTCTGTAAAACGACATAATCGACAAAACCTACGAGAAACAGGTTGACTTGCCCCCTCCAGTATGTGAAAAACAAAACAGAACCCAAATCTTTAAGCTATGAAGAGAACATAACGGCGTGGCGATATCAGCCGCCACAATCAAGGTCCATCTGCTTCGAGACCTCTTCCTCGTATAAACCTCCATAGTTTCTTTCATAGCCCCTGAGAAAGTGTCTGCTTTCTATATTTATGCCAGATGAATATCGGTTTGCGTTCCTCTCTAAGCCTGCACCACAGTTCAATATCCTGTTGTGTGTTAATAAGTCCCCAACAGAACACAGAACAACAAGATGGAGGAACACAAAGTGATACACGCTGTGCGTACAGCAAGAAGACGGCGAGATACAGCAGAGACGCAGATGAAAAGCTTAGAGAATCAACAAAAAGAGGCTAAATAAAGGAAGGAAAAAGTCCAGAGTCGAGCACGGCTTCAGAGCCTGACACGTGCCAGGGCGAGAGCGGGGCTGCCGGGGGGATGCGTCAGCGCGAGGATGCCGTCTGAGGAGATTCAGGCCTCAGTCAGAGATGAAACGGAGCCTCAACACGGCTGCGCTCCCTGTGAATGAGTGACGCCCTGCGCGTTTGTGCGTGTGGACACGCCGGTCCTTTGGTGTGTGTGCTCGCTTGTAGATTGTTTCATGTTCATGTGTCTCACCACACATCCCTCCCTCCCTCCCTCGGAACCCTCGGCCTCGGTTCTGCGGTCCAGATTTCATTAGCAGCCCTCTGGCTTCCTGTCCTCCATCTGAATCTAATCCTTCGGCTTCCTTCGACATGCACCCGACTAATGAATGTCAATATTTTGGTTAGAACGATCAGGATGCAAAGACGGAAAGATCTGGATAGGGTGAGAAGAGCGCCAGAGTGATGAAAACCCAGTGTGTGTGTGTTTGTGTGTGTGTCCACGTTTTACTACATATTGGGGAGCCTTACATGGTGTAACCACTGACCTTACAGGTACCAGTGGACCTAATGGGGACCAAAGGCAGAACATTAATTGTGAGGTCCTGGAATTTGGAGTATGAATTAAGGAAGTGTTAAATTTAGGCTGCATTTAGGCTGTGTAATGAATGGAAGTCAAGACATCTGTAATGAAAAGAAGGTATTTGTTCGGAGATGTTATGTTGACAGGTTGTACGTTTGTCCGTTCAGCCATTCTTGTAAAGGTGATATCTCATGAAGGCTTTGAGGGATTTTCTTCAAACTCTGCACAAATGTTCACTCTGACACAAGGATGAACTGAATACATTTTGGAGGTCAATGGTCAAGGTCACCACAGCCTCATGTGGGCCACACGACCCGAACTCAGATCAGATGGACCTAAACAGGGACGTATTGGCTGGAATATAAGCATGACACCCGGCGGGACTCACGTTAAAGTAAAGAGCCCCACTATCGTTCAGTGTTTGTTGAGTCTCAGAGAGATGCTCAGCTCGTCCGTCAATGGAAGGCACTGAGCCAACAACCTGAGTGGGACTGGTCGATGGTCTTGGTCTCTTCACGGCGAAGTTTCTGTTGTGAATGTAAACGATCCACAAAGTGATGGGATGAAAATTTGTAATTTTAGACTTGTTGAAAAATCTTTGGTCGGTCTGTTTATATTAATACAAAACATGATGATCATGTGAACATATGTTCACTGTTGTGTTTCTTCAGTGTCCATCATAGAGTAAAACGTTCCTGTTAGCAATCATTCATAACATACAGTCGACTGGCAGCTGAGTTATTCTAATAAAGCCCACAATCGGTGTCAATTAATTGTACGACACCAACAAGCATAAACGTCCTAATCAGAAGCATTAAAACGTGCTGAAAAACCTTCGACGTCAGTCTGCAGCTTGATATCCCCCGATGACTCAAGATAACAGTCACCAAACCAACAGTCTGCATAACTTCTTGTTTATGCCCAATCTTTTTTTGCTTGTTGTTTTTATTTGCTGGATCAGATCTACAGGTGTGAAAACAATCTCCCTCCCCGCGTCGCTGCGCTTAACGGACACGATTGTTTGTGCTGGCGGAGGTGTGAAATGGGCCATCGTGGATGGATGCTGCTCCCTTCCTGCTGCTAGTTTGATGTCCTGGATAGATTTTTGATGATTCATTTAGCGATTTTTAAAACATTTTGAGTGGCCTTCTCTGTTTTATTCAGTTCATCTGACAGGGGGAATAAATAAATGAAATAAATCTTTCAGTGCTTGTTTTGCTCATTCCGGTGTTCCCGAGCATTCGTTTTCAGCAGTGTTCTTCTCTCTCGCTCTCCTGGGATTACTTTTTGTTTTCTGCCACCTCTGCCTGTGCAGCTCATCACTCAGCCCAGTCGCCACAATAAACTGGACATTTCAGCAAACCGCCGCCGTCTTAGAGTTGTGTATCGCAGCAACACGCTTTAGGTGCTTGATTAAATGTTTCAGAGTACATGTACAACAATCAGCCATAACAATAAAATCACACTGATCACCTCGCTACAGCGCAAAATTCTGCAATTTCAAATCTCAAAATAATTTGAAATGAATTGCTTTAGAATATTAAAACAGACTAAAAGTGTTTTACTTTGAATTAGGTAAGCAAATTAGCCTTTACTTACTTTAAAAGACAAATTTAACCCATTTTGATGGTTAAAAGCAATAAAAAATACCCAAATTTGCATTCGCTGAGGCCAAAATTTTTAGACTTTTCCTAAATAAGTATTGTTTTCTGCAGCGTAAGGGTTATCATTGCAGGTTATCATTGTATCTCGTTGTGTAAATAGCTCGCTGTCTCTCCCCTGCTTACTCCTCCCTGTTCGGCCACCATCACTCCCGTGCTAACACATCCCAGAGGTCATTTGACTGTGTCTCAACAGACCAAAAACAAGTATGTTGAGACAATATAGCCTATAAAATCACTGAGGCCAAATCACGATGTTACGATATCCAAAATCTCAGATGTTTTATATATTCTTATATCATGAACACCACATATGTATCGTAAATGTATATTTCCCTGTCATGTCAGTCAGTTCTTATCCCGAGCTCGTCAGATGTTAACGTTTGGCCACTGCCCTTCTTGCCCCATCCAGATGCCCAAAGAGACCCTTTGGCATCAGGCAGAAATGCACACGGCTTTAACGCGCCTCCACCTGCCCGCATCAGTTTCAGACGCCTCGAACAGAGACGCGGAGCGACGTATCCTCCAACGCGAGAAAGGAGACTGAAGCGTGAAGCCAGGCGTCAGCTGCACCTCTTAAACCAAACCAAGCTTTGCGCCTAAACTTAACCAAAGCAACGCAAGGATGGTGTAGGAAAGGTCGGCCAGGGATCACGGAAGACGTCTGGGTTGTTGATGCAAGTTGTGGAGAAATCTGGAGAGTTTGGCCTCCTGAAACGAATCTCCCGTCGAGTCCCCAAATGTGGTGTTGATTGTCACTGAAACCCGACAGAGCTGGTGCACGATACGAGTGGAACAAGAGTGGAGGAGCTACTGCAGCAACAGCACTGAACAAAGGCAAGAAAGTGTGTGTGTGAGAAGGCTTCAGTTCAAGTGAGAAGAGACTCTTGACACTTGTAAGTGAGAGAAGGGAAGTGTGTGTGTGTGTGTGTGTGTGTGTGTGTATGTCTCCAGTTTTTAAAAAAAAAAAAAATCTCTTTTCCCAGAGAAGATGAGGCGGGTTCATGTGCTTCTTTCTCAGCAACTCCTTCAGAATCACTCAGTTACACATTTTTCACACCTGGGAGCGACTGAGCGCAGCCACAGTATTATACCGTCGCCTCTGAACGGTTCCACTTGCAGCAGTTAGGGATTAAGCACTTCCCTCAAGAGTCTCTCACTGGGAAAATAAAAAAATAAAAATGAGGGAAGAAAGCTCCTTCTCTCCTCTTATTTCCCAGATTCTCTCCATCGCCCGAGGGATTAGAAACAGTGATCATCTTTTCAGAAACCTGGTTTACCCTTCAGCAAACTGTCTGCTGTCACATCCTCCGTGTCTGGTAGAGCCACAATAACTCCTAATCCAATGTTTCCCTGCTCAGGCTCGTAAATATTTCATCTTCTGCGAGTTAAGGGCTAAAATCGCACAGCTAATGAATTTACAGCTGTTTACAAACCTGGAACGTCACAGTTACATGCTGAAATTCTGGAAAACTGGAGATATTTTTACATGCAAACTATTGCTTTTAAATGTTATTGGAACAAAAAAAAAAAAATATAAATACCATTGTGGTTTTTAATTACTTAAGAAAGCGAACATTTAACATTTACTAAACTCATTAAGTACAAAACTAACATGTTTTAAGCATTTTCAAAGTGTGTAATAAATATAGAATTATATAGAAGAAGACATTCTACTTTTTTCAGGTGCCATCACACAAGAGAGAAGACGCACGTAGTATAAACAGCTCCGATAAGACGCGTGCTGCTGCTGTCTAATTTTTCAAAAAATGCTGACTTTATTTTTCAGCATTAAAAAAACAAAAAACAAAAAACAAAAGGAATGAGTTGGCACCCTCTGGCTTCCCATCCATAGGATGTCACATGTGCATTAGCATTTTGGGACATCCCAGTCTGGTTGAACAGTGACCCCGCCCACAGACGCTCATTATGGTCTGTCGAGGCGTAGCAGGCATTCTGCTCTGATTCCAAACAGACTGGCCGCCTGAACGTGGTCCCGTCAGCACAAATGTTCCTCTTCAAATTGTTGCACAGTTGAAAACTTATTGCAGCGTAACGATGTGACATGCAGAATGATGCCTTGTTTTGTTTATTAAACTAACCCTAATGTCTGTTGACATTTGAGCATTTTGTGAGACTGTGAGCGATGATTTAAACCATTATTTTTTTTAGACGCTCGTCTCGGTAACTGTTAAAAGATGTTGCTGTGCAGATCAGATTCGGCGGTTTTATCTTGCTTACATGAGCTGCATTTCCTGCTCAGTGTCCGGGGGCTCCGTCAAACACGCCCCCGTCCTTCCTAAACAAGGACAGGCTAAACCCACACATGAGCTGCCACATGACTGCTTTCAAAAGTGATTTGTAAATCTGTTTGTATTATTAACTCGATACTGATGGAATAATACAATAATTTCACATGAAGTTTATAATCCCGCTTATAAAAAATTAAATTCTTCAGACTAATTATTTAATTTGAACGCATGTTTATTAATTCCCATTTTTCGCTATTAATTAAGGAAATGCTTTATCAGAATTCCCATGACTCTCGTGGTTCTCCATAATAAGTGGGGGTTTGCACAGTTCATAAGAACAGAATCCCATTTGCTCATTGGCTGCCGACTCACTCAGACCTTCCTGTTGATGAATTATCGGCTCTTTTTGCCCTGTTGTCTTCAGGCCGGAATCTGACCACCCTGAGCAGAAGGCACAGATGACAATAAGATGGCATAAATAAAAGGAGGAAATCTGAAAGAACGGAGAGAGCAAACAGGAAGAAAACAGAAAACATGACTCATTTTAAGCCTGCGCATGTGTGCGAGCGTCACATCCCATTCTGAGCTAAAGCCTTCAATCAAGACATGATTTACACGTCTGGGGTTCTCTTACCACATCTTACCGCTTCCAGGCCTGCGAGCGGTGGCTTTTATTTGGCAGGAGCTTAAAACTCTTAAGAGTAACAAGTGGGGTTTATTTTTATTTGGCAGCGTCTTCCAGCTGCAATGGTTTTTCTGCAGTTTCCCCGACCGCAGAGTGGAGGGAGAGGAGAAATCACAGCAGTGGCAGGCGGAGCAGAGCAAGAGGAGGGGGAAAGGCAGCGTGAGGTTGTGAACCTTGGCAGGGCGATTCAAGTTTGACAATCCGTGGAACTGAGGTCATACATTACAGATGGGGACCAACAGGTTGCAAGTTGCATTCATAAGTGATTTAAAAGTAAAAATCCTTACCGTATAAGGAAGAGCCCCATGTAGTGTTATGGGAGCAGACGTTAACATCTTTCCACCCCACATCGATTAGCCTGCGCAAGAGAAGGCCTGGCACAACACGTCTGCAATACTTCTGCCTTCACTCTGCATGTGTGTACAGGGCTGTGCGCTGAATTAATCCCGCTCTCATGACAGGAGCTGGCTTTAGGCCTTTTAATGGGAGTGGTGTAAAACCGGGGGGGAAAAAAGCATCAGCCAGCATGAACATGGCTGACACAGCAGCATGGAGGCAAACGGTTGACAAAGGAGACTGATGATAATTATTTACTAATTCTGGCAACTTGCATGGGAACAAAGTATCAAATAAAACTGCAGATTACTTTTATTGACGAGCAAAACAACGCATATGGAGGGGGATTGTGAGAAAGCTTGCTTCGTTTGTCACAAGCCTGAGCTGCATGAGAACGAGGCCACGAGACACTAATTTAGTTAATACAGTCAAGACTGAGCAGCTTCAACACTTTGGGAAAATAAAATATGACTAGAACTTCAGTTTCCTGTGTTAAAGTCCCTTTTCAAAGAGTTAAGAGGGCATTTAAAAACCGTGGCATTTTCCCGTATCTGCATTCAAGCCGTCCTGGCGTCATTATCTGAATTGCAAATGAGCTCTGCTAGTCAAATCTTCAAACTTTTCTGACATGTTCTCAAGAGGCTGCAACGACTCTTTAAATTCTACGAAATTCTGTTTGTCCAGATATGAGGGTTCCTTCAAACCAACACGTCACTTCTGAAGATCATTACTATCTGAGACAGGGATGTAATGTTTGTAACGTCTAAGAATCAAGCATGAGACTCAATGGAAGCAACTGCGCTCCCCTTCCCCTCTGTGTTTCTGCTCCACCTGCTGGTTTAAACATGCATCGAGACTCTTTTTATCGTCGTTGCATCCTTAATCTAGAGAAATCAACAATATGTCGGCCATCATTATTTATGACACATAGTTAAGAATCTACGTAAGGAAGTTGACATGAATCCTGATGAGGGTACTGCTTTCTTTTCTCTATGTTTTTGAACCCAACCCCTAAATTATTTCACTTTTGTGGACTTTCGTAAGCAATATCACTTCCCAGCCGATGACAGCAGTGCTCACACCAACATCCCTTTTCCTCGCACAATTCAACCCAACGTAAGAACATCGCTGTGGGACGCTTACACCGCCATGAGCAAAGAGGAGGAGGAGGAGGAGTAGGAGGGGATGCAGGAGGAACGAACATGAAAAGAGAAATTGGAGTGGTAACAGAATGAAGGCATTTCAAGAGGATGAATGAACAACTGAAGGAGGGGCAGTCGGTGACACTGATCTGGGATCTGTCTGAAACGTAAATAGAAATACTCGACGACATTTTATAGATATTTCCAGTTTCAGTACTCCGGTGTTTGCCCGAATGACACATCACAGTCAATGGCAAGACGCCCGCACCTGACGACAGGAGAATCAGGAGAAGCTGCTTAGGTTTGAGTTTCCTCCTATTTGTTTGCTGACAGCATTTATTTCAAGGCGAAACATGACCTTTCTAAGAAGAGGAGGAGCTAACACCTAAAATACTGATGCATCACAATGCTGAGTTTAGTTTTTACAACATTAAACCCCCCGAAAAGTCTTCAGGATTGGTTCCTCAGGTTTTCTACATAGACCTGAACTCTCAGAATTCGATTTTTGGAGTCGTTGACTGTCAGGATGATGTTGATGCTGATTTCACTTCAGTGCACATGAAACACACCACCTGGATATGTTAAGCAGGTCAAAAATGTGATTTTCTTTGGGTGCAGAGTTGCCAAAACAGCAAATTGGAATGAAAAGAAAGAAAAGCTGGTCTGTAAAAAGACCATGTTCCAACATTTGGTGCCTGTTAGGACATAATTCCTGTCAGAAAAAAAATCAGTATGAGGTAAAACGCAGCAAATGAAAACACAAATCCATTTTGGTTCTTTTCCTGCCTTTAATGACACTTTAAATAGGAAATCTCTCAAACAGCGTATTATTGGTATTAACATCAGAGTATGATTGCACACGTCCTTTAAACCTGCTCTTTTGAAAATTCAGTTTATGTCTATATTCTGATTCCTGCAAATCACATCAGCTGCAGAGGCAGCAGAACTGTCACTGTGTCTGAACAAAGTGCTCACTTCTTCTGTGCTGGATCCGTTTCAGGAAACACTTTCATCACAAAAAAAAACAAAACGCTGATCCTGTGACGATGGAAACTTGCTTGACTTAATTTAATAATTTGTCATTCCAGACACAAACATGCCTACAAAACGGAAAAATACCTGAAAAATAAAATATACGTATTTTATTCTCTGTCTGGCCATTAACTATTAATCTAGAAGTCTTTTTACCCTGTGCAGTTGACCCAGCCGTTGTATCTATTTATCCTTGTTATTAATTATGCTGCTGAGCATCTGAATTAACTCTCCTCTCTCCTGAATCTCTCCACGCCTGCAGGGAGCCAGAAAATAGGCCGACGGCTCACATAAAGTGCTTTTTTCTATCTCTCTCTGACTCACAATTTTGGATTTATTTCTTTTGAAAAGTGTGACTGAGATGAGAGACACTGCTTTTTGAAATTCGTCTTTAAAGTTCCACCTCCACTGTGACCCAAAAATGAAAGCAGTGAAATTACATTTGTCTCCCAGATCCCGTTAACCAGTAGATTAATCAGAATTACTGCAAACCGACATTAGTCACGTCTTGTTTGGGCTCTCGGTGAAAAGTTTAGCTGCTAATGTGAATTGGTGTTTCGTCCGTGTGAATGTCTGATGACTGTCAACATGAAATGAAAGATAAATGCTATTTTGGCTCCATATGTTATAGAAACTCTCTGGCTGGGAGAGTGAAGCCAGTAGCGTTAGCACTAAATGCGATTACGGAACCCAGTCATGCAGCTAGACGCTGACTGTTCCGACCGAGAGCTTCCAGCGAACACGGCTGATTAAATATGAAAAGGACCCAACACAGCGTCCAGTGTCCGTCCTCCCTGTGACCGTTTTCACCAGATTCTGAGCTCACTGAGGCAGTCTTGAGGTTTTGTCTTCCTAACTGAGAGAATAAATAATCAAAAATACACACACAAACAAAAGTTTGAAACTACTGCACGGTATCGCGAAACAAAAGAAATCTTAATTCTTCATTTTTCACGGCAAGCTTCATCTCACAACTGACATTTTTGTGCGTTTATTTGAAAGTATCTTGTTGCAGGTAGTTTAAAAGGCATCGCGTTCGGGATTTGTTGGCCCCTCCTCCCCTGCCCAACCACACCTCGGTGTGTGCACGACGTACACGACAGCTACACCAACACAGGGACATTACGTTTGTTGTAGAAAGGCCGATACTTTAGCGAGCTAATTAGGCTAACCGCTAGCACTTACCTGACCAAGAGAAAAGGGGCCATTTTCATCCCCATTCTGCCCTTCAGTGTTCTTCGGCGTGTGAAAGCCAACCCTAAATTCACTCTGGTTTTGGAATGATTTTGTCAGATGGTTATTCGATGCTGTTTTCCCCATTCATGATGTCCTGTCTAATTTGCACTGCTATTGGCTGGGGGGTGAAACATAGGTCCCAGAACCGTCCCAAACAGAGTAAACACTTCTACTGGGCCACTAAAGATGATTGACAAGGATTATTTTTGTATAAAGCTACGCATTCATTTTTCTTTTATTTGCATTCAAAGCCTTTAACACAATCAACTACTGTTCTTTTCTTCTGTCATTGCAAAACTGCAAACAACAGAAATAAACTTTATTTATACGGCACCTTTCAAAACAACGGTACGAAGCTGACAGGTTGAAACACAAGGGAGATAAAAATGACCAACACGGAGCTCATAAAAACTTAGAGTAAGTGAGGAAAGAAGTAATATCACAGATAAACAAGTTTGAAAAAGGGAAGAAAAAAAGCGATTTAAAAGCTGCGACCGAACTCGCCTCCTTGATTTCTACAGACAGCGGGTTTTCCACACTTCAGGTGCCCGGACTGCAAAGGCTCTGTCACCTTTGTTAATCCGACTGGTCCTCTGTATTTGTATTGTCACGGCCTATAATGAGAATCTCTGGATGTCAGTAAGACAGTTTAATAGAGTTTGAAGTAATGGATAAACTGTTGAAGTTGGTGATTTAAAGTGATGGTTGGAACCTCCAGCTTTTTCATTCCATATGCTTGTAGCTAAATGAAGGGGGAAAAAAATCATGCTTGAATGAAATAAAAATACGAAAAGCTTCCCGCTTTTATCCTTTTTTATGTGGTTGTCAGTCTAGTCACACCCAGTTTGAAATGAAAACACGGGAACGTGTTTGGAACAGGATTAGCGGGGCTGATGAAGGGGCACTTGGGGTCGGTCTCACATCAAACCTTGGCAACCACTGCTTTAACCAGTTTAGTATCAATTGGATTTCAAGTGCTTGTATTGCATTGTGTCCCATAAGGCGAAGCTCACGTGGTTCTTTGATGTGGAGCCTCTGGAGGCCGAAGAGAAACTCTCGTCTCCCCGTCTGCCAATAATGACTCACGCTGAAAAGCAGTTCTGAAGCCCGGAAATAGGACAGAGCGGCTATTGATTGTACTTGAATTGTTTTGAATCTTGAACGGTGAACGGTGATCATTTGTTATAAATGTGCATTAATTAATTGAAGGAATTCTGGAAAATGTGCTTCTCACTGTGTTTTTGGCCAGTATTTCAAACAACAGCAATGCATTTCAATGTGCAAAGAGGCTCATTTGACAAGGTCTCACTCAAAGGGGTGATGCAGCGCTCATTTTTTAAATTGATTAAAAAACAATAAAATAAAATCGACTATTGTTTGAAAGGAAGAGAAAATGCCTTCGGTGAGGGGAGAGATTGTGAGGCAGAATGAAACTAAAGACATTTTATTTGAGAGGGGAACAAAGATAGTCAGAGCGGTGGGGAGTTTGAGTGATAAAAAATGAGGAAGAGTGAGGAATGCGGACAGAAAGGATGGAGGAGCTGCCTCTCTGAGGAGGAGGAGTCAGATACGGAGGTGGACTGACTATTTGAGGACCACTTTAGTGTTTTGTCATAGGAAACTGGAGGAGAATCTATCTTTTGCTCACTGCCTACACTGACGGTACCGGATCAGTCATAGATGTTTATGTAACAGGAAAAAAACAAGCTGGTATATTTAGACTTTTGATCAACATTTCACACCTATAAAGATGTTTGTGGGACGACAGTAAAAGCCGGTGTTCATTCTGCCAGCTGACTTTGTTTTAGTGTTTGTTGGGTGGCACTGCGCCTCAGAGGAGGGTTTAAACAGAACTTTAAAAATTGGCTTGTTGTTTCTAGTAACCCTTTGAAACTGAACGGAAGTCCCACTGTAGGAAGAGCTCACAATAAGTGAGGATGCAGCGACGTTTGACCTCCAAAATCAAATGAGTTCATTCTAGAGTCAGAGTGGACATTTGTGCAAAGGTTGAGGAAAATCCCTTCAAGCATTCGTGCTATATCGCATTCAGAAAAATGGCCGGTATGTGTAGTTCTGAAGAGAAACACTGAAGGCAATAAAGCAAAACTACTCGTACATGTGATCTTCTTATGCTTGTATTTATGTCTCTTTCCTGCCAGCTTTCACATTCTTCCTCCTCTCCTCTCGACCTGTATTTCCCCATTCATTTCACTTGGAATGATGCCTGCTGCCAATTTCGCAACAAATTCTGGGAAAAGCATCAAAACGGGAGAAAAAAAAAAAAAAACCCCACCAAAGCTCATCGTTGTGTTTGACTGGTTTGTGGAACTTTATGTTACTTTAAATACACTGCAAAGAGTTTTTACCTGCTTTATGATCGATGCCTGTGTTTGACCCATATAAGACACCATGAGCCAGAATCCTCTGTAATTATATCAAAAATCTGTTCCAGAGTCTCATTCCCTGCTAAATAATGTGTCTGAAGATTAAGAAGAGAAGCAGCATTGTGCTGTGGTTGTACCGCAGCAGATACCTCTGCACTGCCGGAAGGCAGCCAAACTGAATTATAGCATCATATTCTAGATTCTATGTCGACTTCACGCTACCTGATATTAGGTTATAACGTAACTCGGGAATACTTGTAACTTCAGCTCAACAAAATCGCTAAAGCAAATGAGTTTGTTAGCTGTAAGTTAGACTGACACATACGAACGCTCTGTTTCTCCGTCGTCATATTAAAGCTGCTAATCTAACGTCCACCGGGTGGGAGCACAGTGAGACGGAGGAGATGATGGATTGTACTGTAAACTACGGCTGTGCAGCTGCAGCTTTGTGTTCCAGGCATTGGCTGTACGCTGATCAGCCATAACATTGATCACCTCACTAGAGTTCCAAGTTTTGCTGTGAAACCCTTCATCCTGGCATTTATGGGGATGACAGTGGCTCTCAGTGCATGCTGGGACACCACAAAAACTGCTCAGGAACCTGCAAAAGAACATGACAAGGAGCTTAAAGTGTCAGCGTGGCCTCAGAGCAGGACACGGGGATATAAATAGAGGAGCAAAAAGTGCAATATTTGCCTCCAAAAAGCATAAGTATCTAAAACTGTAAAAGGTCTTGTTAAAATGTTCAGTAGCGAGTAACTGAGAGGCAGCGTGAAAAGACCTCCAAGTACAATACTTTAGTCATGAACCCGATGATTGAAATGTGAAATTACGATTGGTTGTTGGCACTAGATGTCGATGTAGATCAAAGGGCAGAGCAGGGCAATCAATAACTGCTGAGATGTTTTCAAGAAATCAAACAAATAAAAAAGAAAGTCAGAAAGTTCATCCTCTGGGAGGCAAAAGGTGTTGAGATGTTTCCATTCTCAACTGACCGGACTGATCAACATGGCCATCTGTAGTTAGTTTTCATTACCAGAACACATGTTGACCGAGGAATCTGTCCATTGTCTAGAAGGACACTTTGCTCTTCAGACATCGTGTACACAGATGCTTCAGATCATGTATGATGGATGAAGTGCACCAGCTGAAATTGTAACACGAGCTTGTGTCTGTGTGCCTGAGACAGCGTTAAGGTCAGGTACCGCTTAAAATGACTAATGCTCATTTCTGAAACATTCTTCCTGCTGTGGCTCTACAAACGCTGTGTATCTTTATGGTACCATGAAAAACATGTATCTCCAAAACGCATTTTGCTAAGAGCACGAAACCGAAACATTCAGAGAGTGAAAATAAACCCAAAACAGTGTCACATTTAACATTCTAACTGGGCTCGTATTAATAACCAGCTCCACGGTTATTTACCAGCCTCGAGTCTCCTGTTTATGTCCCACTGAGTTGGTAAACTATTGATAGCAGCTGTCCTACATTTCCACACAGCACGTTACCCCGATCAAAGCTTTTCCTTGGTGTTTTATATTGAAATCAGGATCATCGATAGGTGAACAGATACTGACATGCGTCGTCTATACTTGGCTTAAACCCTGATGTTATTTATGCTCTGTGTGATCTCGCAGCATCATTTCTGTGTTTCTGCACAACGCTGACATGTAGGTACTACAGAATAAAACATATTTCCATCAGTTTCATTTAGACCAGTGGCTTTTCACTGGACAGCGACACTACGTTTTTACCTCCAGCACGAGTGGACGTTTGTACCAGTTATTGTTGTTTCTGCACAGGAACGTTTCTGTTCCAACCCTGCATATCTTTGCAAATTTTTGCTTAAAGCAGGATGTTTCTGCTGAAATTTCAAAATGTCACATCCTTACATCACTGAACCACATCTTACTGATTTTTTTTTTTCCAATAAAATCAGCTTTTTAGGGCTTCAGACATGGATGGATTGTTTTCTCAGCCCTCTGAAATGAACCCGCATCTTTTTTTCGGAGACGGACTTAATACAAATCAATAACGTATTTGTGCGAGGTTTCAGCTCCTGTCACGGTGGCAATTGGTCTGTTCATCTTTTATCGCTATACGTTCATCCGTCCAGCCCTTCATCCAACAGCTGACAGCTCCAACCACGATAATTGAGTCAACTCACGTATTCATGTACTCATGCTCACAGCTTTCTACAGACCTGTCATGTGACCCGTCAGCTGTATCGTAAACTGGCCTCCAGTTTTCAGAAATAAAAGTGAAAACTGTGCAATGATGTGGGATTAAAACAAATAAAACAAATAGAATGTTTTCATTGAATACCTGCAGCGAGGTTCCTCACCCTCAGCGGACTTGCTTCATGGCCAAAGGCTGGTCAGGTCCCGGGTGTCAGCATGAGTGTTAAGTGGTGCTTTGCTGGAGAGAAAAAAAAAGAACACGTGTGTTCAGAAAAGTCCCTTTGAGCGCATAAAAGCCGGGAGAGAGTTTTCTCCTCAGACAGTTTTTCATTTTAAGAGTGATCTGTAAATGACAGGCAGTATAGCCCTTCATTAGAGGCGACTCCCTCACGCCAAACCATAGTGCAGTTCAGAGGTCAACAAACCTGAGGCTTGCTCGTCTAGCTCCCCACAGCTGGATCTGCCCCTCAACACATGTGTGTCATTATCCATCGCTCGGCCCCAAAACACATTTCTGGCCACATGTTTGCTGGAATAGATTGAATGTTGTGAAGTGGAGGAAAAAGACGTTTCTAAAATGCCGCCTGTGTCGCAGTAGGAAACCAGCGCCATGTGTTTATGGCTCTACTTATAGCTTTTAATACTTAGTTGTGTTGCTAGGAGGAGTCGGGACGAACCAAAATAAAAATCAACAAAACAACATTTATTTGATTTAGTGTGAGAATGTTAAAAAACACCCGCATGGGAAAACACGATGCGGATCGAACCGTCGGACGTCCGGGAACCTTCCCATCTGCTGCTGATGTGGTGGCACCGTGCAGATGTTGGATAGATGCGCCCTAACCCCCACCCCCTCACACTGGGTCATCACCCACAATGCTTCACAGTAAACATAAATCAATCAGAAAGGTCTGTGCACGTTCTGACTCCTTCCTGATTTCCTGCGTATGGTCTGTCACTGCAGAGACAGCTGGTCAGACGGTGCAGATGTCAGTCGGCAGCTCCGTCGTCGTTGTGGTTCCACATATTTCACATTCAGAATTTACACGTCCTCCCTGGGCTTCCTCCGCTGTGGCTGTTGTTCCTGTTCAAAGGATTTAGGAGGATGTTGTTGTCTGCACACACTATAAAACCCTCTGAGCTCATGTGTGATTTTGGGCTTTGTAAATAAACCTGACTGGACTTGACTTCTGAACCAGGTGTCAGCACCGAAGCTGTATTATTTATTAGAGTTGTTCACACACCAGCTTCAAAAAATACATCAGACAACGGTAAAAATAAAATGAACGGATCAGGAATCGGCGGTCACACGGGTCTTTAGACTGAGCCGATACCGTACCAGTTACAGTAGTTTTACACCAATAAAACGTCTGTTGTCAGTCTGTCTACTCCTGTTTAGGGCAGCAAAGAAGAAGTGGCTTCCAGCAGTGTAAGACTTGCCACAGTTGGCAAAATGGGATCGGGATTATTTTACAGTGGAAAGTCTCATCAGTGAAACAGCAACGTGTTTGTAAGTATGTTAGTCTTCAGTATCCAGGGGTGGAACCAGTGTTTTCATATTCACCCTGCTAAAGACTCTTTTCACCAAATTCACCAAGATAGAGGAGGAAAACATAGAGGGCACATAGAAACAACATGATAAACTCAATGAAAAGAGCCCAAAAGCTGTGATGATAGGGTCATCGTTCACAGCCCGCCTCTGTAGTTGTGGTATTTCGCTGCCCACTGGATTGTTTGAAGCTAAAGTACAATTTGTAAACACTTATTACTATACTATATATAACATGTAATATTTAATGTGCCGCTATCGGATCAGCACTTTGTACCAGCTGATACTTGAAGCTAAATTGTCAGCATCAGTATCACAACATCTCTTTCGTTCGTTAAAATGTCCTTAAGCCTACTTCAGTCAGCTGGACAAACGCCGGTCGTAAGCGTACATAGTTGTCTGTGCGTATAAAATGAATACATCTGGTGGCACCTGCCTGGCATTAGGCAGCACAGTGAGGGCGGAGTCAGAAATAGCCACCAGAGAAAATCTAGCTCGCCGGGCAACATGAGTATCACCTTTTTGAGGTGAACAAGGTGGGTTAGAAAGACAGAACTGCTGCTGACATAAAGTGAAATTCCTCCACACGTTAAATGACGGACTCAGGATTGGATGGGTTTGCATCTCTAACTGTAATACACACAACCAGAAGGAAAATAACAAGACTTCGCTTTGGGGATGGGATGACTTTTCACAGTAAGATACAAACCCAATTCCAAAAAAGTTGGGACTTTGTGTAAAATGGTGATAAAAACAAAATAGAGCGATTTGCAAATCATTTTCAGCCTCTATTAAATCGAATTCAGCACAAAGACAGGATATTTATTTCTATCTAACGGAAGATATACGTGAAATATACAAAAATGCTGAATTTGATGTCTGTAACGTGTTCCATAAATGATAGGAAAGGGTCAGGAAAAGACTGGGAATGCTGCAACATTCCACAGGTAAGTGGGTTTATCTGACAGGTGATGGTCCCATGAGCGGGTATAAACGGACTCCTGAGAAGGCTCAGTCATTCACAAGCAGTGGTGGGCACAAGATTCTTTACTTTGTGAAAGACTACGTGGGCAAATAGTCCGGCAGTTCGTGAACCATGTTTCTCAATATGCGACTGCAAGGAATTTCCCCATCTACAGCCCATAATATCATCAAAAGATGCAGAGAATCTGGAGAATCTCTGCAGGTAAAGGGCAAAGCTGGAAACCAACACAGAATGACTGTGACCTTTGACCCCTCAGGCAGCACTGTATTAAAACCTGTCATCATCGTCATCATCGTCACCCAAAATGGAAAAGTGTGCTGCGGTCTGACGAGTCTACGCTTCAATAATGGCCGTCGAGGCTAAAGAGTAAAAACATGGGGCTGTTTTAGTGCCCATGGCATCATGGGTAACCTACACCTGTGAGAGGTACATACAGGACTTGGACCATCATGTGCTTCATACGCAGGTATCAAATTCAGAATCTGTGTAAATTTCCCAAAAAACAAAGTTTGGCAGTTTAAACTTGAAATATTTTTGCCTTTGAGCTGAAGTCAATTGAAAATAGGTCTAACAGGCTTTGGAAATCACTCATTTCGTCTGCACACATGTGGAATTCCTCCTCCGAGTGGCGAAGCAGCTGTCCGCGAAGACCCCGAGGTTTTATAAATAACTGCCCTTTTAGGGTCGCGTGCTAAAAGTTAAAGTGGATTTTAAGGACATAGGTTTCTACAAGCTTTAACAAAAAGAAAATGTCATCTAAACCTGGTGTAGTGGCATCAGGAAATATATGTTGTGGTAAGTGGGACTTCTGGGACAGTCTGAGCCACAGGCATGCTGTTTCGGTCCTGAGCCTCGGCGTAACGTCTCATTAGTCTCTAAATTATTAGTACAAAGGGTTTTCTGACCCGCTGAGCGGACACGTCGGGCCTGCGGGGTCGACTGCCGCAGGCACTGACATTCAGTTACATTTTGCTTTTTCTTCAAAGGTTCTGCACTCTACAGGTGCCGAAGCCCCGTTGTTTTAGGTCCGCTCAATCCCACTGCCGCAGAAAAATAATTGGCCCAAGGAGCCCAAACTTTTTGGAGTTTAGCCTCATAAATTTTCCTTTTCATTGTGGCCAATAAAGTCGCATGACATGACAGGTTACATTTAGTCCACCACAAGGTTTCATTCAGTCAGAGCGTAAGCTGCGCAAGATTTTGGATATTTGAAGTTTTGACATTTAAAACTGGACTGTTCACAGAGCGTAAACAGAAAAAATATTGAATAATACAAATGGAGAGAGAGGCTGGATAATTATAACAGTGGTGGTTGTATAAATCTTCTTTGCAGCGACATCCATATTTTTGAAGTATTTGACTGCTGATATTGAGCTTCAGGTGATTGTGGATTCAGCATATGACTCGCTCTTATTCACTCCATAGATTTGTCTGGACTAATGACTTCATGTAAAGACGAGTGACATGAGCTCCCCAGACGTGAAGCTAAAACATCTCAATCGCCCTCTGGTGGTGGGTTGCAGTATAAGTAAAGTAGCAGATTCTGAGAATGACATCCAAGTCACTTCAAGGCTATAAAGAAGGACTTTGATAAAAAAAAAACATAAAATGTTATCATGAATACAAATAATGTTGAAAAATGTAAGAAAGAGAATTAAATTTTCATGTTTGTAACCAATGGATGGAGTGGGACTGAAAGTTCAAGTGTCCATTTTTCTGGTCGGCTCGGTCTTAATTAGTGATGTGATGCTGAAAAAATGAGTGAATTGTCATAAATGACAGCTGAGTTATGCCCACGGTCCAGTTGGCGTGTGGGTGCTGGGTAGAAACTGCTGCCTGGTGGCTGCACAGACTGAGAAAGATGACAATGGGAGGCAGTGGAGACACGACGTCCATCTTTATCTATATCAGTGGTCTGGATAAAACTGGATGGAAGCCGCCACCTGACTGGTGACCGACCAGAATTACAACTGCAAGGTGCTAATTGTTGTGAAAACAAATATTCCAGAGCGTGAAATAAAGTCAGATGTTCTCCATGTTACGTCTCTGTGGGCACAGCTCGTAATCAGAGAGGCCAAACATTTCACCCGGTGTCAAACTGCTGTAAGGGATAAACGAGGAGTTATCGAGCTAGCGTCAGCCCGGAGGGACGTTTGATGGGTGATTGTGTCGAGGAAAAGCTGATAGGAGGTTAATGAAGCACCCTGTCATTACTGTCTGTGAATTAAAGAAGGCTGCAGTGGATTAACTTTAAGATTGGTGAGAGATGGACCAGAAAGGGCTGGAACCGTTATCTCCGTCTCTAATGTCAGGAGAAAAAAAAAAAAAAAATCAGCAAAGGGAGCAAATCTATTATTTTTGAGTGATCTGCATACTATATTTTCATTTTTAAAGATTTCAATCACATGGTTACCGTGCTATTTGTAGAAACAGCCTTAATTAGAAAACAAATAGATAAATAAATGTGCGTAATGAATTCACTGAGGTCTGAGTTGTAATTTTTCTGCTTTGTCGCCGCCTCCCATGAGTCAACGTGTCCCCAAAACAAGATGAGACCTGCGCTGAAAGCCAAACATCACATCAGCCGGGGTGCCGAGAGGGAACGAAGGACGCAGGAAACTCATCCCATTTTCATTTGCTGGCCACCGCAGCCAAAACTCTCATTTACTGTATAAACTCCCGGCTGCCAAGAGCTCGCGTCCAAATCAAATAGGCCGGCCCAGCAGACACTAAAAACGCTTCCACTGGTGGACTCTTTGGCCAATTCATATTTAGTCTAAAACGAGGACAGATGGGGAGAGAGGCGTTTTTTTTTTCCTCCCGTGCTGGTGTGCTCAGACTTATCACATGAAAAACATGCCCTGAATTGGAGAAAGAGGGTTTGCGCTTGAAAAGGACGCAGGGCGATGATTGTTGTCAGAGTCCTGAATGTGATTTGAAGACGATAAGCAGGAGACACCGTCGTCTTTGTGAAAGTGAGAGATAAAGTGGGTGCGTGTGGGCGAGCGGAAGTCAGCATATTCTCAATTCCACCTCTGCGGGGAGTGTAAGACACTTCATATGCATCTCCATCATGCCGCATCTCGCTCCAAATTCAGATCGCAATCGGAAATGTCCTGTGTGCCACCCGGCATCTTCTCAAAGGATAATATCCTGTCAGGCATTTTATTTCCAACCGAAGCTCCCTGATGACTGACAGGTTAATAACACGGCTGAGTGTGACAAATTACTGCCGTCTGCTTTGCACCGCGCTTTACTCCGGTGTTTGAGTTTATAGAAAGGCAGCTACTCTGATGATCTGACAGTTAATGGCGCCTGGAATCATTTGCCTCACCCTTTTTTAGGTGCCACAAAAACGTTTTCACACCTCAGGGTGAAACTTTCCACCTTTAGCATCTCATCTGATGTTGCTGTTGCTGGATTTTCTGCAGTTATTCCGTCGGTTCCATGTGTGACCTGAGGAGAGCGATCGGGAAGATCAACGCGTCTCCCTGTTTTGGCTCCACAATACGTGACGCGCATCCTGTGTGTCGTGTGTCATTTTCCCTCGGGGATAAATAAAATATTCTGAATCTGAATCTGAATCTGAATCTGAATAAATCCAACCTTTTTCCTTGAAAGCTGCAGCCCGGTGGCATGAACAGCAGAGTGAAGGAGGGGCTTACAGGGAACCAATCTAAATGCTGATGGTGTTTTGATACATGACTGACGGTGTATTTTTAACTGTAGCTGCTTTCACCATCATCACGTGGTAAAGATGGTATCTGCTCACCACACAACAGGAGTAAGGACTTGTTGAAATCAGATTTTGACCGACTAGCGAAAGTCCGAGGTAGTTTTTAGTCCCATTTTACTCCTCAGAGACATTCAAGGGTCATTACCAGGCAGACTTACCCCGACGGAGATCGGGTAAAGTCCAGGAGGCGGGCAGGGCTCAGGCAGGCAGACAGGCTGAGTTGGACGGGGTCAGTGAACGCACCGAGGGCCAAACAAGGAAGTGGGAACAGATGTGCAGGTGGGCGGGGACAGGTCAGGTGGTAAACCGTGGTGGGCCGGATGTAAAAGAGGGTAGCTAGACATGCTGCAGTAGAACTTAGCCAAATTTCTTGCAGGGCCTCCTGTTAATGACTATGTCAAAAGCATCCAGGACACACAATAGTAGGGGTGGGAAAAAACGATCTCTATTAGCATCTTGATTTCTTTACGGGATGATTTTAATCGTAATTTTTCTCTCCAAAATTGCAATATTTCTATGTAATTTATTTTCATGGTAATGCAAAGGGCAGCTCGAGCTCTGATGCGTTATTCCATCACTGAAGTGTTTTCTTAGAAACAGCTGTTCCTCAAATGTATCAAAAATCTTATGGAAACCATTTTACAGCTGTGGTTCGTGAGCAAAGGTCACTCCCCCTCCCCCTCCTGTTCCTGCTCCATAGCTCCACCGCTGCACTAGAGAACTTTCATGGACATTCGTTTTGACGTGTCTGTTTGCTGTTTATGCAGTTGTTGATGCTGTAATGTTGGAATAGCAACTTTTCCTGTTCGGATGTCAGAATCAGGACCCACACTGATTCAATTTGGAAATTCGATTCCGGCCGTTCGTGTCTCTCTGGCGGTAGAGCAGTAAAGACGTATAAACTGTATTATACAGTCGGGGTGTGGCACGTGACAGATTTTAATAAAGTCTGAATACAGAGTTTTACCTTAAGAAGGAAAACCAATCAAGTGCACGGTTGTGCGTGTGCATGAGTGTTGCACAAGAACTCTTGTACCTGCACAAACGACATTACTAATTTCACAAACATGCAGGTAGAGGTTGAAAAGTTTATCACATCTATGCATGAACGATTCAAACTTTATTGTATGAAAGCACTGTATTGTGCTGAAACAACATAATCTGGATTTCAGTATCAGTATTAAGTAAAGAATTAGAAGAAAGTGCCATGAATATGACAGGCTGCAGTAATATAGCTATGGTGCTGTGTTGTGCCATTGACTGAAACGCATCTATAGAACGTCAGTTTATTGACTTCAATCTAGAGCGGCGTGAGTGAGGGAATCACGAAAATGGATAATGAGATTCTGCTGACCCAAAGCGGCCGTTCCCCAAGTCTCCTATCAGACTGGTGCTCGCGGCCTGCAGGACTACCCGCCTCACAAGGCCTCCCCCGGATAGAGTCCACATTTTAATTCAACGCATATTCGATAAAATTTCTCCTCTTCAAGGGAGATCTGCAGCACGCCGAGCCAGCCGTTACTGAAGAAAAGGTCCATAGAAATACACAGGCAGTTAGAAATGTGAAAACGTGGTCTGGATGAGCGGAGATAAACAAAGTGATTATCGGCATAAAGACACCAGATGAGAGCAATCTGAGATCGACAACCTTCTTAACTTAAATACTTAAACGGAGTGAAGTGTCATGATTGGCGGCTGAGCTCTGCTGGCATGTGTGCCGGCAGGAACCACAGGGCAGCCATCGGGGCTTCATGTCTGTACAATGGGAGGAAGCGGAGACCCATCGGCCATCTTTACTTGTGTCAGTGGTTGTACCTGAAAAATGAGCTAAAGTTTGTGTTGCTTCCTTTGGTACATTTGGTGAAGATACGTACATCAGATCCATCTGAGGACCACAGAATGTGCAGCTATTAAATGGTTGTTTGACTCTATCTCTATTGGAAAGGAAACAGCAGCTGGTCGAAGTTCCTCTTTTTCAGAGCCTAGGTTTTTCATTTGTCAGATCCAGAGGAAATCCTGGATCCGGATCAAGGTTCACCATTTGGTAAAAATAATGAGAGCGTTTAAATTTTTTCTCTTTTTAACTCTTGAGCGTCGCAAAATGTAACAGGATGTAAACTGGGCCAAGAGCCACCTCTTCCATTTTGACACAAAGTCTATCCATTAATTTTGGGTAAAGTTGATAACAAACATTCACACAAATAACTAATCTAAACTAACTAAAATAAATAATCAAGGACTGGCAATGGCATGAGTGGAATTATTCATCTAAATGGTTATGTAATAAAATGTTATAAATCATCACTGTAAAGATATGACTCAGTAAGAAATGGTGAGATTACCTCAAGATCGATCACATTTAATGCAGCAGGTTGTGTGACTTTACCTCAATGTTCCCATGGCACGACATGAACCGGGTGATTGGACAACATCTGTATTTGTTGCTGGGATTGAGGTGGTTAATATCGTTGCTCTGTGGCTTTTGGGATTTTTAAGCTGTGAAGCCTCTTTTTTTCAATGCTAAATTCACTGGATTAATTCAAACTAAATTTTATTATATCTTAATATGCGACGACTATAAATAATCTATCGATGTAAAATTACAGCACTGCACCCATTTTTCACAACATCTTTAGTAAGCATACTGCAAAAAAGGCAGAAAATAAATAGATAAATCCTCACTGGATGAGTGAGAGGCAACCAGACGTGTATATCATTTCATTCCATTGGAAGGCCCGTTTTGCTCCAACGTTAGCACCTTTCAGATTTATCAAAAATGTGTTTGCAGCTTTCCATAGTGTTTCAGAGTCCGTCGTTGGGGGGTGTGTCGCGATCGGGGACTATCTGCAGCTTCAGGGCAGCAAAACATCCGATCATTTTCTTATTAGTCTCAGTTTCATTGTGCGGCTCATTCATGCTACCGGAGTGCTTCATTATGTGGCTTCCAGGCCCAAAATGGAGACAGACAGCTTTAATCATTCGCTCCCACCACGGGTCGTGTAATTGGAACATTCTTGATAAATTTCCAGTAAATAAAGTGTTCAGCAAACACGTCGGGCCGGTAATGGAAAACAGCAGGGAGAGCTGATATAACTAATGTAGTGAATACATGATATGATACATGAAAAGAAATTCTGCGTCCTCCTGCGCTTTCAAGTCATTTTTAAGGCGTCTCAAAACTGAAACGTCAGCCAAAAGGTGAGAAAATGTCATTTGCGGGACTGTTTAGCTGCAGCTGGCTGGACGTTAACGCAGATTTCAGCTGCCAGAGGAGAATTTTGTGGAGTGAGCAGTGCAAGAAGGAGCCGATAAATCACACAGCAAGACTAACTGCGAAGCTAAAAGAGCCCATTACCGAGCGCAAATCATTATGCGTGGGAGTTGATTTGGTGTGTGATTGTGTGCGTTGTCTCCACTAATCCATGAACCTTTTTTCAGATTTATAGCAATGAAAGTGGAAACACACACACACACACACACACACACACACACACACACACAACCACAAAAAAGTGACTCTCATTTTTGTGTCATACGTTGTTTTAGCCGGTTAATCGTGTTGTCTCTATTTTTTAGGGGAATTAAAGCTTTAATTTTATTTGAACAAATATAATATAAATGCAAATGCAGAAAGGGAGACTTTATAGAATGAAAGTGGAAACACACACACACACACACACACACACACACACACAACCACAAAAAAGTGACTCTCATTTTTGTGTCATACGTTGTTTTAGCCGGTTAATCGTGTTGTCTCTATTTTTTAGGGGAATTAAAGCTTTAATTTTATTTGAACAAATATAATATAAATGCAAATGCAGAAAGGGAGACAAGTTCACTGGTGTTGCTATTCAGTGCATTGAGTATTGATTGATTATTAGTCCTCATGGGGGATTTACACTGGCACATTAAGTACTGCACTTTAATGGAAACTTACTTGTTTAATATGCACATAAATAAAAGGCCACATAAATTACATACATTTGGATACTAATGTAGTACTAATCATGGTGGAATAATAAATGACCCACCACCTGACTGAATTTTTTTAAGCTATTCCGACCCCGAACAGGGACACTTGATACTTCAAACTTTATCAAATTGTTGACAACTGACTGGAACAGCAACAACCACTGTTGTCAAAATAAATACATTTTTAACTAAGGGTGGCGAATGTTACATCCCCTCACGCTCACAACATTTTTTTGTTAATCATAACAACAGTATAAATTAAAGTTGTGCTGAAATCGCTGATATCCAAGGTCATATTTTTTTTGTCTTACATGTGAAAAAAAAAGAAATTATATATATCAATAATATTGACCAAAACTACTATGTAAAGTATAAAAACACATTTTTGTTTTCTTTCTTTCCGGTCCAACCGAATCTTATTCTATAAAGAAAATATTTTCCGGATAGAGACGCAGCCTCCAGGATGAACTGAGGCCAGCTGGAGGTGAGTTTATCCAGGAGGTTTCGTGTTGCGTAGATGCGATGAGTTGTTGTAGTGGCTCTTAAGCAGTTACCGCCAGCTTGGTTAACCCTGCAGCGAATGTTAGCGGCCCCGTGAGCTGATCACCTGCGTACTGTTTTTCTTTGGGGTCGTCATGTCGTTTTACATTTAACCATCCACGTTAACTGGCCTCCACACTCGGTACCAGACATCATTGAGATGGTGTGTTTGGGCTGAAGCCAGTCAGTCCACCAGGGCGTTAATTTAGTCCAAAAATGGTCATTGACATAGAAAGAGAGCAGCGTAATGCAAATTCTGTTCTAAGGTTCTTGGCTACTTTAAAAAGTTTGTAGAGCAAACACATAAATGCTGGTATAAGGAAGCAAACAGCTCTCTGCCTTCTGTTTCACGCGGACTTTCATCAAAGCACTGATGCAGAAAATGCAGAAAGGAGGAGTAAAACCACTGCAGAGGTCTCTGCATCAGCTGGGAGCTGTTATCCTGTGACATCCTCAGTCCACTCATTTACGCCCCAAGGCTTGACTCTAAATTCTTTGGCATTTTCAGGCCCAGTAAGGCAGAGAACGGCGCCGCTCCTGTGAAGGTGATGCTAATGTGCATTCACAGCTGCCCGCGCACGTGCAACACAGGCCGGCTGAGCTTCCCTCCTTTTCCCAACCTCCCTCCCCATCTCTCCATCCAGCGAACCCGGCAAATGTTTAAATTACACGACCAAGTAAGCAAGATTAATTAAAATGATAATCTACAGGCTGCATATATTTCACACTTAGCTGGGCGGCCGCTTGAAATTGCTTCAGCGCAGCGTTTTAAAGCCAAAGTGGGGCGTTGACCTATTCGTCTGCTTTAGTGAAACAGTCATTAGCCCAATTAAGAACACACGCAGACAGTGAAATCCCCGTCATATGCAAAACAGTGTGAGCTAGAGTATACTTCATTAAAGTAATGTATGCTAATGAGAAAAATAACGTCATGTTTGACTTCTCCTCAGCCGTGACTGTTAAATAGTGTATATATCTTTTCAAACAAACTGTTGGGAGAGCCTTCATCTGTGCCGATAAGGCTGTTAGAATGTAAATGAGTCCCTGAAAAGCGAGAAGAACAAGTAAACAGTTATTTTTTAATCCTGCAGTCCTCGCAGGCCCAAAAAAACACGCTTTAGTCATCCGAGTGACTCGTTTTCTATTGTCCTCTGTCCTTGCTTTCCTTTTAACTGCTCCACACAATCCTGTGGCGTCTTCAGGTTTCCTTCACGTTCTTCTGCAGCTGCTGATGCTTCGGGTTTGCAGCAAGGCGTCGGTTAGATGGCGTAATCCTCTCATGAAAGTAGCTGTAAACCCAAACTTGATCATTCTCCGATTTACCCCGAAACAACACACACAGGTGCCCCTCAATCAAAGTCACTTAGGGGCTTAGTTTACAGTCGCATGTGTGTGTTTTTCTGTGTGTCGCCTCCTCATCTTCACGCTTTCATTTCTCTGTCATTAGCAGAATTAATGGCTGTGGGTTTGGGCCGGAGTTTGGGATCTCTTCGGGATCGTACAGAAGGACAAGGACTAGCGCCAGACGACACACTGGAACAAGATGTTAACCTGTCGTCCTTCACAGGTGCGGTCAAGTCATTACACCACAGCAAAGTCGCTTCCGGCTGGTTTAGTGGTCTTTCAGCACGCGTGTCACCAGTTAGAATCTCAGTCGCTGGAATAAGTGTTTCTCGAAGCCAAGTAATCCTTCAAATTCCACTGTTTGACTGTTTAAATGTCTTCAAGCCGTCTGATTCTTCAAAATGTCCTTATCATCGTCCTGATCAGAGCTTTTTAAAATGCACCATCACTAGCTTGCTGCTGTACGTTTCTCTTTAGAATGTTCAGAAGGAGTCTTCACTAAGTCAAGGAGCCGTCGTATCAGACACAGGTCCTTGACTATGATAGGAAGCATTACATTACTGTCCGATGACCAACAGCCATCGTCATTTTGAAATTTTGGATTATTTTGACTTTCCACAGTGTCGTAATGTCCACGTGTGTCTTCCCCAGCAGCTGTCAGTGTTGGGTATCTAAATGAGCATGGAAAGACGTTTTATTCCGTAATACTTATCGGTCTGGGTTGACAAAAGACAGCTTCGGAGAGCCTAAATAGCGTCTGGTTTGAGGGATAGACAATGAGCTCCGTGATTTCCATGATGTCAACATCATATAACTCTTTGCCAATTGATTACGCGGATTTCAATATAAAACACCAAGAAAAAGCTTTGATTAGGGTCATTTTCTGTGAGGAAATGTAAAACAGCTGCCATCTACTTAGGCTGCATTCACATGTAACGCAGCACAAGGCAAACCGGATGTCGTATTAGTGGTCGAGAGCAGGAAGGTAAAATACGAAGAGGCCGAAACGTCGGCAGAAAGTTCAAAATTTTTTTTACTGTTTGGAAAAAAATTTAGAACTGAACGTTACGCAGCCCCTCAAAGGCCTCATTTAGTGGGACAACATGGCTGACGTTGGCAATGAGAAGCTGATTGTTTTGGTGCAGCAGAAGCCGCAGTTGTATGACCAGAGCCTGAAAACCTACCAAGATGTGACTAGAAAAGCTGATATAAGGCAGCCAATCAGCATTCAAATGCTCCGCGCATGAACCCCTGTGTGCCTTTTTGCTGCCATTGCCGTGTCCTTTTTAGACAAAGATGTTAGAGGCACTTTACTGTCCATGATGGAAATGAAGCATCTTATGTTTTGGAGGGAACTTAACATTTGCTTTTAATTCTGCAATGTAAAATTAAGAGAAAGCTGCAGTCCTTAATTTAACCAGTGCTTTGTTTTGCCGTCCCTCTGTTCCGTCCAGGAGGAGTCGCCTTGGGAAAAGGAAAGACCACGTTTTGTTCACGTCGAATCTCTCCTGACTTGTTTAAAGCTACAACACAAGCCAGTTATTTGGTCTCTTGCGTGGCACAGAACCAGTGTTGCCTCCACCTCCATTCAGCTGCAGATGAATCATTTCCACTTGGTGTTGCTCAGATGTTTTTCTTCCAAAGCCTCCATGAGGTTCACTTGTGGCCTTCAGTGGATTAGCGTGAAGACTAACGAACCGCCGACTGCTGAAATGGATGAATTGTAATGACTTCAATGACCCCCTGTGGAATTTTCATCTGGTGTCATTCAAGTAGAAACCAAGACTTGTCCAATACCAAATTCTTGCAAATTACTTTGTGTTTCTGGCTTTTAAATCATCACTTAAACACAGTTTCTGAAACTGGAGCTCAATTTCTCAAAACACAAAATAAAAAAATACTTTCTGACAGCTCTTTAGAAATGCAACGTTGCTCTCAAAAGTGCCTTCTCTCTTGTCAAAACTGATGTTTTCCCAGCCAATGCTACACACTTCTATCAAAGGAACATCTGCTTCAGAGCATCAGAGTGCTAAACATAAAAACGTAGAAACACCACCAGCTAAATATTGATTAGATGTTTTGGCTACGCGAGGTCATGTTATCGAAATGCAATTTTATAATTTTGTTTCCTTTTTTCTCCTTTTTGCCAAACAGTTACAACCAATTTGGGGGCCTGTTTTTATCCTGTATCCCATTTTCCGAATTGTACTACAATACAACACTGTATCTGTCACATAAAGTAAACATGGCACTGATACAATCGTTGTGTCAGAACACTGTTCTGTTCTGACTGTTCTCCTGAGAGCTCAAGTGGACTCACCAAAAAAAACATCAACAGTGCTAAAGATTAAGCACGCGAAAAGCAGCAAGGTTGTAGCTGTAGCATATTAACACCAGTAGAGGGCAACAAACACAAACAATGGCTACGGGTACAGAAGGTGCGAAGAAAAATCCACCCCCTTGAATACCGCCTACCTGCATCTCTGTCTGCGCAGGTGAGATGTGCTACAATAACAATCGTATAATAAAAAGTCAGATACACAGCCCTGCAGTTGTAGATGCCTTGAAAACAATGTTATTTGTAGTTATTTCTTTTAGAGCGCCCTCTATTGGACAGAAAGTGTAACATACGCTGATAAAGGCAAGGGCAAAAGCATTAAGTGTTTTATGTATGTGCATACATAGTAAATACAATTAAAATTTGAGCATAACAAATTTAATATTACAAAAAAAATAAGAGATGAAATTCAAATTTGACTATAGATTAAGATTGACAGCACTAAGACACACCTCTGTCCCGGCTATTAAGTTGTAACCAACGAGAGACACAGCAGTGGCAGAAATGCTAATTAAATGTTTTCAGGTTTCACTTATCAGTAACCCTCTTATTCCTGAAGCAAATGTTATAATACAGGAGGAAAAAATCAGAAAAATGAGACAAATATTCTTAAACGAAATGAACAATTACCTGGAGGAGTAGTTCCTCACCGCGTATCGGATCCGTCCAAAATTACTGCTCCTGAAATCAAACACTGTCTGTCAATATGCAAAGACAGGGAAGGGCTGAGACAATAATAATGACAGCACAAGAGGAGTGAGGAGCATGATGGGAAGCAGAAGGAGGAGAGAGAGAGAGAGAGCGGCCAGTGTAATCAGCGAGAAGTGAGAGCTCTGTGGCGCTCGCCGAACACCGGATGAAACGCTCCGACCTTGTGAGGGTCAGTGCTTAACTATGACACCTAATACAAGGGTTGTTTTCCGTGGGGCTGCTGAAGAACACGAAGTGGTTGCAGATGAGGTGAGAGGTAAAAGCCTTGGACTGGAACGAGTGGAAAGGGAGGGAGGGAGATTCATTGAGATTAGAAGGAAGAGGTGAATAAATAAGTGCGGAGGACGAGTTGTACATGAAGCGAAACGAATAATGTTTAGGTTAGGTTAGTAAAACATTATTGTCTATGCCCACGAAGGTAAAGATGTAAGACTGAATCTACACATTTTCAAGGGTTAAACTAAAATTTTAATGATGAAATTTGGACTGTTCCAAAGTCTGTCATGTGATGGCGAAAGGAGGATGATGGAAAAAGCTTTTTTTTTTGGCTTCACGGAGCAAAAATGTCTGTAATAACACCCTCTGATGACGGATGAGATACAAAGGTATCTGCTGTCGTCTGACAACAGATACAGAAGTAAGTTCTGCCACTTGACAGGACATGTAGAAGAAACTGTTGCTGCTGAGGGCTACAAAGGTATCCAGAACATCTGACGGGAAATAGAGAATTACTGCTGCCACCTGACGAGAAGTACATTAGTATCTGCTGCCGTGCCACCAAACGAGGCTGAAGTGAGCCACTGAGAACCGTACAAGTTCTCCAGTACTGGATTAACTGGGTTTGTCTCCAGCTTTAGGAGGGACGATGGTGTAACTTGTTGTCTTTCAGGCTCCATGTGACTAGAATATCAGCAGGCACCTGCACACACCTGAGCTTTTTACATCAGAATATCCCATGAATAGCTCACACACACACATCCTCCATGTTATTATCACCATCAGCCCTCGTGAGGCTTTGAAAGGCTCATTAAGCTGACGGCCGACCACCATTTATGTGGATGTCAAGGTGTTCGCCGCTGTTTGTGAAGAGCTCTAATGTGTGTGTCTGTGCGCCGTCTGCGGGTGTGTGTGTGTGTGTGTGTGTCGCGTGGGTCAAGCAGGCAGGGCTGCAGAGGCAAGCGTGACCAAGGCAGCGGTAATTAAAGCTGCTTTAATTGGTTTAATTGGTGTCATTAACGCGTTGGTGGGTCAGACTGCTGACACACAAACACGCACGAGCTTCTTCCCAGCCTCGTTGCTACGTGCTGTCATTGGGTTCAAGCACGCAAACATCAATGTGTATATGATTACAATAGCAATACGGCGATTGAGTTCACGTGTTCGTGGTCCACAAGTTGGAACAACATGCTCACTGTGTAGAGCTGAAATATGTCGTTTTCTTACTGTCTCCTGTATTAGTCGGGAACACGGTGATTATTTTGGCAATTATGGCAAAAAGTTCCCCAGTGCAGTTTTAGTTGTTATAAGCTTGTTAGCTTGTGAGAGTTGCGTTCACAGCAGCTGCTGTGCTTGGGGACGATGTGAAGTGACTATCTTGATGCTATCGAATGCTAATACTTCACAGGACTGTATACAAGCAGCGAAGCCACTGACGACGTTTTCCTCAGTCTGTTAACACACAAAACTTTTCGCAAACGTCCGACTCGGCCTTCGGCTTTATGTTTTCCACAGCTGACAAGCCGATATCCTTTTGGCCATAAGTGTCAAAGGTTAGAGGCAGCGTTGTTGTCTTTCGCAGTGAAGCGACTCTGCAGCTGATTCTGTTTGACATGAGAGACTTAGATGTTGAAAAACTGCATGTTCTTTTTTATCTATGGTTCCTCCTGAAAAGCAGACACTCTTTTGCTTTATTTTTACCCGTAGAAAATATGTTTTTTTACACATTACAAAACGTTTTTGCAGGTTATCCGACCTGGCGCAGGACCTATAAATCTGTCAGAAACACCTTGGACACGAAACGGATATTTGAAGCTCACACGGGATGAGTGTCAATTGGTCGTAGAGTCTTTCTGTCGCTTTATGTTGACGGTACAATAAAAATGTGTCCCGGACAGTTTGAAGTCTGCGGCCTGCTGTCAGATATTGTGTCCAAAAGTGGAAGAAAACGCTGCTGTGGTTATGAAGCATATTTAACTTGCAGCATAATAAAATAGTTTGCGATGGCTGCGTCTCAAAAGGGAGGAGACAGGGACGGAGAAATATGTGCCACAGACCCATTTCCATAATTCTTTGCTCATTGACCCGTTGCCCATGTCAGCCAACTTCACTCATCATCACGTCTCTTCCTGTTTAAACAGCGATTCTCATTTGGCAACGCCGCTGACTGGGCGAACGTGAAGTTAATGTGAAGAGGCGCCTTTCAGTCGTCGAGCCTCCGATTCTGAGCTCACCGAATAAAGGCTCGGAGGTGCTGGAACTATGAGAAGATTTGCAATGACGTGAATCTCACTTATTGTAAAGTTTCCCTACTTTTCAGATAAAGATCTTCAAACAGCGGAGACGATTGCAGCTGGGAGACAATGACCGGAACAGTCCGCCTGTCCGTTTTAGCACGATGGAAATGCAGATGATGGCAGGATGTTAAATGCTGTGACGCATATTTTATAAAGATCAAATGCGGTAAGAAAATTACCCTCCCACCCCCCGTCACACACGACGTGGCTTTTGCCGGCTCAGTCCCGACTCATGAATCACTTCTGGTTTGGTGCCACCTGAGGTAATTGGAATTCTTATTTTTTCTTTCAGTATTCCATTTTTATTTCTATTATCGAATATTGTCCATTGTTAAATAATAATTAAAAGAAATGTTAAATGGTAAATGTTAGAAATAATAACTTTGCTGTTTCTTCATTCCTGTTTTACTATGATGTTATTATTGTCAACCTAATTTCCAACTTTAACATATGTGTGTGTGTATATGTATATATATATTAATAATAATAATTATTATTA
>KV751375.1:1903661-1920337 GCA_001698575.1 Mola mola | reverse complement strand
TTATCAGTTTTCATGTCAAAAGTCGATAACTCCCAGTGTTTTCTTCCAATACAAACCAGATTTTCCAGTCATGAAAGCCTTTGTCTTGATTTGGATGATTTAGAAAAATTGTGTTATGTTCACATGGTGATTGAAATGGTCACATGTGTGGTTGCCTTTGTTTGGAGCTCATGCAGGACATAATTGGAGCTCAGCTTACATCCTGACTGCACTGCGATGGAAGAAAATGGCTGCTGGAACTACAACTATGTTAATGAAGGAGCACTAAAACTAAAAACAACATCTCACTTCCAAAACCAAAACAGCAACAGAATGACTGGTCGCATGAGAACAGTGTTCGTCTGCAGCTGCCTTTTACTTATATCATCAGTGTTTCAGCTTTTTACGACATCCAGCTCCTGACAAACACGACACAACCTGAGCTCAGCCAAGACGAGATGAAGATGGCCTTAGACCCTTCGAGCACCTTCAGAACCTTGAGGGACAGTGCAGCGAGTCACACATGGAGGGCCAGTCCAAGGCAAACACGGCAATGATTTGGACCTGAATCAGTCAAAGCCCCTGAACTGTTTGCTTTTTTTAATTTCATCTACGTTTTTTTCATGGAATCTGCAGAGCAGAAACCAGATCAGGAATTGTTTTGCTTATTCCTTCTCTCCAAAAAGACCCTGGATCTGTGTCACCTCCAGTCGAAGCTGCAGAACCGTGGCTGTGATACTCGACAGCCATCTCACATTGGAAAATGACATAAGCAGTCATGTTTCTATCAGAGATATATCGCAATCACTTGGTTTCTCTCTCAGCCAGATCCTGAGGTGGTCGTCCGGTCGCAGCCGCTCGCCTTTCAACTGACACTAAAACGACAGGTCACTTCCTGTGACCCAGCCAGTGACCCACAGTGGCCCCCTGGGTGGGTCCCCTATAGAATGTTTATGTTTGGATATTTGAAATGAACAGATATAGTCATTATTGTTCTGAATCTGGATTTGGAATTTTTGTATATCTGTAGCAACAAAAAAGAAAAATCTGAGAAAAACAAAATGGCCGCCACCAGGGCGCGCTTTCATTATTTCATTACAACACGTCCCCAGACGTTAAAACATCCTCGACATGAGCGAACACGGCATCGCGCAGTGGAGCAGGTTACCGTGATTTTTAACACCAGTCGTTGTTCACTCCTGTCACTTCCTGTCACATGGGACCGCTACAGCGCCTCCTTGGGACCGTGGATGGTGCAGACTTCGCTGCGTCCCCTCAGGTTTGAATGCTACAGGGACGCAGGACACGTACGTAGCATCGTGCCTGCACATAAGCCCTGCTTTAGAATCGATTTTAAGACTTTACGGATTAGCACTTGCTGCTCCCCCGTGAGGCGGAACGCAGCCTCAGATCCTCTAGCGAGGCTATTTACTCCCTTGTCCCTTTTGTTGACACTTTTTTTCCCCTCCCAGGTATCTCTGTGCTCCATTTACATTTTAATTGCTTGAGTTTAGTGCTGATTTGTTTAGTATTGTGCATTGTGGGCACTTTGTTTTCAAAAGTGAGGTAGAAATAAAGTTTTATTGTCGTTATATGGTAATTAGATATGATAGAGATATGAAATGACAAATATTGTGATAGATCTCACTGAGTCAGTGCTTGTGCGTTAATACACACAGCTTCTACCTTTCCAAGACGTCCTCGCCGGCTCTCTGTGAAGGACGAGGAGAGGTCGCGTCTGGATAATTACGAGCCGCGGATCACCGAGCAGTAAACAACATCAGCGTCATTAGTGCACGTTTGAGCGATTAGAAAAGCATCTGTCTTCAATCACGGAATTACGCCGGCAGCAGCTCATCTCGTGGCAGCACCGACGAGGGGGTTTCCTCTCACTTGTACGTTTTGTTGTTCTCGGTGTCGTGCTTTGAAATTCGAGTGATTTACATAATTTCAATCTGCAAAAATCCATGTTTGCATTTCTCTCTTAGCGTCTGTGAAATGAGGGAACCAAACATGTTTGAAAGAGGATTAAACGAAACAACTCGACTGCAGCCTCGGTGGTAGATGGAGCGAGTCAACAGCTGGCCTTGCACAGCTGGGATGGACGGGCACTGCGATCTGGACTCTACTGGATCGTTCAGCTGCCCCTCAAGTGTCCGTAAATGGTTTCTTCATACAGGAAGGAACCCTCTCTCCCGTCACACGCACGGGTACGCTCTCGCACTTTACGGCTCCACTTGAGCAAAGTTATTCTGAGGCGAGTGATGCTCAGAGACGTTTGCTCTGGGAGAGCAGCAAAGACAACAGAGGCGCTGATGCTGTCTTGCCCGGAGCTCACGCTCCAACGCTGCGCGTTCTGCTGCCTGCTGGTCGCTGGACCTGCGGGTTTCTGATGGTTCTGAGAGGCTCTGTCAAAGGTTGCCATGGAGAAAGTTGGGGAGACGTGAGGGACAGAGACGTGACAGTGGACGTAAGAATTCGGGGATTCAGGGGCATGAGGTGCTATCGAACCGACCACGGCTCCCTGGGTGACTGTTCTGGTTCAAATCCATCTGGTGTTAGACGGACTGCATTCTTGTTGGGAATATCATTGGGATTTATAGTAATGATACTTTGCATGTCTGGATAAAACACTTAGGAGAAGCTGATTTCTGGGGAGTTACCGTTTACCGACACTGATTTGGCTATGATGATGTACAGAGACAGAATCCTTTACTGACCGTTAAATTCAGATTTAAATGGATTCTGCACTGATATTGACAGCATAAACACACAACAGAGAGGATGAGCGGAAAGAGAAGGAAGGGGAAACTTCTAAATAAGAAATGGATCCCATCAACCACAACATTATGACCACTGACACCAAAAAACTGCTACCAAAGGAACGAGACAAAGAGCAACAGACTCGTCACATGACCTCTGAAGTGTGTTTTTGCACTCTCACGAGTCGATCCATGTTGTTCACTTCAGCTGTCAGGGTGAAACTGTCCTGGCTGAGTTGCGTATGGCGTTACTAACACAGACAGAGCCACTCTTGTGAACAGCTGACATCCAGCTGTTTCTATAATCTCATCCTGCATTGAGAAAAATTCTTCACCTAACCTAACCCCAACCCATTGATGTGGACAGTTTCCAGTGGCAACAGTAACCTGACTGACTGAAGACATAATAAGGAAAATGTCGGGAAGATGAATGCCAGCAGATAGTGGGGATGGGAATGTTCAGATTGCTGGGGGTGTGGGCCAACAACCAGACCTACTCTTCCTCTGTCTCGGTATAGTAGGACAGGTTTCTACGACTGTAGGTGGACAAAGAGGTTGTTGTTTACTGATGCCTGGGTTATTTTTGAAGGATGGATGTACCAGTAGGAAATGTTTGGTTGATATGAATACAACCCATATAAATTCAGATCCACTGTCTTGTTTTTAGTTGGTCGCCCCGTTTTGCCACGACCACACAAGAATGGATTCAGACATTAAACCACGTTTAACGGGTCTGAGTTCGGGCACATATCAAAACCAATATAGTTCAGGGCTTTATGGGCGCAGAGTCCAGACAAACAATGATCTGGTGGCGAGCACACACCAAGTGCTGAACTAGACAGGATCCTCCAAAAAGGGAGTCCAGGCAGGCAGCAGGCAGACTGGGAACGAGCAAAAGCAAGGTCCAGAGGCAGAAGGTGGGTCAGGTTACCTGGGCAGAGACGTGGAGAACAGGTCCATGACAGGCAGGGTCCAAGCCGAGAAATCAGTCCCAGGAAAAAGACTGGAAAGCTTTGCTTGCTGGTAAAGACAGTCTGGCAGGGAGTGAGTGTGGAGGAGCTGGTTAAAAGGAGGCTGGGTGATTGGTTGCAGCTGGGAGCAACAGGTGAGTCTGATGAGCTTAATGAGGGCAGTTAGTTAAGGAGGTAGCGTGGGGGTGGTTGAGGGGAAAACCAGGAGCGGATTGTGAAAACGTCTCCGTCATAACCTGGTGGGCGGGGCCTGACTGCGCCAGCTACATAAGTAGCGTGACATCATAGAAAGGCGACGCAGTGTGTCTAATAAAGTTGAATAAACCGTAACAACAAACCAGGGAAATAATGGAGGACATCCAGCGTTTCCTGTTGTTTCTTGTCGGCTGTGTTTGAGAAAAGAACGAAAAGAAGAGAAAAAAATGCCGCGAGGAGAAAGAGGGCTTAACCATCACAGGGAAGTGTGGATTCTGCCGACAAATCAGCAGCCTGCAGCGGGTCTAGCGTTGCCCCTCTTTATGCTATGGTTTAGCTCTGGTTGGTGTCCAAAGCGAAGGTTTACAACTTTAGTTTCCTGGACAAGTATGTTGGGATGTTACTGCTGCTGTGTTCATTAGAGTTTAACCAACTTTAGATTTAGATTAGAGGACACAATGTACATAATTAAGAATCTCAGTAATGTTTAATTTAACTTTATTTTCTCAGAGGTAGGAAAACAATGTACCTACATTCATCCATTATGTTGACTTTAGAGGTAAACCCTCTAGAATTCTCACCTAAAGACTGAACGTTATCTGAATCTCCTTAATAACACAGTATTTGCCGTATTGTTATACGACTGCACTGTCATCAGCACCAACCGGTATATAAGCACTGCTACCACAACATTAGATATAATCATATACAGTTCCTCCAGTCATACGTTGGTAATGCTGAGCTCTGAGGTATCAGGAAACTTTCACATTGTTTCAGAACAGCAGACTCAGTGTTTCTGAGGCCGTTTCCATCCCCCGAACAAAGAGAGAGGTGAAGGCTCTCCTGCGCCTGCATCCTCCTCCCGCGTGTCGGCCATGTCCACAACATAAACAAGAGAGTTAGCGAATGTGAATTTAAATTATTCTGACAATAATAGAGCCATAACAAGGCAGACGGTGAAATTAGTTTGCGGCATGAGCCATCGCAGTGTTTGGAACAGAATACTGGCCTGGGGTGCCCCTGGGTGGGAATCACAGATGCTGACGCCCTCTTTGATAATATGGCTTTTGTTAAGTGTTGGTACAGTAAATTACACAATTATGCAAAATGTCAAACATGTTCGTATTCGTCTCTGCAGAAGGCCTTTCACCGCAGTTTAAACGCTGGAAGCACTTAGCTAAATCCCCACGTTTACATTTTCATTTTGTGGCAGGATGGCCCCGACACGCCTCGGTGAGCAGTGAACGTCTGGCAGAACCTGCTCCAGGAGAGTGTGTGTGTGCCTCTTTATATCCAGGTAGTCAGATCAGGGAACGCACGCACCCGAACACTTGCCAAAACCCACCAACGCCGCAACGGCGGTCAGAAGAAGGATTGCTGGAAGAGGTTTTAATTTCCCAAAGTAAGAATGATGAGCTGAATTATGACATTTGATGTAGACGGGAGACAGAATTATTATATGAGGGTAATTACCAACCACCAAGACTTCTCTGTCATTATGGAATAATGAAAATATCACTCAAAACACTATTAAAGAGAGATTAAATTCTCATTAGACCCCCCATCCAGCTCCTCGTCTCCACCCTTTTATCACTTTAAAGCTCAGGATGCTTGTTTCATTCCGTTAATAATTAATGGCTGAGGGAATTATTCGTCGAGCCGCCGAGCGTTCGACTTGACCTGAGTGGGTCCAGCTGGTAACTGCAGGAAAGAAACTCCTGATATGTTGCGCGAGGCACAACTGAGCAACAGTAAGTAAGGAAGGAGTAACTGAAGAAGAAACGACGGTGAAAAACCCAGAGTTAAACCAGAATGACAGCATCCAGCAGAGACACGTGGGACTGAAGTGCTTTTTACATGCTAATATTGTGAAAATTAAAAAGACATTTGCGTGAAAAGGGGAGTCAGCTTCCTGCTGTGTTCTCTACTGTTTTAAACATCGGGGACACTAAATATGTATTTTATTCACTTATTTTTTGCCTTTCTTCATCATAAATTTGACCCCATATTTAACCGCTTTTACGTTTTTTACCTTTTTGTTTAATGAATTGTTACGGAAAGATAAATCAGTCTGTACGACAAAAAGAAAAGAGGTCCCGGCAGTTAGTGAGAGAGACACTGGGTCTGATGATGCAGAATTAATGTGGGAACTGTGTAACAGGCTGGCAGATGCTCCACCTGTCGGGAGAGCCGCCCTCGCTCATGATATATTGTTAAAGCATCAGTCTATAGGCTGCAGAGTTGTGAAACGGCTGCTGGCACGCTGATCACGGCTGGAGAGCGTCCACACTGGGCCACAAATGCTAATTAGCCTCGCAGGTCGCACCTGTCCTCAGTGACCGCGCCAATGACTTCTGTTTGAGAGAAGACGCAGAGAGGTCTCCCACATGTTTAATTTTAGGCGTTTTTATCACCTTACGCTGGCAGCACTCGACTGGCAGATCAGCTCTGGTGCGACTGGTTTGCTTGAATTCGCTGGGCTCGGTGGATTCGTCGGGGCCACCGTGTGCAGGTATCAGTCTTTTCTCCAGTAAACATTCCGATAGCACAGCGTTGTTGTGACTGCTGCAGCCACAGGTACAACGTTTTATGGTTTATCCCTCACATTCATTTTGGAAGATTAATACATTTGATTTTTCGTGGTCAGACCCCAAAGATCCAGATCACTGTGGCCTATTAAACACCCCGAAAATCACTTTTTTGTCCTTGTTGTATGTCCATGTGCTGTTTTTTTATGTACTACGGCAGACATCATGACTGAAATAAGCGTCACTGTCATGGCCTGAATCAATCTACTGTTAGAACTTGCCACTTTGCAGCGTATAGTAGATTAGTTTAAACGTTGTAAACCAACAAGAGGGATTTTTTTCATGGAAAAAAGAACATTTTGGTAGACTACAATGCGTATGACGAGACACTCAGCTCACAGAAGGTTCACGGGAATGAGATTATATTTTAACATTTCTTGAAGAAAACTTCTAAACTTGAATGCAGGTGCATTTTAAATGTTTTCTAACTGTCCCAGACAGCACATGACAAATGTGGCTGAAATAATGTCAGCTGACGTTTCAACGTTGAACACTGACATTTTAACCTTTCTGCAATGATCATGTAATGTCCTCAACTCTTAAAAAATCAATTTTATCAGCATTTTATCACATTTTACTAACAAAAAAGTAAAAAAAAAACAATTTAAACCAAATTCATCAGTGAATCAACCCTCCTCACTGATGTTAAATAAACGTTGAAACGGTGTCGGGGCTGAGTGCGTGAACTATACACGGAGGAGCAATCAGAACACTCATGTCTCACATTATTGACGAGACTGTAACACTTGACTGGAAGTTGAGGTGCACAGGCATCCCGGCGTTCTCTGGCCTTTCACTGTTTTCTTCACAGGCGCAGCTGATTGCAGTAGAGACCTGTGGTGGTTCTGTAGGTGCGTTTGAAAAATGCTTGTGTTAGCTGTGGTGTAAGGAAATGTTTTCTTACCGATTTTCACTTTTAAATGTTGCATCATGTGACAAAACTCTCTATCAGTCCTTCAATATGAGTCTGGACAGAAAAGGTTGCCTGTTTATTGTTTAATTTCTCAATTAGTACATGACTAATCCAACAGCCGTGTCGAAAAACGAGGAGGGACGATTAAAATTTGACCAGAGACTTGTTCTGAGTGAGTCGAGTTTCACATGATGATTATGAGTAGCCTGTTACCAAAAGGTGCCAACATCCATACTCATGATGACTGATTGGTCAGCTGAGTGACATTCAATAGTTCTCTCTCTCTCTCTCTCTCTCATGATCAAAAACAATGAACTGAAGCTCAGCAAGTTTGAAAATAAGTAATATGATCAACACATATTAATTAACAGCTTCCGCTTGAGGCACTTTCAGCGGAAGCGGCGCTCGTTCCACTTAGATAATACAGTCGGTTGAACAGATACAGATAACGATGCACTCACTCGTCCCCATAAAATCAGCCGTAAGAAACATTGTTAATATGGTTAAATAAATTTGTCTTGCTCGTGAAAATCATGGACTCGGAGCTCTGAGCCCGGCGGAGGAACGTGAATCATTAATGTGGAATAATGAGAGTTACTCATAGCTGAGTGGGGTTAAATGGGGGTAACTGACAGGAGCTGACGTGGACCTCTGTGAACCACGAGAAGATGAAATATTTCTTAAAAAAGCAAAACTGAGTCCTCTGTAGCGTCTCGGTAATGCTGAGCCATCAAACCCTCAGTCGGCGCAGTTTATACTCCGTGTGTTGGCCTTTTATCAAGATGAGCGCGCTCTCCTTTGAAACACCAAACAATGAGATGGCTGTTGAAATACCGTTGGGAGACTGGATGTGTGTGTGTGTGTGTGTGTGTGTGTGTGTGTGTGAGAGAGACTTATGATAAGAGCTTCGACGGACTTAGAAACTGTGGAGTCAGAACTCCTGACAGCCCTCCAGGCACATCTCTGCGATTAAACTTCGGCAGGTGTGGGCACATGTGCACGTTTCACGATGTTCGAGTCTCTTAACATTCGGCGCTAATTAACAGCTGAGGGGAGGAAGAACAGTCACACACACACACAGACACACAGTGAACGGAGGATAATTGGTCAGGGCATTCAGAAGAGGTGACATCTCGATAGATACTTTAGCCTGTACAGTGTGAGAATAAGGCTCGGTTCAGCTGCCTTCTGACGGGCTCAGGGTTTTATATTTGACCTCAGTTCACTTTCGACCTTTCTGTCTGATACAGCAGCTAACAGTCACTTGGGTCCAGTGGCAAAAGGTGGGTTTTGAAACAGAAAGTGTTCTCCAACATTGTGTAATGAGGAAATATCACTCTGACTAGACTAAAACTGATGACCAATGGCGATGCTAAGGTAAAGTTGGGGTTTGTAGTTTATTTTTGGCATCATTGGGCAGGAAATTCAATCATAACCTTTGAGAATATTGCAATTCAAGATTAGATTTCTGCACCTCCATCTAGGCTCTCTATTCAGGCTTCACTAAAATCCAGTGACAGACCGTTTCAGTGAGAGGGTGTTCCTATTGGCTGTTCCACAAAGGTAGACACGTGTGCACGTCCCCATAGATGGTGAAAGGCTGAAATAATGGCAGAAATCCCAGCGTGGTTTTCCGCCATTATTTCAAAGTTGCTTTTTCAACGTCATCAACAACTGCAGACATGTCAAAAAGATGCTCTAAAAGGGCGGCGCTACAGAGCAGAAACAGGGAGGGGAGGGGCAGCGGAGTTACTTCTTTATGAGCCTCATGCTTGATTCCCAGAAGTTTAAAATCCCAGTTTTAAATGTGGGAAAATCCTGTCCCAACCTCAGGAGCAACAATCTGACTCTGGATTCACGCTTAGGAACAGCCAAACACATCCATCTGAACATGTTGTCCACCACAAACCTCACCGTTCTCACAATCTCATGGAGATGTAAGGTGGAAGTTTAAATTCAACATGCTGTCTAGAAATGTGAAATACAAGATGGAGCTTTCCTCCATGACTCGGTGAAACGCTCCACTTGACTTTCATTAAAAGTTGTGCCCCCTGAGCTCTAACATCTCCAACACCTGAGCGTAAAATTAAAATGAACTCTTTTGCAGAGCACATTAAGGCTCTATTTCGCCCCCAAACTCCAGCAAACACACAGCGGTGCTGGTAGAGCGAGAAAATTTACTTTTCACCGGCCATCAGGCCAATTGGCTTGTTGGTGTGACAGCTCACGATGCGAGGGTGTAAGAAGACTTCGTTGTCCTCTGCTTCCCGTTTTGTGTCTCCCGCACACAGACGGCCTCACACCTACCTCATCCCTGTGACAGCTAAATTGGGATTAACGAGCTTTTAGAGAAAAGCCGCAGCAGCAGCTCATTTTCTCTTTGTTTCTCTTCCATTCACACCCCCATTCCTGCCTGGCAGCCTGGCTTCCTTGACAGGTTGGTGCTTGATCTTGCATCAAATAGAAAGGTTTCCTTTTTTAAACTTGGTATCCACCTGCTCAGTATACAGCTCGCAGGCCTTTTTGCTGGCGCCACACTGGTCAACAAACTGAGCCGTGAGATCACGCTGGATTTAGGAGAATAAGACGACTGGATGGTCTGAGGGGGATATGCAGAGTTTCAGCATGAAGCACGGCCTCAGGGCAAAAGGGGCAAAGAAGCGCATACACACACGTAAATAGGACAGAAATAAGGGAACAAAAGTTGACGGGCCCTGATATCAATGTGACAGCACGTGGCAGATGGTGGTGGTGAAGCGAGACTAAGTCGCACTCAGCATGATCTTCTAGTGCCAACTTCACACTGTGCCATAGTCTACAGTGAACCCAGGCTGCACAGCGTGCGTGAATATAGTGGGAAATATTGGTCTTTAGTAATTTCACACTTAATCCTCAGTGACACAGTTTCATTCGCCGCCCCGTACGCTAATACGTAAAGTTCTGCACGGGAAGGAGGGACATTTGGCCACTGTGACCAAAATTTCAGGCCTTTCATTACGAACGACCAGAGGCGATGTACATTCTGTGAACACACTCAAAATCTCCCAAGTCCTTCTGTCAAGGTTTCCACTTTGAGTCAAATGAAATTCTTCCCCATTTTCATTTACTGCCAGGCTGCTAGTGCTAATGAGCTATCAATAGCTCATTTAGTAGCTGTCTGATGATGGGCGTGACGTACACTGTGAATATGGAGACGTGATGTGCTTTGGGTTTGCCCGTTGCACTTGAGCGTTTCAAATAGGAGCAGAAGAACTAAAGTTTGCACTGCCAAGGAAACAAAACTAATACAGAACACACAATTTAATGGTAGATGAGAGTATTCTCTGCCTCAGTAATCTCCTCAATAGTTTTTATTATTGCCTCTTACTTAACACTGCTGGATGGAGGAGGGCAAAGTCAAGGCCAGGGCTACCTTTATAGCCAGCAGATACAGCGGGGTCTCTGACCCCTCCATCAGTTAAAGATGAGGGGGAGGCCTCACTCAGGAAAACAGGCGAGCTCACGTTCATCCCAGGGAAGGCCTGAGTCCATTCAGATGCTCTTCACAATCTCACCGGGACACGTGTACCATCAAGCCCCGCACCTGCTCTCTGTGTGCAAGGGGGCGAGCGGAGGATGCGCGAGAGCGACCCCTCCTGCCGAGACAGCTCTCCTGTCCAAATGGGATGTGTGGTCCAAAGTGTGCGACCGCTGCTGTGGGCGCTTCTTTTGCTCTGTTGATCAATGAAGTGTCAGGGGACACGACCATGAGGGTGGAAACAGACAACAGTAGCCTGCCTGGTTGACAGCGTCAGCATGATGGCTTGCGGCCATGAGAAACTCTGGTCTCAGCGCGGTGATGGAGGCAGAGTAAACACCCGGATGTATTAATAAGTAGGTAGTAGTCGTGTCGCTTCCTTTGAGCCCTCTCATGTCCCGGTGGTAACAGGAAACACCTCGACAGGGGGACAGATTTCCACAGAACGTCGAGTGATTGCCGGTCGATTTGGACCTTCTTTTTCCTCGTCCTTCAGCTGCGTTCTTTTTCTTTTACAGATTAGACTTTCATGGTTTTTCCATTCGTTTCAACTGTGACCTGAGTTTGTGACTGGGGAGAACATTGCCTTTCTTGTGGTTCCACAAAGGCAGGCTAACCTTTGTAAAATCTAAATCGTTCCCTCAAAGTCAAGCATTATTCACTCAGGCATTACGAAGAGCGTAGAGAGGCTAAACTTACAGGGAGTCTAAATACAGATGATGAAAGTTTTCTTCAGCCATTACACAAATATGAATTTACATTACGGATGGGGAGGGGAGATTCATGCAAATATAGCAATTTTTAAAATCAATATTCTTCCCAGAACCCTAATATTTCAATATTATTTAGGGTAATGGAGTAGGCATATCCGTTTCTGGTACAGATCAGCTGTTTGCTATATGCACTCCGTCGCGGTAACAGGGCCATCATGAGTGCCTGCACCATCCGGAGCGAGTTAAACACTGGATGGGACACTCAGGGAGTCAGTTGTCCAGTCATCGTCTGAAAAGACCTCCCCCCCTGTAACGTGGTGGAAAATACAGGGTTTTGAACTATGATATATGACTCGTGATGTATTGTCTCCAGAAGTGTATGAGTCAACGTTTCCTTCAGCTTGAGGAAGAAAAGAAAATCACTTTGAATTGAAATATTACTTTCAAATTGCAGTACAGAACAAATCGGGCCCTCAGTACGTTGATAGGATCGAATTGGGACAAAGGCTTGATGCCCCATCTTTTGCAATCAACACAATTAAGACAGCATCAACAGTTTTAGTCAGTTTCATCTGTAAGACAGAATACAGGAGTCAACTTGGTCAACACGCCACTGTGGGGGAGCATCCCCCAAAATGCCTGATTTACTCACTGAACGGCAGCCTCTGACCCGTCAGGGTGTTGGCTTCTCATTTTATTGGTGAACATTGGATGCATAGTATTTGGGATATGGGCAAAAACATATTAAAGAACCTGGTGGTCAGTCCAGAAAATCTAACCCAGATCTCACGGATATCTACTAGAGCGTAAGAGATGAAGATCCAGCCTGTGGTTGTTTTTGTGCTATCACAGGTTCAAAGAAGCAATGCTGCATTAATGGTTCCATAATATCCAAAGTTGTTTTCCGGTAAGTACAAGCACAGGACGGCCTTCATTGGTTTAAACATCACAAGAATTAAACTGTAGAGTTTATGAACGGAGCAAGCGATGTGTTGGGAGTAAAAATGCACAGCTGCGGATAGTTCCTCGCCACAGGCTGATGTCTGAACTTCATACATACAGATGTATCTCAGTAACCACTGAAGAAGAACACTGACCCCCAGTAACGACCATTAGACACAGAATTTGTACACAAGCCAAGGCCAGGACTACCTGACCCAGTAGTTCCCCCCAACCAATCCAGAAGCGACCCTCCGAAGGCCGACCTTTAACCCCCTAACTGGCGCTCACACACGTGATGACACAAAGTGTACGTGTCTGAAAGCCGTGCGGGCTGGCAGTTAAGAGTTCAAAAGAGCGAGCACCTCCTTGTTCATGTGGTGGCTTTCTGAAAAGATCCATTGGATTAAGACTGGACCACATCCACTTATTGAAGTCAACAGTAAACCAGCTGTCCTCTTGATGCAGCTTTTTTGTTTTCTCTTGCCGGGGAGCAGAACTCATTAGACAGAGCTGAAAGCATCTTGTTAGTGTTCCCCTCATTAGAGGCTGAACCTGCAACTAAACATAGACCAAAGTCTCCTGAAAAAAGGGAAAAAAACAACAAAATATTTAAATAAATACATGAAAATTTGCAGCTAATTGCAGCTCGAGCGTCAGGCTTTCACTGCTGAGACAGAAAGTGACATTTGAGAATTAAGGAGAAGAGCTACTGATGGACATTAGGTTTTAATTTTTGGTTTTGGGTGATTAATTAATGTTAAACGAAGGTGAAGCCTGATTATTTCTACAGTATGTGCAGCGTGTGTTTTTAGTGTTTTCTTTCAGTCATTGCCATATCCCCCATCTGCTCACCAGACTCAGACAAAACAGGAAAAAAAAAGTTGAGAGAAATGGGGAGCAAATGAGAAGATGAGCAAAATGGAGAAATGAAATCATTCAAACGGCAAATGAATATGTTTTCAGTAGGAACCCTACAACACAACTTATTCAAAAGTTTACTCAAAACGAACTTTTTAAAAAATTTTCTTTTCCTTATTCATAAATAAATAGATTTATTTTTCACTGAAAACGCAGCTCATCCCAGAAAAAGGGACAAATAAACATTCAAAAGGTCGGAATTCATTAGTGGGGAAAATAACTTGCCAAGACAAAATTGCCTTTTCTTTCTCTCTCGTCTCATATTCATTCATTCTTCTGTTTCTTCAAAGCTCAGCCCAAAATAATGAGCTGATAACAGAGAAGCCGCGTGACACCTGCAGAAAGAGAAACTGCGTTGCACTGATTCGTTTTAAGCTGCCAAGTTTTAAGGGTGTTTTTTTAACGTCAGTGGTCGACGGCGGACGACGAAAGCGACGCCTTTATTCCGTTTAGTGTTTAAATTGATGCACTTGGCAGTCTGAGCTTGTTTAACATGTACAGTAGGAGTAAAGATGTGCAACGCACGCAGCATTCATCTCACACTGCATCTGATCCCCTGTGGGCCTTGGCTTTCAACCCAGCAATCAGTGACGGTCGACCGTCGGCTGCGGAGGCTACAAAGCAAGACAAGCACACACACAACCGCCGGGGACCACCACAGTCATTACGCCGCAGCATCTGTGCGCAGATCAGCCACCTCCTCTCTGCGGCTCTCCCGCTGAGCATGGTTGAGCATGGTTTTCACCCCATGTGTGCTGCATTAACCCGGGTCCACATATAGAATGCAAAAAGGGAACATGAAAGACCAGCCTTGGACCAGAGCCTTGAACATTACAAAAACACGAGGTTTTTTAATGATTACTATTTCATTTCCCTTGCATGAGGATCTTAATTGGATGTGTGTGTATAAAGTGTATAGATAGTGAGAATACTTGAGCAGCCTTATTCACTTAGTCACACACAAAAAAGTTCTGTTTAAAATGCACCACCTTATCATAAAAAATGTGTCCGAGCATTACAAGCTAACAGCTAGCTTGTGCCACCACTCGGTCGGTGGCACAAAATGGCGTTTGAGACAACGAAGTGTGCTGAGGTTCTTTACATAGATTCAACAGCTTGTATTCATTATACCGACCACAGATATTAGTTTTTTTTAATTACATCAGCCAACAAAGTTAGAGGAGGTTATAGTTCTTGAAATAAAAGTAACTCAAGAAGAGATTTGGATGAAATTCAGTTTGAACCTTTGCTGTCACACAAAGACAAACTGATTAACTTTTGTTGATGGATCAAATGGTTCTGGTTTAATTTTCTAACAAAACACAAAAACTGACGTGCTCAACTTCCGTGAGGGATCCGGGTTCTGGATCTGGATCAGTTTGGAGTTTGTTAGTTTGGTTAACATGGAGGTAACATAAAAATTAATGGACAGATTTTTAGAAACTTGTGGTTTTAGTTGGAGTTGGCTCAACAAATAAACGTTGTCAGTTTTTGGAGAGATCTGAATCCAGATCTGGATAAATTTCACACCTGAATGTAATTTATAAAGTAAGGGATGGATTTCTATTAATTAGCTGCATAGTTGTATGAATCCTGATCCTATACTCTTGGTATTTTCAGGTGGAGTCTGGAGACATGGACTCTACTGAGTGCTTTCTTATTCATTTATTTCTTACTATGTTCTGACTTTCCTGCCATTTATTTGGTGCTTTTTGTTCGGGAATGAAAATCGAATTACAAAAACATTGAGAATCTTGCTTCAGTTGCCATAACCAGGTCAAAACACTGTCCAACTTTATTGCTCATTAATGTTCTACATCAGGAAGCTTCTTGCTTCTCTAATTGCTTTATAAAACATGTCATGTCCAATGAACGTTTCATTCGTGCTGTCTGTTAATAAAAACATGTTGTCAGCGCGCTGATGTCTGTCCACATAACCAAATTTCCAGAACTTGTTTCAGCCTTTTCTCTCTCTTTCATCATGTTTTGCACGCTGTTCTGTGCTGGGCATGAACAATGACTGAAACAATGAAAAGAACACGACTTGAAGCACTGTTGAGTTATAAATATAGATTAATGTGGTTTTAAAACCCACATTCACCCGACTGTGTGTGTAAACTGCAGTATTACACAACTCTATGTAAGTCATGCAGGGAAAACACATATGGATTTACTTGCTTACTAAATTTTGTGTTAAAATGGGGGTCAACTCTTCGCCTGGGTCAGGGTTTGGGTTAAATATGAGGAGTAAAACAGTACAAGTCATGCGTTCATGAGGGGTCAAGGGCTGGAATATTTGCAGGAGTCTCGCTGTAACTGTGCCAGGCAGCCACAGGAAACACCAAAATGTCAAAATGTGGTTCCTGCCATTGATTAAAGTCCTAATAACTAGTTTCTGTTTCATAAAATCTTCTTTTTTCCCTCTTGTTGGGTTAAAAAGTTTAAACTAGTCTACTATATGCTGCACAGTGGCAAGTTCTGACAGTGGAGGAGGTCGGTCACACATGTTTGAACCAGACACAGATTCCCAGGAAGAAGAGGAGGAACTACTTGTAAAAGCCCCACCCCCACGATTGGGCCCTCAGGTTTCCTTTGTAAGACCTGGGCTGTCATAACTATTTCTTTTTGAAGACTGCCATTGGTGGATTACAGAGGGACCATGTGGACATCAGGCGCTCCTCAAATATCACCTTTAACGCCACCCAGTGTGACACAGCTGTCGACTGTAGAGTTTCTCATTTTTATTGTCGGACTGTGCTTTCTTCAGAAGGTTATTATGCGGAATTCTTTCCTTTTTTTTTTTAGCGTTCTGTAACAATCGTGGCGATCGTGTATTTTCGTCACTGTGGGCTGCAGCAGACCAGTCCTGTCTGCTTCTCCCCCTGCTGCAGCTCCTTTGCTGCACTTGGTCGTCAGTGTTGAGACAGAATCCTGTGATTACTCGTATCGCTGTGAGGGTAATCCCTCTTTTTTGGCAGCTCTCGACATCACGCTGCTGGCCATATGTCCGAGCGACGGCTGCGTCCAGGCCCTTCTGTCTCGGTGAGAGAGTCGGCCCAATTAACACTAGTGAGACTCAGACTGTCGCACTCTTTCTTTCTCTGGTTGGAAGTTTTTCTTCTCCTTCCTTCATCTTCCCACCTTTTTTTTTTTTTTTTTTTTTTTTTTTTTTTTTTTT
>KV751375.1:1871413-1902366 GCA_001698575.1 Mola mola | reverse complement strand
TGTTTCCACGGGCAACTGTAATTTCTATATATGTATAATTTCTCATATTTCATCTTCATGTGACAAATCAACACTTTGTCAAAGAAAACACAGCGAGCTAGCTGAGCAACTGGAGCTGCTCGTTATGAGCTGCACAGTGAAGTCGCTAATGAAATATAGATGAGCCCTGCACAACGTGTTGGCATGTTGTTGAGGAGATGTAACCACTGTGAAATACCTGCTGTTAAACCATGTCACCAGCTACCGAGTGGTTCAGGCAGGGATTTTCGTTCTTTTTTCCTTCCATATCCACTTGCTTTCAGTATCGTACATCACTTAGCCCAGCCTGTCTTTTAAGCCGTCGCCGTAAGCAGCGCTCTCATCATTCACCGAGACTAATGAGCTGTCTTTGCTGATGTAATTTACCTCATTTTGTGCCAGCTCGTATGAAAAATTTAACCGCCGCTGTGAAAAATAGCTGTGTTTTAGCCCCTAATTATGTGCATATCTTTGCCAGTCAGACACTGTCGATACCGTCTGTTTGTGCCTCAGCTTTCAGCTAGTTTTGTTTGTGACTTGTGGATTTTGAATAGATATATGAGATTACCCAGCAGCTCGGTGATCGGGGAATATTTAATGGCACGTTTAACTGTGTGGAAACAACCGCAAGAGCGTTTCAGTGATGCTCACAGGGAAAGATATCTTTTAACTTGCGTTATTCTGCGTGTTAATGTTGACTTTAACAAAGAAAAACAAATGTCTTTATTTCACTCATCCTGCGTTGTTGCTCTCATTTCTTCTGCTCTGCTTATAAGCAGTTCGATACGTTGATGGAATAGACTTCACATAGAGAGGCGATGAGTCTGTTAGCTCTGCGTGTGCACATAGACAGTTTTATTTTGTATTTCTCCCCCACTGCTTTCAGTCATTTGTTTGTGTAGATTTCACATCGTCTTTATTGGCTGTATTTCTTAGGATCACACGACCATACTTTCCCGATGGCACCCTGCACGCTAAAACCAGCGGATTTTCACCCAAAAAAGGGTTAATGGATTCCTAATTAAATGTCATGTCATTGGTACAGCCCAAAATCACAATTACAATTTGTCTTAGAATCATTTCAAGCACAAAGTTAGCCGGCAGAGCTGTCGGCTTGGTGATCAAGCTGGGAGGGGCTAAAGTAGCTGCTATATCGAGATAAGACATGGAATTTATTGCAGAGGGATCGATTCATTAAATCTTTTTCAACAGAGTCATCAGACAGGCATATGTTACAATAACTAGATACTCTTTGTGTACTAATTTTGCAAAAATGGATTTAATGGGTTCTTATTAACTGTTTATTAATGCTACAGAACATTTCGCCCAGAGGACTGTTATCTGTTAGTAGTCGGCACACCTACGCGCCACATTATTTTCGTATTAATATGATGTGTGTTTCTTGCACGTTTACACAGACAGTGAACACAAGGAGGTAGCGCAACAGGTGCATTAGGCGATAGAAAGCAAATGTGACGCGCAGAATTCCCAAAACCTTTGTCTTAATAAAAGCCTAAAGACATCAGCTGCAGATTAAACACACTAACTTTACGTAGGCTCAAGTCAGCAGGAGCACAAAAAAGTGCATCAACAACAACAAAAAAAAAAAATCAGCACAGTTTACAAAACTCAATCAGTGAAATATATTATAGATGACGAGTTCAATCTGCCAGTTAATAGTCTCTCCAACATGGCCGTCATCTGCTGAGTCACGTCAGGAATAAAGTTCCGTTTTGCTTATTTAACGTCCCTATCGAGTGGTGGCCAACAGTACGTTTGACCTGCCGGCCTGTATGATGAATCAATTCATAAATGACCTTTGATAGATTATTTCTTGAGCAACATATATTTTACATTTAGTCTAAAAATCGTTTCTGTGCGTTTAACGTGCATCGGGTGAGTGTTTAACATGTTTACACGCATCTCCCTCTTTCAGAACGAGAATTTTCAGGATGATAATACAAGTTCTTCCTCCCACCAAACCACATCGGGCTGTTCTCCTGTGCTGCCTTTACTGCCCGACGTGCACGCGACCAATCGGCTGTGATGAGAGGCGGGGCTCACCCAGGGGATCTGACTGTCTACAACTCTTAGGGGACTGTTGCCCTTTTGTGCTTTACCCATTTTTCAGTTTTATGTAGCATTTTTATGATCCGTCTGGGACTCAGTCGGGGCGGACAGAGGCGTAAAATGAGGGGGCCCAATAGCCCTTTGGCCCACTTACTTCTTCTTTTTTTCATCACTAACATTTTTAAGGGTGCAGTTTACAGCAAGTGACAAATCCCTTTAACTACCTTGAATAAAAAGCCAAAACCTGAGCCAAATTAATATTTGCCTTGTGCAAATAGATAAAAATTTGTCTGCCAGGAAAATCAAACTTTTAGTCATCAACAAATTGCCACAGTGGCGATGATTTTATGGCCGTGAATACATTTATACAGACATTTAAAGTTTATTCATCAAGATATTGCCATATCTCAGGGAAAATCTGGTCATATTTTCACCGTTACCGGCTGAAAGAATTGTCATTCACTGTCATCTTGCTCTGAAATATGCAGCCATGTGCCCAAAAATAAGTGAGGCTGGACCAAATCCTCCCTAATCCTCTGACTGATCGCAGGCCTGGACTCTACATGTGCAACCATCACACTCATTATCAGATTACCGCCGTCCAAGAGTGACGAAGCGTGCTGGTTCATGTCATCGCTATTATGACAGCTGACCGCTCTCAAAACGAGTCGTTTTGGAAGAGCTCAGGAAGTTTTAGGAGAGATTTCACAGTGTGAAGTCCTACTTAATTTTAAAAGGACAGTAGAAAAAAATAAATAGGCAATTCCTCCTCTTACCTGTAGTGTTTATCCAGCTAGGTACATTTTCTAAAGTTAATCAGCTCTCTCTTTGCACTGAGAAAGAAAATAGGTTCTTCATGAAACTGCTCACAACCATGTCTGTGGATTGTCGTGAGGCATTGCTGTTGAATTTTTAAACTTCACACATCCCATTTCACTGGTAGCTTGGGGCTGCCAAGGCTCAAGATTGGGTTGTCGGAGGATCAACGGTCCCATCAATGAACCTTGTGTGTCATCGTCAAAATGTCCTCATGGGCGAGACACTGAACCCTAAATTGGCCCTGAAGGCATCAACTCTGTTTGGATGTTATCGAAGCCAGAGTCGATCTACCACAGCAGCACCTTGATTCCATCGACCACAGCAGATAATAGCCAACATTAGTTCTAGTACATCATATTAGTCGGTTTTAGCACGTTAGAGTTTGAGCGGGTCATTGGTCAGATTGAGAAGCATTTTCTTGCAGCTTTACCCTACAACCGGCCGTCAGTGCTGCTTTGTGTAATTCTGAGCACTCTTCTTGTCAAGGTCAGCGCTAAAGTCAGCAGTTTAACCTCCGTTAGTGTTTGATTGGGTGTTTTAAGCTAAAACAGTGTTTGGCTTCAGGTCTGACCCAGCGCTTTCTCTGTAGTGGAACCTCATCTTTTCTAGTTGAAACTTGTTGTCCTGTCCTTTAAATATATAAACCCATGCATCTCAGCTTTGGGAAGTTTTGCCTGTATCAATATCTTTCTGTAAATGTCAAAAAAGAAGCCGTCATCCTTTTGTACCACTCTCTGCAAGATGGAGCACACAGTGGCGTATGGCTCTCCATTTCTGTGCTTTTTGTTAGCGTGTTTGTATGTGTTTTTGTTGGTTGGAGTGACGACGAATCCTATCTGCAACCCTTACGATCTCCTGACCACAGGATTACGGAGTAAGCTGACGGATGCATTGGTTTTTCTCCGCTTTCACAACATACCAGAGGATGCAGCCAGGACACCGGGTGCCCCGTGGCTTGTAGTCAGCTCAGGCAGGGGACAGAGGCAGTGTGGAGACGGGAAGCAGAAGTGGGGCCTCAGAGGTTAAGGAGGCGGCCATACAAACTGTTGCTCCCCAGCATCTTCCTGTCCGACACCTGATCGACTGCCAACAAAATGGAACATCAGTGTAGCTATGCGAGGCTTCTCTTCATCGACTTCATCTCTGCCTTCACCACAATCCTCACAAGCACGCTGGTTAACTAAGTACTGGACCATGGACTGTCCCACACCATCTGTTATCAGCTCAGAGGCTTCCCGTCGAACTGCGAGTCAGAGTGGGCCCCCAACTTTCCACATATCTGTGACCACGTACAGAGATGAGGTCCAGAGGCTGTCGTCATGGTGAACACAGAACCATCTGATGCCGAATACATCAAAAACCAAAGAACTGATCATAGACTACAGGAAGAAGAGATGGAGGCTGTGTGGAGAGGGTCTCAAACTTCAGGTTCCTGGCTGTGCATGTGGATGAGGACCTCTCCTGCAACGCCAACACTGCGGCGCTGTTGAAGAAGGCACGGCAGCGTCTCCATTTTCTGAGGATTTTAACAACTTGGATGACAGGCTGCTGATGACCTTCTACCAGTGCTCCATTGAGAGTGTGCCGAGCTACTGCATCATTGCTTGGTTCGCCGGCTCCTCGGGAGCTCAGAAGAAAGAACTCCAAAAGGTTCATCTTCACGGCTGAGAAAATAACTGGCTGCTGCACATTTTTAGACCAGGCAGCCTCAAAAGAGCTTGCAGCGTTGCCAAGGACACGTCACACCGTGTCCATCAACTTTTGCCCTCTGGAAGGCAACAGGGCAATAAAATCCAGGACAAACAGACTCAGGAACCGTTTTTATGTGAGTGCCATTACTGCACTAAATACACATACTTATACACTCACAATAATTGAACGGCAATATCAGTGCAATAATGATGAGGCATTGCAATATGGATGTGTATATACAGTATGTATGTTTGTGTATTTTTTTTAGATGTGTTATTGTTTTAATAGTGATCCTTAGGTTTCATTGCACTATTTGCACCAGCTAAGGACAGCCATCCGATTTCGTTGCACTGTACTTGTGCATTACACTGACAAAAAAGAGGTCGAAATCTAATCTGAATCTATAAAATGTGACAGAGGAAGGCTGGGATCAACTGTCAGACTCTTTACGAAGATATGAAATGTTACTGTGGAAAGAAACGCGTCCCATCTGAGTCTCTTTCCAACAACCACAAGCAGATGTTCAGATCTACCACGACTCCTCCTGTCAGCACCTGATCAAAACACCGGTGTTCAAGCAATTCTGTTTTTAGAGAAATTAATTATGTCAAACCCATTTTTCTTTTTTTCATTATTTTACTGTGAGGGACTAAACCTTGATTGAGTTTGGTTGCTAAGACTGTTTAACTCTACAAGGCTGTATAATGCAATGGAACGAAATAAATCGCTGTTTTATTGCCACTAACAAAGCTGGAAAGTGTCTGGTAACAATGTGTTGTAAAAATACTGCATTAAACAAATGTCTGACAGGGTCCTCACACATGATCAGTTAATTGCCGAAGGGTCCCTGTTTTCCAGTTTTCTGCTTTTTATGAAAAACAAATTCAAACTGGAGTTAATCCACTAAGTTAAGTATTTGTAAATTAATCAAGATTATTCAAGTCTGAGCAACAGGAGTTTGTGATGAATTTATTATTATCATTGATTAATGATCAGGCCGTGCATCCTTTAAATATTGTACTGTACATTGGATTGTTCCCAGCTCTTAATAAACTCAGAAATATGTAACACCAAAGTCAACACTCCAATTTTTGCTCAAAGGGCTTTAGTGGAATTTAACTCCAGGTAAGCATCTTGATTATTAATTATTATCCCGTTTGATCGTGCTTATGGGAGTTTTGTGGTTCTCTGCTTTGACGACATAATTAGTGTCACATATTAATTGTTGAAGCTGTTGTCTGTTAAACATGTATCTGGTTTTTAAGGGTGGAAGAAAGCTGTAGTTTAAAGTGCCTCTCATCGTTTGCCCACTCTATGTTCTTTTCTGTGTGTAGGTTTGTGTTTATGTAAACATGCTCGAATCTGTTAACTAATCCCTTTTTTGACTAGATTGTGCTGAGCCATGTGTAGGTGTATATATGTGTTTATATATTGAAGCAGGGTTAGACGTGGAGCTTCTGGGCATGTACAGTATATCCATTTGTATTCACTATTAGTCCTTCTACAGTGATTCTATATGTGTACGTGTCATATCGTATCATTATCACACCTTGGTGACTTGTCTTTAAGAGAGTTTTGCTTATATGTTATTATTTCAATAATAAATATATTTAAAAAATGACCACAAACTAGCTCTTTATTAGAGTTCCTCATAAATGACACAATAACTTCAGTAACCTCTGAGGAAGTTGTCAATGCTCAAAAGAATTCAAAACTTGAAAGGTTGACAGAGTGCAATTTACTTTATCATATCAAATCAGCACATGATGCCCATCCAAGGGTGCAATATTAGTTTTAAGTGATCCAGCTGTTCTTTAGCATCTGATTAAAGATGGGATTTGTAAAATGTAGTGATGGTTATTTATTTAGAACACAGGTTTACACTGTAACCTTGGTTCTCTGAGTGAAGAGCCTGTATCTCCAGCTTCGTATATGTGGAATATTACACGGTGTGGAGAGAAAACCCATTCATAACCTATATGTCGGATTACATAGTAACATTGATTCTCTGATTGTGAGAATCTTTAGAATGACTAATAACAAGCCAATATTGATACTAATATGCTTGCTAATTTTTAATGTTTGAGAATACCGAGTATGTCCTTCACCTGCCGGCCAGCTTTCCGTTTCTGTTATTTTGATATTAAACATATAATATCAAAGGTACAATTTAATTGGTTAACATTGCTACATTGCTTATGAAACGGTGTCATTAGCTGCAAAGTTTAAGGAAAAGCAGGAACATTACAGAGGGTGACATATTATCTTTATAGTCTGTTGCACTTGTTTAACGTGCGCAACCATATTCACAATCTGAGCACAGTCGTCCACACAGCTTTTCATCATCCCCGTTGTGACATATCTATGAATATTTACAGCTCACACAACAAGTTCCTTTTATTCAGTGGTTCGACCTGAAGGCTTTGTTACTCTGTGAAGCGCGAATGCTCACGTAGTGATTCCATCCTGGCTGTGCTGAATGACTGAAGACATGCAATCAGACATAAAGTGCCTTCCTGGCCATTCCCACTCAGGAGCTTTTAATGAAATGCATTTTCATTAGAAATAATCTTTCTGCCATGCATTCTTCCTGCATTTTAAAACTCAGCCTCCCCCTTCACCCTGTAGTTCAGCAAATGAAGCAACTTTGCTGAAAAGAAACAAGAATTCAGCAGAATGATGAAATAAGGTTTAGCTTATTTAAAGATGTTTTAGAGTGCAGCCCTGTGTTTAAAGTACTGGCAGAATCCTGGAGAACACCAACAGGGGGAGTTCTTCACTGATGAGAGAAACACAAATGCTTCATGTTGGTTTTGATTGACAAAACAATGTTTGCAGTGGACTGACAACCTAACTAATCATGAGCTTACACTGCTCACAAACTGAGCAGGTTAGCATTAGTTCAGGTAGACCAAGCGACTCCCTCTCTGCTTCTTCTGAAACACCTCACCGGCGTCTTGTCCACTTTGGTGGGGAACACACCACGCCACATCCAAAACGCCATAGATTTCACGAAGAAGATACAGAACCTTACTCTACCACCGGATGAAACCACGGTCTCCTTTGATGTCACTTCTCTTTTCACATGCATACCGACCAGTGAGGCAGTAGAGACAGTTAGAAAACGCCTACAACAAGACAGCTCCCTAGATACCAGAACTAACCTCAACCCTGACCAAATTTGCAACCTTCTGCACCTTTGCCTTTCCACGACATACTTCAAATACGATGAAGTTTTTTACAGACAGAAACACGGCTGTGCCATGGGTTCTCCAGTGTCTCCTATCGTGGCTAACCTCTACATGGAGGAGGCGGAGGAGAGGGCTCTGAACTCCTTCACAGGAACAGCTCCCAGCCACTGGTTCAGATATGTGGATGACACATGGGTCAAAATCAAAACCCAAGAATTGGAGGCTTTCACGCGACACATAAATGCGGTGGACAAGAACATCAAGTTCACCAGGGAGGATACGAGAGATAACATTTTGCCCTTCCTGGATTGTGCGGTGTCTCTTGATAAAGATGGTAACCTCAGCATCGAGGTCTACAGGAAGCCCACACACACAGACCAGTACCTCTTATTTGACTCCCACCACCCACTGGAGCACAAACTGGGGGTAATCCGGACACTACATGACCGGGCCCAGAAGGTTCCCTCCAGCACAGAGGGAAAACAAAAGGAATGGAAACACATCAAGACAGCGCTCCAGACATGCGGCTACCCTAAGTGGACCTTTGTCAAATCGTCCAAAAGGCGCCACAAAGAACCACCTGAGGCAGAAAGGGAAAAACGGAAGAACGTAGTTATCCCATATGTGGCAGGTCTATCAGAAAAATTCAGAAGAATCTTCCAAAAACACAAAATTCCAGTCAATTTCAAACCTCTGACCTTTATATAGGTGAGACCAAACAGCCCCTCCACAGACACATGGCACAACACAGGAGAGCCACCTCATCGGGACAGGACTCAGCTGTACATCTGCATCTTAAGGAGAACGGTCACTCCTTTGAGGACTCCAATGTCCACGTTCTGGACAGAGAGGACAGATGGTTTGAAAGAGGAGTAAAAGAGGCCATCTATGTCCACTTGGAGAAACCCTCTCTAAACAGGGGTGGTGGACTAAGACACTATTTGTCTGCTACCTACAATGCTGTCTCGGGAGCCCTCCCCAGGCGGTTTAACCCCCACACACACCTGGGGCCATGTGAGCCCAAAGTGTCACATGAAACCAGGGGTGAGGGGCAAACATTCTCGAGTGATTCGCATCCGGGCTCATGTGACCTTAACGACCCACATGATGCCTAGCCAGAGGATCGCCCCCCCGAGGCTGGTGCTCTCAACCACGTCCTCTTTGTTGGTGATTGCCTCCACCCACTCTGGGTTAAATACCTGGGTTTCCCGCACCGACACTCAGAACTGAAGAAGCCTTTCGGATGTGAGGCGAAACGTCTTCAAACAAGATAAGAAGTCCAGTTGCTTCCTACTAAACACTCCGAGATCAAGATGACCTGGATGACTGAGAACCTTCACCGACATATTCTTCTGAAACCCCAACCCCAACCGCCCGTTCCACCTCTTCATGTGGCTGACTGAATCAGGGTCTTTTGCCTTGTTGTTCTCTACTCCAGGGGTGTTTGCTGCTTTAGCCTTTCCATGGGGGCATATGGAGAAGCAGGGCGGTGTGCTCTAACTGCCTTTAAGGCCCACGACAACAGCTCTATTAAAAAAGGAAAAGTTTTTCCTTTGCATTTAAAAAACACTAAATCTGCATTTACACGGATGCAGATTTCCACTATAAATTTAAGTTTATAGTGGATGCGACTGAAATTGGGTTTTCCGTCTTTTTGTCTCTGACTGGTTGCTTGAAACGTTTATGTTGATGTGGATACAGCCTTGAAGAAAAGATGCTGCATGACACTGTAACATGAATCTGGTGCAAACTGATTGTGTGTCACTTCCCATTTGTCTTCTCTCTTGCTCTCATGTCACTGCCGCCTGTATGTCCCACAAAATATGAGGACTGCAACAATCCCAATAAAAAACGACAGCCTTGCATGTCTTTTCGTGTAGAAAATACTGTAAATCGCAGAAATGTGTGTGTGTGTGCCTGTGGAACCAATGTATCACCACAGCATGCCGTACTGCAGCATCTTCAGGTCTCACTTCTCATCATTTCATTCACACTCTTCCCTCGCCCAAACACTCCTCTTTAAGTTTTCTGATTTCTCAGAACAAACAAGGTTTGTGTGGTCAATAAACAACACAAACACTTATTCTGATCCTGTTTATACACACCTCGATTCTTGATTCAATACTTGTTTATCTGTTAAAATGTGGTTGCCTCTCTGGATTTACACGATTAATTATCTAATCCTTTTGGAGTGTGTGTGTGTGTGTGTGTGTGTGTGTGTGTGTGTGTGTGTGTGTGTGTGAAATAAATGACCGCTTTGGTCAAAAGAGATTGTGGGGCTGAACTGTTATTAGTGATTTTCTGATTTTCTCACTTGATAAATTATACACATCGTGTGTTAAATGACTCAGAAACCATTAAACTAATTTGGTATTTTCTTTAATTGTTGCATATCATCGCAATTTAATGAAATGATTTAACACTGTAGAAAGCAAAACTTGATCAACTTGCAGGCGACCTTGTATTAGTAGCTCCGCCTCTTCTCCCTGGGAAATCCATGTCTGGTTCAGAAATGTTTGGCTTAATTACTCCAATGATAGAACAGCGTAAAGTAGACTAGTTTAGAAGTCAGAAGATGACAAAGCAGGTCAGCTCCTGATCCCCACAACCTAGATGAGGCAAACATGTAGAACTACATCCAGGCCATTGTAAGGCTAAGAAGCATTTGTCATCAAAAAGAAAAGCTTTAAAAGATTCAAGTCAATGGCGGGACTTTGCATTTAAAGAATGTAAAGAAGAATCTGAGAAAGCAGTTGCTTCTTCACTACTTCCATAACAATTCATCTGTTGTCTCATTTGTGTGTTGGACAAAGATGCAGAACAAAAAGACAAAGCTGGTACAATTCAGTGACATTTATTAGCAAAACATTGTGCTTACAGCTGTTTACAAGGCGTGGATAAATACCATTAAAGAAATAGAACAAAAGCTATCAAATTTACAAAGGAGGAAGGAAAAAATGAACACATGACAACAACACCAGGAGGGAACAAAGGGACAACATGTACGACGACAAACAAAGGCATAGGACAGCCCGAGTCAGAGATACATGAGGAAGATTAACAAGCCACAGGTGAGACAGACGAGCGTATCCAAAACAGGAAGCGTTAAGTAGAACCTTCAAACTAAACCAGACTAAACACTCGGTACTGTGCGTCTCAGTCGATGGTGGCAAACTGGTTTCCCCTTTGGGTATTTATAAAGTTCATCCTTTCTTCCGGTGTCTTAAAGGCAGTTTTTGTGGGGTTTTTTTCTTACTTCGCTGACTTTCTGCTCATGATAATGTGATATTTCCACACACAAAGCGTGACACGCTGACGTTTCATAGGAGCCAAAGTCCAACCGAGCAGCCAGCGTGGGTTTTATTCGCACCCATCACACCTTTCACCTCTTTGTGAAGGATATATATGCACTTCCTTTTAGCTTTTTATATGAGATTCATGCCTCCTTTGTAACAATCTGCCACTGCCTGTTCAAGAACAGCTGTTCAGAAGCTTTGCGTTGAGGCGTTGATAGCAATAAAACCTGTCAAGATGCACATTAACGTGTGTATGAACATTTTAGCCAGGCAGCGTTAGCATCCCGCTGTCAAGTGTGTGATGGCAAAGTGCAACAGCCCACCGAATTAATTCCGTGGCCTGTGCTTCAAGAAACATTTTATTTTCAGCAGATCTACAGTGTTTTGTACAGCCACAGGAGACGTTTGCTCCTCTCGTCACCTTGTTTCATTTTGCATGGGAATATAAGAAAGACGACACAACTGCAGGAGAGTTTGGTGGTTTTTGATCAATAATAATGATTCAACAGGAGATAAGGATAAAGAGAGGGAGAAATATGAAAAGACAAAATATGAACTTTGCAGATAAGTAAAATGATAGAGTAATATTCCAACTGTAGAAACTAGTCAGAGTTAGTTAGTCTGATTCTTGACAGCATATCTAAAGAAGGAGACAGGAGGTGTAAATTGGACCAAAGAGTCTCCTTTAATTATTAGCCATTAGCCCCTAACAGTGTTGGGAGTCAAAGGTCCAGATTCTACTAAGTACGTCTGCACCATGGCTGCTGAAGCAGATTACAAGTGTTGTAAACAATGTTGGGGATTTCACCGGGATCTCCAAACCTTCTCTCCATTACTCCATAGACATAGAGTATACTGCAGTTTTTACAGAGGCCACAGAGCAGACTAAGCTACTCAGGAGGGACGGGGATCGAAACCTGGTTCTTTGAAGAATCTGGTTCCTAATTTTTCAAAACACGAAAGTCAATAACATTTGAGCATGTCAATACTCTTATCAAGTCTTGTGGAACTTATAACTTGTTATATTTCATGTAACTCTGGTGGTCAGTTGCTAGCGAAGATGGCTGAATATGCTGAGATCTAAAGTTCTGCTATGTATCTACCAAAGAATCAAAGCTTAATGCTGTTTTTAATCAGGCAGATTAAAGAGATCTAAGTGAGATCAAAGTGAGAAACAGGTCCTACTCCAGAAAACATGGTTATGGCTCGAAAACAGGCAAAGATATCCAAACAGTTCCCAAGCAAACAAACCGAACCAAGGAAGATGGTCCAAACAGGCAAAGGTCACAAGGTCACAGGGAACAAAGTGCTCATAATTTACAACGGCAACATGATAAAATAAAGCTGGAACTCTGTCAGGACTGGCACTGAACGAAGAACTGAACACGGCTTATATGCACACAGGGGGAGGGAATAACGAGACGCTAATTGTAGCAAATTATGGCGGGGTCATGTGATCCCACAAGGAGGGACAGGGCAGGAACATGATAAAATGTGCGAACAAAATAAGAGCAAAAGTTATCTTTGGGCACAAGAATTCCCATCCTTACTAGTCAGAACCACAGAGAATTCAATCAATTTTCCAGAGTAAAACAAGCTGTGCAGACGCCAGACTGTGTTCCATTCCTTGACAAAAAGAAACCATTTAACGATAAAGCCTTTGCTAGAAGCACAAATAGCAAGCAATAATGATGAAATAAACACAATCGAAGCAAGTCAACTAAATCATGCGGGCAAATCCCTGCACACACACACACTGTCTGGAGACGCATCCGGGGGGAATTGGTAAGTAACTTACTGCTCCTGGATGGCGTTCATATAAGCCCGCGCAGACGGGAGATGTGGTGGGACTACATAGTTTGCCTTTATTCCCTCTCATATATTTGATTTCATCGTTCCTTCCTCCTCATCACTCTTCCCATGTCCTCTTGTCAGAACAATTACTGTTTCAAGAGCTGTGGCATAAACTCTCATTATTTTGCCTCCTTTGTACGTGTCTCCTACAAGGTCGAGCACTGTGAAAAGCCCTTCACAGACGCTGCAATCACTTTTAGATGGCAGGTAACAGGAGGCCGTCTTGACAAGTCAATGTTCATCTTCAGCGAGGGAGTAGATCTGACACTGCCGGCATCTGGGCCCTAATCCAGCACTTCCCAGGTGCTTTGATTTGGAAATGATGTGTCGGTGGGATCATACCGAACATGGTCCAAATCGCCGAGCGGAAGTAGCGAAGCGGCCTTACGGCCTCTTGACCAGAAGCTTACCGGCTGAAAGCCAACAGGGAGAACTCTGTTTCAAAGGCAGGAAAGGTTCATGAGTTCCCCTCCCTGAGGGCTTACTGTGAAGGTGCCCTTTGACCACCAACCTAACCCCCAAACACTCCAACTGAGCAGCTCCACGACCATCTGTGCAAGAATGTGGATATGATGGAACTGTGAGGGGTAGGAGACCCTCCCTTCACGTGTGATTAACCAAAATCTACCTGAACATGTTGACACTGTACATTTCATACATGCAGTATTAAAGCTGGGTGATAACGTGTTTCATATTGCATTTATTGTTATTGTCGGGAGGCGGAGAAGCTCATTTTATCCACTATTAAGACATTCCAGCTGTGTTTGTAGTGACAAAACCAGTGACGCATTATTTCTTATTATTTTATTGATTTATTCATTTATGTCATTTCATTCGCTCATTTAATCAGTGTATTAATTATTTGAGAAGGACGTCCTCGCTGAGCCGATATGCAATTATAATTCCTTGCCTTAGTCAAAGAATATTGACATTATATCTCTAAGATACACAACAATAAACAGTTATTCCCAGTAAACTGCTGGTAAGTGCATGACTTTCACTTCTCAAAGTCAAGATCCTCAAACTGCTGAATGTGAAGGATTGTAGCTATTGGATTTGAATTCTACAAAGGATAGTCTGAAGTTTCCACAGTCCCTTGAGCATGATGCTCATGGGTCTTTGGCACTAACTTGTTCCATTATGCTGCATCTTGTATTGCTGTGGAGGAGTCTCACCTGACCTCCAGGACTTAACAATGACCTGTCCTCGAATTATCTTGACTTTAATCAGCACCAACAGTGTTTTAATGGCAGCTACACCCCGAACTCAAGGACAAACTCTGAGGTAAGAAGTGGGTTTTACAAATACATTAAAAGGAAAAGGAACAAAATCATAAAAGTGTGTGCTGGTTTGTGTATCTGGGAGGGGAAGACATGAAATCAGCGACATGATTAAAAACATGAAGAAAACGATGTGAGCAGAGCACAGCCGAAATGTGCCTGAGCTGTCGCAGTCAACGGAGACGATGAGAGGACGCTCTGCACCGGGCTTTCAATGCAAAACTCGACCGTCTTTGAGCTCAGACCCTTCAGATTAATTTCAAGGCTCCATGGAAACCAGCACAGACATGAAGTGTGAGACGAGACTGGAGAGTGATTGGGAATGTGAATACAGACGCTCAAGAAGGCTGTTGAGGCTGTGCTGCGAAAGGGCCACACTTCATGCAAATCACGCTCACAATAATCTGAAAGACCTACGAACACATTTTGCTAAATTATAACAGTGTTTGAATTCATTTCTGAAAGTTAGTGGGAAACTGTTGAAAGGAGAATCCAGCTCAAAACTGTCGAGACCCACTGACACGACGGTGAATAATACACAGTATCTGGGACACAGTGTCGAGAACATGTTAAAGGGTTAGATAGCCAAATTATCGTCAAATTTCATGTTATCAGAAGAAAATTTAAAACCAGGATAAACATGTATCAGAATGATGGGAAGAGAAAAGTCTGGAGAAGGAAAGGAACAACCGACGAGCCAAAGCACAACATCAAGTGTCAAACATGGTGGAAGCAGTGTTATGGGATGGGCATGTAGGGCTGCCAATGGAACGTGCTCGCTGCTGTTTATTAATGATGTGACCACTGACAGAAATATCAGGATGAATTCTGAAGTGTATAGGGCTATACTCTCTGCTCACATTCAGACAAATGTAGATGCAGATGCAGATGGATAATAACAGATGGATAATAACACTAAATATACTGCGGAAGCAACTTTTTGAAGACAAAGAAATGGAATAATCTTGAATGGTCACCTGATCTCAGCCGAAGAAAACAGCTTATATATTGAAGACAAAACCGAGGGCAGAAAGACCCACAAACAAGCATCAACTGAAAGTGGCTGCAGTGCAGGTCTGGCCAAGCATCTCCAGGGAGGAAACAGGGAGGAAACTCAGAATTTGGTGATGTCCATGAGCTCCAGACTTCAGGCAGGCATCGACTGCAACATTTTACTTGAGTAAGTCTTCATTATGTTTTCTACTAACGGTCAAGTGTGTTTGTCATGATTCAGGCTGTAACGGTGGTGAATGAGGGTCATTTGGTTGTTCTCGTTTGTTCCCCCATTCCCCAGGCACCAAATCTGGTTTGTATCGAGTTCCTCTCCGTCCTGCATTTAGAGGCAGCGGTGGCGTTCAAAACGACCGCGGCGGCTCGTAAGAGAAAACTGGTCACCATCGACTGACCATCTGACGCTGCAGTGAAATCTCAGTGGGAGGTCTGGCACGGTCTGGCCGCGGATTTTTACTAGTTGGGTTTCTTTCATCTCCCTCTTTTTTTTTTTTTTTAACAGACAGGCACACTAAACCAGATCCTGTGATTTGTTCCCCTGTGAACCGAGGCTCTCTGCAGCCTCTGACCACACACACACACACACACACACACACACACAGATGCACAGGGGAACTGCTTTCCGTCTGCAACCGCACCGTACACAGCACTCCCAGAACCTGGCGACCCACAGACGTTTGCCAAATGAGCGGCTTCCGTACTGTGACCGCACGACACATGTTCATATGAGCACACGTGCATCCAAGTGGTGGAAAACGCGACCGTGAAGGAATGCAGACTCCAGAACGACGAAGGTTCTCAGTGTGCAATATTTTTAGTTCTTAAACTCAAATGTATCTGGTAAAACTGTATCTGGTGGATACGTTTCCAGGTATTTTCTCATCCATCGAATGGCTAAATTATTATGTAGAGCTGTGTATATTGGACAGTCTTTAAGAGTGTGTTTATTGCTATGTTTAATTCTACTGTGAGTATGAATGTTTGGACATGAATTTATTAATAATCTTGCTGGTGAAACAGTGTGAATGAAATAAGCAGGAGGAGAAGTTACCGTCTAATATGGAAACTAAAGGGGATCGTTAACAAATTTGAATTTGGGTCAGAAAAAATCTTGTTTTACAACATTTTATTGTAGCTGGTGATTGCACATTTCTTAACTGAAATGGATGAACACTGATATACTTTTCTCACCTTACTGCTCATTAAAAATTAATTCAGCTGTTTTTATTAACATGATGAGCCTTCCCAGTGTCATTTGGCATTTTGCACGGCCCTCCAACCTTTATGGCTTTTATATACCCAATAATAAAACATATAATGAAAAATAAAAAGAGCAATTTAATCAAATGAATAAATATGGAAGATACCATTTTTATAGAAACACTGCTGGCTTCCATTGCTGCACAGGCAATTCATTTCTTTTTCGCACAAGAGAAATATGAAAATATCTTTTTAGGCTGTCAAGGATTTCTCTCGCAGGAAACAATAGACGATGGCTTAATTTCAAACACGAACACTATAACGTCAATCACATGAACGAGGATTGATCATGAACTCGCTCCATGTCATCTGCAGCACTTTGTTCTGGCATTTTTAGAGATGAAGGATCAAAATATGCCAGCTGAAAGCCAGTCACTGCCCTAGAACAGAGATTGAGATGAGAATTGGGACAGTGATGGCTTCCAGAGGGAACCAGCAGTGAAGCCCTTACTGGGAGAAAATTAATTTTGTATTTGGTCTTTGAAATGTTCTTTTTTATACAAATCTTTCATTGACTACCTCTAGATATGATGGGATGCAGTTCAACTTGTTCAGTTTGAGCATTTTCAGCTTTCTCTCCATTTCAAATCAGCATCTCCCCTGCAGATGAGAGCCAAATGTTCCACATCTGAGGCCATGGTAACTGGAACGTGTAGAGTGCAACTTTCAGAGATGGGCGTGAGTATCACGTGGAGTAAAACTGTTCATCAAAAACTTTCTGTTTGCCACAACTCTAACCTTCAGCTTTCAGTAGTGACACAACAAATGAGACTGGATACAAGCTACAAGGACGATTTTCCCCGCTGCATGGATGGACTTGAAATAAAGACCTCAACATCTGGAGAAAGCTCAGAGTAGGACCACCGCTTCTTCACAACGAAAGGAACCTGTGCAGGTGTTTCAGCACTCTGATCTGGATGCCTCCCAAGAACATTGCTCCAGGCATTACTAACTGGAACCAAGAATAAGCTGAAGAGATATCTTGAGAAGACTTCGGGATCCTCCAAGAGAAGCTAGGACATGTTGATGGGGAGAGGGACGCCGCAGCTCACTGGCCCAACCCCCAGAAAAGTGGTGAAAAATGCATCTTGAATGGATTCATTCTCCATATTGTCTCATTCGTTAAAACTAATCATAGGTAAAATGACAGTTTACAGATTGGTAATTGTACCTGTGCCAAAGCAAGCCCAGACGCCAGCAGAGATGACTGGTTAGGCTTGTTCTCCTCCTGCACACTCTGGAGCCATTAGATGCTTTTGATAATGCAGCGATCAGCCTCCATTAGCAGTAACACAATGTTTTGTACTTGACCAAGGCAAAGCTTTCAATTGACCAGTCAATCTACGTTCCAAACTTTCTCCTATTTTCATGTGCTTTGGGTAACAATTGATAGATGACTGTGGAACGTGGACTGTGGATACAAACGGCCAAAGTGATTTCCTCCATTGGGTGCCACGATCGAGATTCAAGACAGTCAGTAAAGGCAGATGTATCTAATTTGACAAAGGAGTCAAGGGATTATATTCCATTCCACATATTGTCTGTCTAACAAACACAGCTGGATAATCTCCCCCTCCTGTCCTTGTTTTATATCTTAAAATCCCCTGTTTTGTTTCAAAAGGAAGCTACAGAATGACTCAGTAGTAGCTCAGACGAGACGGCTTGTTTGTTGCAGTGGTCTCAAACAAACAAAACAAGCGAGGTCAGTCAGTAAAGGCAGGCTGACAGCGGTTGAGAACGAGGAGGGAATGGGATCACGGCTCTCATACACCAGGGAAGGGAAGACGATAGGACACAGGTGAAAGTCATTAGGGCAGAGTCACGTTTCCACCAACAGTAAGTAAACTTTAAGTTTGCTTTAAGTTGTTCATCTTGTCCTTCCAGCACGGAGCAGTCAGTCTCAACAACTCATCGGGACAGATTTATTTCTCTTCTGAAAGACAGAACAGACCAAATATTGGATCTGAAAGCCTGAGGCGTCAGCACCTTTGAGCTGTCTATGAAGAGAAGCAATTAGAACCCGAGTAACCTCTGGAGATCAATATGGGTCAAAGCAGCTCCTCAGAGCAAACGTCTACGCGATCAGGCAGTTTGATCATGCAAATACCAGCCTGTGTCTGAACAATTTTGACTCGTAACTCAACACGACAGCAATACAGCTAATCAGCAATTGCTTTAATTGAAATGTAGTTTCTTATGAGTTGAGTTGCAGGGTAGCCACTAAGATCATTGCATTGTCCAAAAAGAAGCTGTATGTAGGGCTCATATCATGATAAATATTATCAATATTACTGCAGATCAAATTTGTGACGCAATAAAAGCAGTTAAAAACTACCAAATATAAAAACAACATACAAGTGTTGTCTTGCAGAGATATCGACTGAAGTTAACATGCAAACCGGCTGACCCGTCCTGTCAATACTGCAATTCTGTCTCGAGAGGCAATAGCTGACGTGACCTCTGTAGTTTGAAATGGGAGGTGTCCATTTTACTAAAAGACTCCTACACAAGCACATTACAGACTTGTATTACTTCTGAAGGGAAAACAACTGCCTTGTCAAGCTGTCTGCACTAATTTTCGTCTGTCTTCTTCATGACTTTTAAAAATTCCATTACAGATGCAGATAGTTAGACATTCTACTGATGTTAGCATACTAACCAGCTAACCCTGTGTCATCATAGCCCGCAGACATTGGACCTCTAGACACGACGGTCTGATAGTTTCAGCCTGGGGATGTGTACAAGAAGCAAGTTTGCTAAATTTCACAAATCCTCTTAATGGTTAGTCTAGAAAGTAAACCAAAATGACGACACAAGGCCTGAGCGAAGACTACCACTTAAGTGGATTCAACGATCTGGCGATGAGTGGGTGAAAATGAATCGATGAGGCAGGTGAGCAGACTGGGGCAGGTGATGAGCTGATTGCAGACGGGAGTGTAGAGCCGGGAGCCAGGAGAGCCGTGCCCAGGTCAACGCGCACCCACACAAACAAAACAAACAGAGATAGACAGGGGAGCACTGGAAACGCAGGGAAAACCCTAGGGAATTGTCGGGTATCATAACATTTCTGCAGTTGCCTCTAGTTTATATAAATAAATCTTTGTTTCTCAAGCCACCGATTCTCCTCTCACTACTGCTGCGTTCACAGGAATCTGGCAGGATGCAAAATCTTATGTCGTTTTAGTGGAAAATAGCCGGACGGTAAAATTGAAGAGACCAGCAAAAACTTTTTAATTGTCCTCCCCAACAGAATTCTCAACTGGATGTTACGTTGCCCCTCAAACGCCTCATTTAGGATGACATCATCAGTGAGGAGCTGATTGATTTGGCCCAAAATTTGCCCAAATGTGACTAGAAAAGCTAATATACGGCAGCCAATCAGCATTCAGCTGTGTCCAGGCCCAGTCTGGTCTCCAGCCTTTCAGGCTGTGAGGTCTGGTTAAGTTGAGCCCCGCTGCACACAGCTCACAGTCTTGGCAAACTTTAGGCAACAGCTAACGGCAATAGACACACAGCCCAAGATATCGTAGAGCAGACTGCAGCGTGACAGCAGTTCTGGTGTCCACAACGGCAAAAAAACAAGCCGATTGTAAAATCAAACAGCCAGATTTTATCCGATGAACACTGACAGCCCCAAAAGTTTCCAATTACAGAAGCTCAGGATGCATGCAGAGCAATTCATTATTTTGGAAGCAACATCCAAAACGGCGAAGTGACAGAGCCGCACTGAAAATTCAAATAACTTTCTTGTCGTATCTTCACTTCAATCTGAATAAATCAATTTTTTTTTTCAGTTGCTACTTTGTGTTTTTAGGCCAATTATTCATGCATGGTTCAATGTTTGAAGAACAAAGAGCCTCGTTGCTATTGAAGCAACTTCAGTTTGCTGATTGCTCCCACATTCTCCCTTTGTCTTCCTGAGTCACACATACAAACACTAAATCGTGCACCGGCTGCACGCTGATACATCGAATCAAATGCCCACAGGGACTTCAGCAAAGTCACTTTCAAGCTCCTCTTTTCAGATGTCGGGGTTCTTTTATTCCAGCCACCTGTGTTGTTATTCGGTTCTTTATCTTTGTGCAACATGGAAGTGGAGAGGGAGAGTCAGTCGAGCTCGTGTTGAGAGCGAGTGCAGCTTTCTGTGGAGGCAGCAGGCCGCTGACCTTCACCGAGGAGCCGAGGAGGATCCCTCTCCCTCCGTTCCGCTTCCATCTCAGGCTCTGATCATGTGGCTGCTTCCAACTTTCTGGTCCTCATTTATTCTTTCTTCACATTTCTTATACTTCTTTACCACAGCAGCTTCAAATGCTCCTCTGTGTGTTTTACCCACTTTAAGTGACAGACCTGAATGAACTTTATGCAAACTAAGATTATGCTCCAATTAATGTATTCCCTATGGTTTACTGCTGCCTATTCACACATCAGGCGTCATCAGAAAATGACAGAGTTCATGTAGAAATGTTCCTGAGACCCGTGATAGGGATAGAGAAGGCGGAACTGTGCAGTTCTAACATTTAACTGGATGGAAATGACCTTGAAGCGTGAGGCAGTTTCAAACTGAGTGAAAATGTTACCACAGCTTCTGTGCTTTTGCAGATTCCTTGTTACTGTGGTAGCAGCTGACAATTTCCAGTTTCCATCATGGACTTATCACACAATTACCTGGTTTCTTTTAGATGAAAATGTGACAAATAAAATATGAGAAAGGCCAAACACGTCCCAAGGTGACATGCTTAAATTGATTTTTTTTTTTCTCCAACCAACAGTGAAAATCCTATAAAGTGAAAAATCTAAGCTCAAATTCAAAAGAATATAGTAATTTTCTAGTTCTTTTTGACATTCAATTGAGATGAAAAGCTCAGGAAAAGCTTTCCAGCGTCCGTGATGTGGTTCCACTGCTGCTCATCTGCAACCTGCACATTTGTGAAGGCATCGTTAATGCTGACGATATGTACAGGATTGGGCACGATGTTGCCAAGTAGACAACATGTTTTTCAGCAAATTAATGCTAAACTATAGCACTCCTTCATTTGAAGGTCTTTTTTATTTTCAATAACTTACCGGGTTTCAGTGTTTTGCAAAACACAGATATGTGACGAGCTGAGGAAAGGCTGGTAACTTGATCTTTACTGCTGCAGGGTGAGTACAGGCTTCGGTACGAGATAGCAGGGACGCCACCAGGACGTGAAGCCACATTCTGCACACTGTCCAACAGCTTGGCTTTTAAAATAAAGTAGAGCAGACTGGGCCGTCCAGTCCTGTCCCTCACTGTGGCGCTTCATGAAGCACAAAATACAGATGATCACACAAAGTCATTCGAGAACGATGGGTAAAGAGTAACCGTGACGAAGATCAATATCTGACGAACTCGGCAAATTGCATTAATTGTATAGAATCCCGATATGGATGGAGACAAATTCTTACTTCCAGCACTTGGGAAGGATGATGGATTCTACATAAACCTTTACATCATTTAAGTAAACATGCATCATGAATTCTTGTTTCTCACCCTTTACAAAGTCCCATAACGCTTCGTCACCTAACGATTGTCAACTCACACTTCACGCATCAATTTAGATGCCACCGACCTCGCTGGAACCCGTTTGGGAAGCTGCCTTCACAGGGACATAAATTGAGGCAGAATGTGTTTGCCTTCGCTGACAAAGGAAGAGAAAATCCATGGCTAAATGGATCCTCAACATCAAAAGAGAAAAGAAATATTGGGAGCCTTATCAAACAGAACGGATTCTCTGCCTCTTTCATTATGGCAATATCAAAGTGTTCCATTTCCCTCAGCGTCATTCGGCTATTTCACCACCGCCGAGTGCAAAGCGTGTTTCTGCTCCACGGCCAAAAGGTGCTCGTCTTCATTTCGGACAAAGTTATGCATTAAAATTCTGTTTGCTTCCTGTTGGTATTGTAGGGAGCAGTTGTGGTTCTGTGGAAGTGTTTGAAGTACTTTAGCTGAAGGTTTTATTTAGTGGATTATCCCTTCTGAATTTTGCCCATGATTCTCCCTCCCAAAAGTCCCAATTTTTTTGTTTTTGCATGAGCTGAAAGTTGAAGAAAAGCGTTTCAGTGGCCAAGGTCTGATTTTTACGGGGCCACAGCCAAACGTGGTTATGTTGGAGTGAATGTTGATGAGGATTTGGACTCTTTTGCGTTAAATCCTGGTCTTACGTGCCAATTTCTTCTACTTGACACAGAAATAATCCACCCAAACCACCTTAATACATGCACAAATTACATTTCCAACAACGTAAGTGACAAAACTAATTTGCAGAATATTATTGACACACAGTTACACAGTCAGAATTTTTAAGACCGTTGGAAACTGACATTCTCAGGTTGGAGACACAGAAGATCAAATCCTGATTCCTGATGAGTGAAGAATTGATGACTTGCCTTACGGTTCTTAGCTTTTTATATTTTTGAATGTATCTTTAACCTGTGTTTCATTCTAGACATTGTTTTCTTTTGTTGTTTTATATCATTAATCATTGAACTTCTCGATCTTGTGGGTGTGAAGTCTTTCTGAATGTCCGTGACCCAAGTTATGAATGTCTAAGTAAAAAAAAACAAAACATTGGACTGTGTGTTTAAGATATTTCACACAAACTCACTGTAGTGGGGGATCATATTTCCTCACCACATGCATTGGAACTTTTATTTGTACTGGGATTGATTATATCACTTTTAGGGTTCAAAAGCCATCTTGTGTCTCCACGTTTGAGGGACGTTAGCTGCAGACGTCAGCAAGCTGTGGCAGAACACGTTTTAAAATGATATGCATTTTAATTGTTTCATGTGATTGCTTAAGAACGTTAAATGAACGTTTGGCCACAGCTTCCCCTGCCCATCGAAGCACGAGAACAGCTACAGTATGTTAAATTTTAAAAATGGGAAACAAGTCTATATTTTGACTGTTTTCTCTTTAAATTGCTTGCGATTGTTTGTAAACATGAGCACTGAGAGAGCTCATACCTCCACCGAGGCCCAACATTCACTACAGAGGAAAAAGAAGAGAAAATAATGGAAACGCTGCATATTGTGGCCTTTTTTGACAACAAGCTTTTCCACATTCATTAATCAAATCAAATTATTTTTGTGTAACCCCGCTATGGCCACACCAACAGCCACCACAGCTAGTTGGCAACCTCATGCACAATTTAAGTGGTTTTGTTGTATTTTTTTGGGGATTTAAAATGCTTAAGTTAGAGTTTGGGGCATTATCTTCCATTTTTACACAAATAACGCACACATTTGCTACAATGTTTACAGTTTATTTGGCATTTTTGCTGAAGCGCATTAGTTCTATTTGGAGCGCACACATGTAGTTAACCTCTGTATCGGTGCTGGGGGAATCCGGGCCAGTACGGCCAGCGACTGGCGAAACGATGCGCTCCGGGAGGCAGTCGGCTTAAACACAGGAAGAGGACGCTGAATTGTGCCACAACCTTCTAACCTTTGAGAGGGGCAGAGAATTTAACATTCAGCTGTCCCGTTGAACTGTTTTTTCCCCACCGTGTGTGACTGGTGCTGTGGTTTCTCGTAGGATGGTCTTGTTTTTGTCGGGTCATTTATTTAACAGACTCGACAGATGTCACACGTACAGAACACAACAGGGTGACAGTGACTAATCAGCGAGAATGTTGCTGATACCAGTTCATGAAGGAAGTGACTCTACTGGTCCAGAAGTCAGTGTGGTCCAAGGATGCAGGTTGGATCACATTTAGATTTCAGAAATATCTGTGCATTGAAAAGTTATAAAGAAAAATAAGCTGCCATTGAATTATTATTTAATTTTTTCAACACTAGCTAAAAATACACCTCAAAGGAAATTTGGAAGAATCCTGAATTTGGGATTTGGAAGAAACCCGCACGGAGACATTTTTACAAAATGGTTTGGTTTGACTTCGACCTTTGACCTTTCAAAATCAAACATATTGCGGGATTAAATATTGACACTTTACATATGTGGCGTACTTTTGAAGTAAACTGGTTGTTTTGTTGTTTGAATTTTCACTCAATGTTAACAAGTGTTTTGGATTCTGTGAACGTCAGAGTTTAAAAAAGTGTCATCACCTCCGTCTCAGCGAGAAACGGACGACAGCGTTGGAATACTGATGGTGCACAAAGGTAGAAGAGCCAATTAAATGTCCCACCGGTGCGGTCGGCGAGTCGGCAACAAGGGAGGAAAACACGCCGTTGTTTGGCCTCCTGGTGCGTCTGTAACGATGTGATGTGCATTCATGAAGATGGATTGAATGGCCCTCTGAGGGGAGAGAGCGAGAGAGAGAGAGGTGTTTAGAATCTAATCTGATGAAGGTGTAACGGAGAGAGGAGAGACGATGGAGGGATTCCTGCCGCCGACTGGATCAAACATCTGTCCTGCCTTTCTTCTCTATGAAGTGGGGTCACGCGCAGCCATGGCAGGAATTTCTGCTCATTTCAGCCGGGAGGCAGCCCGGACTGCACGTAATTAAGCCTGTGACATCAGAGGAAGATGGCCGCCGTGTGAAGATATTGCACAAGATATTCTTTAGCTTCAGACATCAGAGGTTCCTGCACTGTGGTTTATTTGGAGCCTTTTTTTGTAATCTTCAAGTAAATGCTAATATTCTACCAACTTTACCAACTTCCTTACCGTATATACTGTATATATCCTTACTGTCCTATATACTCTTTTTATTAATGTACATATTCCTTTTATATACATTTTGTTTTTTAGATATTTTTAAACCTATCTCTTCTATGCTTACAAGGAGCACGTGTAAAGAAACAATTTCCCCTGGGGGATAAATAAAGTATTCTGATTCTGATTCGGATTCTGACTTTGCAGGGTAACTTTCAACCTTCCCCACGAACAGTTTGAGAAATTGGTCCAGTATTGAGCGTTGGCGCCGCAGCTGGTCTTTCTGTATTGACCTGTTGTCCTGATTCAATTTGTGTTGCAATTCCAAAAGTATTTCAATTCAGTAGCATCGATTATTGCGGACTTCTTTTCCTTTTGTAAGATAAACAAAACTTAAATCATACACTTGAAGAGACAATACATCAGGAGTTACGTATATTTCACATTAAAACAACGCCCATCACACGTCAGTCAGTGTCAGATTTGACATATTTACTTGTGTACTGTGTTTATTCCAAAGGAAGAACCACACAGGCTTGGAGGGAGTTGTCTCTTTTTGGAGGCTGTCCAAGGACATGCCTGTTTGGTTGATTTCCGCAAAAAAATATCACAAATTTACGATGACAAAAATTTGTCATAAAATTCTTGCCTTTTTTCCCTATTTCACCCATCTTAGTAGATAAAATAAACAACAGAATGTTTTTTTTAAAGTAACCTGCTCATTAAACACATGTATAGTTACAGGTGTTTTTAGTGTTGGTGGAGAGAGACTGCAGGGTCCTCAGAAACGGTCCTAACCTTAGAAAAAAAATCTATTTCAAAGGCACGGTTGTCACATGGCAAATGGCAAAAGCATTATATTAAATACAATTAAACAGTTGCAGTTAGACATTTGACTTCAGTCCATATCGAGTCTTGAACAGACACAGAAAAGAGGAACGGGGACTTTGAACCATGATGTAGAGTTCAAGGTTCGTCATGTTTCCATGTTTGTCGCTGCGGTTTCTTCCTCTACTTTAGATGTAAACGCTGTGTCTCGTACGGTTGGCAGTGGAAACGCGCGCCTGTAATGAGCGATCCGTTCCCAAGTGCGCCGTCCCTAACCGAACCGTGCTGCTTGACGGAAACGAGGCTTTTGTCACGTTCCTCAGACACCTCCTGAATGTTGGTGAGATCATTGATAGTAAGTGGTTTTAATGTCACAGCTGATTCCTGTGGAGAAGACGGACACACAGACGCTCATTGGAGGGATCAAACTGTCCCAACACTGATACTCATTTTATCAGCTCTTAGTTCTGCATCATCCCTAATGTCAATCAAAACATGCGGCGTTCCTCTACATGCTCACATCCCCTTTAATTTAATGCGTAAAGTATTTCTTATTTAGTAATTAAGCTATGACTGTGTCTCACCGACTTAATGGTTATTCAGACTTAGTTCAGCTAACAGGTCTCAGGATCTGGTGAGAAGTCATTAGTCTGACCCTGAAGCAGCAGGTAATGAGTGTCGCACTCACAATATCCTGGTTTGACAAACAGCACTGTTACAGAGGCCAGAGCGTGACGGATGACTGGTGAGAGGAGGTTACGCTGGCTAAAGGGTCGAATCGGTCAGTCACAAACCGCAGTGAGAGGAAAACACCTGAGTCTCACTCGCACACACACACAAATCACACAATCAGACACTCGCTGGATTTCAGAGACGCAGAGACTCTGAGCTCTTGCTGTTACCAACGAGCCGTCGGAGCTTTACTACAATCAATAAACTCAGTGACAGCGAGCGGTGGATGGCGGCGGACAGGAGGTGTGTAATGTGGAGGAGTCGGGCGGAGTCGAGGATGCTGGAGGAAGATGGATGTGTGGCGCGTTGAGTGAAGTAAGCAGAAAAATCCACCGTGTCAGCAGTTTGCGTACACCACTTTACACCAACCGTCTGGGCCAAACACCCTGAAGGGCCGAGCAGACAGTTTGTATAGCAGCTGTAGGATGTAGCTGCTAGCTAAATGCTAAACTGACCTCGAGTGGAAAAGACTCTGCAATGCACATTTTACCAGCAGAAAGGCAACGTTATTGTGTTATTTACAGTTATTAGTTGGTTGAGTTATTTACAGGCGCTGGTGAAAACAACAGGAAATTTTATATTTTCAAGACAAATCAATAATCTGGGAACTTTTCGAATTTTGTTAATAAGTGTGTGAATATTTGAAAATCATGAGCCATCCCATCTTTTTATGTACGAGAAACTGACTTCATATTTCATTTGCAATAGTTTGACTTTTTACTCATGATTTCATGTGTTCATCGGCTCACATTTGTTTATCGAAATGTTTGTTATTCCTGCAGAAAATAGCTTTTTGATGTTGGATTCAGGGCTGTGACCTCATCGCTTCCTGCTCATGTTTGTTTTGAAGTATCAGGGAGTGATAGGAAACACGTTTAAACTCATGGGATTCTGATTCTGATTCTACGAAATACGAATGGAATCTGAGTCCGTCATCAAAAACTGCGAACTCGATGAGTGTTTCCATCTGAAGTTTTGTTCATCAGGAGGTCCGTCTCAATAACACTAATAAAGCTCATATTCAGGTTTCAGGGACGGAGCGTTTACTCCACCTGCAGCACTTTCTTTAGCGGCATTCAGATTCCCACCACGCCAAACGCCACCACTCACTCCACTGTGGAGTTTTACCTGCTTTCAGCTAGAAGTCGAGTCTAACCGAACATCCAGTGACTGAGCCCAGTAATCCACTGTGGACGGAGCTTCATCACATCAAAACAAACAAACAAAACAAAAAACACTGAAGAGTCTTTGGTAAATAAATCCAGATTGTTTGTTCTGGTGACATCTGAACTGGGGATCGACTCATAATGATATTTCCGGACTGATGCGTGAAACCGAAATGTACCTGCAGTAAATATTCAAGCATCTTATTAAAATAGAACTCTACATTATTCAAAAAAAAAAAAAAAAAAAAAGCAGTGAGCTCCCAGCAGGGTGTATTAAAGATAAAAATTAAATAACCTCCTAAAGTTTCATTAAGAGCAAAAAACGATAAATTAGTACTTACATTAGAATTTGAGTTTTAGGGTTTTTGAGATTAAATTCATAAATATAGGAGAAAAACTGCTGAACAACTTTCTGTCTGCCTGCTGTCTGAGATGCTGATTGTGTTTATTTACGGATCAGCTGCGACAGGCCTCTCTTCTCCCGCCTGAGCGCACCTGAACTGTTTCCAGCAGCAGCTGTGAGTGGAAGTTTTCTCCACCGGTCGGGTGAATGAAATTCTGCTCCTGCAGCAGCTCGTTGTACTCAGGAACCACCAGGCCCGGCACGACCAAGGTTTCCCCTGTGGTGGTGCGTTTCAACTACACCTCCTGTCTGCTGACAATGAAACCAGGAACATGTTGACGGTGTGATGTGTCGCACGTCTCTGCGGCGTTATTGGTTTGCGAGTTTTGAACGTACTGTGGCATCTGAATTATTAAAACCTGACCATCAATACAAACTGCCCTCATAAATATGAATCGTTTGGGAAAGAAGAGACTCTACTTTAGGTAAAGTTTGGGTATAGAAGTCAGTGCTCAGCGGGCATGTAGAACGCCCTCCTCAAAGTGAAATATCACAGTACAGTCAGTACAGTCTTTGTGTGATTATAAATGGCAGATCTTTTTCTTGGATGTAATCCACAGAGAAGGACATTTTCTTATGAAGCGTCGGTTTTTTTCCCCCCATGTCATCCTTCTGGCAATAGGTGAATCTCCGAGGATATCTCGGTTAACTGGTACAGTCTGTATATGGTGAAGCTCGACTGCCTGATTATGTCACAAAGATGAAGCGTGCAGATTTTTTCATCTTCAGTCAAAGCAGCTTCTTGGAAGTATGTTTTCAGTGAAGAAGCAGCTTTTGTGCGACTCTTGTGTTTGTCCTTGCTAGCATGTTTGTCAATGGTGCTTTCTCCGTGGCTTCCAACCTGGAAGTTGTCCTTATTGCTTATGTTGATAAATCCATTCAGCCTTGAACAAGGTTTTTTAAAAAAATTTGGCTTCTCTGTTAGGAGGAGCAGCAGCAGCAGCACCGCGGAGTGCATGAGTGTCTGACAACGGATGGGACATGACGTACTTCTGCACGTTCATTTGACACTGCTTGCAGCCAGTAATTTGCTAGAAATGTTTATATGCTGCGTTTAATATCTTGTCAGTAAAGGACAGATGAGCGTCCTCCCTCAGGCATCTCAAACTTTAGATGAGAAAAAGCACTGTGGATAAGCATGAGGGAGAACTGTTGTCCCTGCTACATAGCACAGGAAGATTATCAGTAGGTGTTTGAATGATCAGTTCTGTTTGAATGTTTTGCGAGCTCTGTGTGTTCTGTAAGTGTTTAGGGTTGCTGTCCATCATATTTCCTGTTGGAAATCAGCTGCATTTTTGAAGCGATGCAGCTTGGAGTTTTCCTGTTTCTTTTAGCCAGGAGCACAATTCCTCCCCAGAACTGACTGTCTGAAAAAAATAATGCAGCCATGATTATTCTTTAACATTCTCCTGGTAACGCTTGACTGAGCACAAACGTCTCGGCATGATTCTGAAGTCACGGCACCTCGAACGCTACAGGGATTTATATCAATACCAACAGGCTGAAAAGAAGAAGATTAAATTTATCCTGCTGACAGTTTGACATTTAAAAAGACAAAAAAACAAATTAACCTTATCTCCCAGATTTGGCAAGTTTTGATTTTGTCGTTTCCCTAAATGTTTAATTTGTAAAATACAGCCAGAATTTGAACGTCCTCCCAACAACGGAGGGGGCAGCCTGTAACCAGAGTTCCTGCCGCCTGCTGCCAACATAGATCACGAGCTTGGATCACAGAGGCAACGAGGCTCAATCAGCCCGAGGTTGACCTGAGACCTTTGGAGGGGACACGGTGCAGCTCCAACAAACACCAGGACTATGTGGACAAGAAGACACGACAGACGGGGACGGGAGAGGAGGCACCAAAACAGTGAGACGTCCAGCCAATCAGATATTTTCATACCTTAGTCTGTGAGGTGTTTAAGGTTTGTTATGGAAATGAAACTCATCTTCAATTAATAAAAGAGATAGGAACTGTTTTCTTTACTTATCAAACTGAATACCCATACAGAAATGTTGAATATGACAAACAGTATGTCTCTATAGAGCGATATTGACCTACAGCCACTGCTACTGTTGAGGAGGGTATCAGGTTCAGACTCTGGAGGATTCAGAATGCAGAGACACAAAAGGGGGACCTCAATCAAAGCTGTTTCAATCAGAAAATGGCTCAGGGGGCGATCCCACCAACAAGCAAAGATCCCTTCCCTTCAGGGGACACGCAAACTCAGCAATCAAGGAACAAACACGATCAAACAAGAAAGCCACAAGGAAATAACGCTGGACTGCTCTCTGGTGAAGAAAACACAATCCGGCCCAGGAAGAGAGCGACACAGGGTTTAAATACCTAAGGAAGGGGTAGACGATTAGACACAGGTGAGACACATTAGGTAGGAGATGCAATCACACACACCTGAGGGAGAAGTCTTTAGAGGACAAGGGAATTAAGATACAAAGAAAACTTCAAGATAAAACACAGAATGACCCTAACAGACAGACACTTTACACCACCGGACCCTGACGGATGTGATGGATTAATTAATTATATATGTTCATCCTCTGGGTATATGGAGATACAAGTTAATAACTTGTATCCAATAATTGTATATGTACATATAAGTATTTACAATATCATACATACATCAATGTCTTTCTTTTATACTTATATACACATATTTGTGTGTATATATAATGGATT
>KV751375.1:1847567-1858132 GCA_001698575.1 Mola mola | reverse complement strand
TCCTGGTGCAGGATGCCAGATGCCAACACCTCACACACACCCGCAGGGAAGAGCCGGAGCCTGCGAGTGTGTTTATGACCTCCAGTCACTGGACAGTAAAGAGCAGGAAATGTTTTTCCTCTTGCTCTCACCTTCACTCACACACGCACAATTTGGTTTCTCCATCACTGTGAGGACGCACTCAATGACACAATGCATTCCAGAGCCCTAATGAAAACCTAATTGTAACCCTGGCTCTGCAGAATGACAAAGAATGACGGCATTACATGCGCAAACACATGGCTGAAGGAATTAATCTAATTTTGGCCCTTCATATGTCTTCTCAACCGATGCATTATTGCTTCTGTCTCAGAGCTAAAGCACGAAAAGTCCCACAATCCTTTGTTTTTCCTTCCGCGCGGCCCCGTTGACAGTAACACGGATGATTCATAAAATATTTTCCTGCCCGTGTGAGTGTCTCGTCGGAGAGAGTTTTAGGCCACTGCAAAAGAGAAATAAACAACTCCTCATCGATGTGTCCTCACATCGCCTGTTCACACAAACTGATCAGAGCATATTTGACTGGTCAGGGCTGGGGGCTGCATCGCCACCTGCTGGTTCGTGTGGACAGGAAACAGAACAATATCAGTGTGCGTGTTGACAAGGCTTTAGTGCATAAACTTGAACTTGAACGGCATTGGTCGGTGTTGTTTGTCCTGTTTCAGCTCGGCCATTTGGCCACTCCACCACGTGTGTTCATTCAGTGCCGTCAGGACCTGCTCTCATCCTCCGACACCCAAAGTAGTCTACTATACACTGCCCGGTGGCACAATGGGAAGGAGAAGCATATGCTTAAAGCAGGACTGTCATTTTAGGTAGTACTGACCACGCTGATGTATGTGCAAGTGTTTATTTTAACTGATTGGTTTTGTTTTAATTAAATATTTGATTATATAAAACAGGCATCAATCACCTTGATTGACAGCTAAGCCCTGCTCCTGCGTGCCTGCAACTGATTCGGGCTGGGAACTGGATACCAGGGCTCCACAGCCTGTTTCCCTTGAGGAAATACTTGTTTTGTAACTGAAAGTTCCTCTACGTTAATCAAAATGCCATTTCCAACAAAAAGCACATTTTGGACTCTTCACCTCACATCTGTTTTTGGTTTCATCTCCGTTTCATCTGTACTCTTCTGCCGTCGCAGAATCTGGTGAGGCTCTTTGATGTGTCACAGAGAGTGACGAGGAGAATTCTGGGCGCTGATCTCTCGAGCCGTCACAGGAGAGGTTATTTCTCGATACGCCCACTGCCTCCCTGCTGAGTGCTAAATGGATCTGGACATCAGATGTAACCATTTGCATTCAGATTGTATAGTTCCCTTGTAAGAGACCACCAACAACAGAGCACAACCCCTCGTGTTACTGAGAGCTTGATTGGTTATATTAGAAAAGAGTTGTTGGATGGATGGAGGATGGAATGGAAGGAAAGACGAATGCAAATAATCATAAATTCTGCAGGTGGTTCAACGGGCAGAGGAAGACACTGACACTGCCTGGACCTCTATCCTCCATTTTGTGCTCGCGGATCTGAGGGAAAATACATTTGCCAGTTATAATATATTATAACTTTAATTATCTTTGCTTTGGAAAAACATTAAAATATCTGGATGACATTCCCTCATAAACATAAAAAATATCAACGGTAACATTCTTACCCTTCGCCAGTACCTCTTCCTCTGTGGCTCACTGCAAGATGTGCTGGGGCCCATCAGTGATGATCCACCTGTTCCGGAGGCCGTTATCCCAGAATATCTTTACAGGGAAACTGTTTCTTTGCTGCTACTGCTGCCAAATCAAAGCCATGGAAAATCAAAACTATTCTTATTTGACAAAGCGGGAACAAGTTTGATCAGTCATCTCTCTTACAAACTGCACCTTTAAGCAGTTTTCAAATGGCTTCAAACAGCTCTGGTGTGAGTTTGACTCCAGAAATCTGAAAACTGCGACAATGTTACAGTACGTTCAGTTTTCCGTGACAAAAACGTTTTTAAAGTAAACAGTATTTGACTTTTCGGATAAATATTGCCAGCCTATTCGAATCTCATTGTTGGCAAGTGCAAAGACCGTTTAGTAGTGGAAACGCTCCTCTAGTGACAAACTTTGGACGGATACAAGTCAGTACAGTGTGAGAGGTATAATATCTATGAGCTGGGGAGTGTGAAAGAGAATGAAAAGATTAAAATGCAGGAAACGTGGAGAAAGACAGAAAATCGTGGATCATGAATAAGAAAGAGGCAATCATGCTAACTTATTCAGGGCCTGGATCTGGATTGCCAAAGCTCTTTTCTCCCGATTAAAGAATAAAATGACTCTAATGTCAAGAGACACTCCGACACACAAGCCTTACCTACATGCATGAATTGAACATGGTCAGTTTAGACAAGGAACTTGATTGCCACTGATTAACTCTTGACTGAGAGTGAGCAACCTGTAGCTGAAGAATTTCCCACTTACTTTTTTGAAAAAGTGGCCTGGGGCTTGCACAAATGCCTCTTGACACAATCACCATCTGAAACGAATGCTTCTGTCCCTTCTGTGTGCTTTTGCTTGCTTAAACCAGCGCGTTGCTTCTCAGAGCAAAGGCCTCTGCCCAATCATCGTTGGGTGGCGGAGACACTTACCAGCCCGAGGTGGAGACGCAGCAGAAGCACGAGCTGGCTGAAAACGTGGCTTGTAGGAAAACATGAGAGGGACTGACAACTAACTGTAAGCTCATTGGACCAGTTCACAGAGAGAAAAAACATTAACTTCAGATGATTTTATCCCAAAGTCCATGTAAGATAAGTTCGAAGATATTTGTCTTACACGTCTCTGTGTTTTAAGAGATCCATGTCATCAACCGTTATGTAAATGATGTTCTCGCTGTTGTCCACTCATGGCTAAAAACAAAATAGCACTGGTGGCTAAATCACAGAGCACTGTTGTTGTTAAATAGAAGTGGCATGTGTCAGAAATATTATGGAGCAGGGTGGTGGCGTTAGGAAGCATCTGACACTTGGACCAAGAGCTTCCCCGAACTGCGAGTATGCAAAGTGTTCACATAGTCTTTACTCAAATATGGACACGGGATACATCTACAGTTGATGGTAATTAGAGGAACAATTAACACCAGTTTAAATGGTTTAGTTTGTAGGATATAAGTCCTGTTTCCACCGAGCAGTACGGTTCATTGTCCAAAGCTGTGAATGGTACCTTTAACTAGGAAACTGTACTGTGCCAGTTGGGGTACCAACCGGAGCTAAACGGTGCCATAAAGAGGGGGGCTAAACCCAGCGCCGTCCACTTCTTGGTCGACAGAATCGTCACTTCAGTGCGACGGTTAGGCTGCTATTCTGCAGCCGTTTGCTACAGTAGCCCAGGAAGGTCAAAAACGTAAACACAAACATTACTCTATTACAAATTGGGTGCAAAAACCAAATCTTGTAGTCTGCGTATGAATCTGTATATATAGTGCAAAGTATTGGAGACAGTCACACGTTCCTCTGACTTGAATGTGATATGGCAAAAACCAGATGTACTCATCGGAACCATATCTTTGGGGTTGGGGGGGGGGGGATTGGTCCAAAAATATTAAAGACACACAATACATTGCTGGTCAGAAAGCCTGCAGTGGCTGCTGACTGGTTCAAAAAAATTTTATTACATTATTATCACCCCAAAAAATGCATCCCGTGTGCAAAGGGAATAATCTGAAAGAAATAAAAATATAACTGTCAGTTTTTCTCTCTAATTTGTGCTGTTTCGTAAAAGAGAGGAAAAAGTCACTACAAAACTAATTTGGTTAAATATGGGGTAGGCTTAAAGAGCATGTCCACAGTATTTGTGTTATTGTTCTCAATGCCAGAAGTGGGAGACAAAAGTTCCTGTCTCCTTTTTAATATTAATCCCTTTGCCATCAGGAATACACAGGACATTTTGTAACTAATGTAGGATGACGCCTGAAAAAAATAAACCCAATTAAAGCACAAGGGCTTGGCAGCACACTTAATTTGTGTGTTGGAGTCTACACCCACTTTATTAAGTGTCTTATCGAATGCAATCCAACACCAGTGTTCCTCTGTTTGTAAAGTCTACAGTATAATGTGTCACAGAGGAGGTAATTCAGTTGGATGCTACAGCAGTGAGATCAGAGTGAGTGGGTGGGCTGTTATTGGACTGTATTATATCTGCTCCAATCATATATGTAGATACAGAGGATAAGAAAAAGTGTAAAGAATCTTGAACTACAGCTATCGACTCAGCAATAAGAGCCATACACTGTCCTACGATGTCAGCAGAAACACTGTACATCATAAACGTTATTACAATAAAGTGGCCACTTTATTCAAAGTTTAAATGACAGGAGAATCACTTTCCTCCTCGCAGCTGCTGGATTTCTGAGCAGGAGAGATGTCTGCAGGATGTGAGTGGAATGGCGGCGCGACCGTTTACCAGTGGCATCTCTAATCACTTCCACACTGCTCGGCTGCCATCGCCGTATCTCATCTCCCATTAAATCCTCCAAGCACACTGAAAGTGACAACTGTCACGAGAGGTTCTGCGAACGGAGAAAGTGTGCCAGACGGACAAACGCTTAGCACACAGTGACGAGAAGGAGCGTTCCGGACAGACTGTGAAGAAGAAGATCTCTCACAAAGCAACCAGTTCAATATTCATCTCCATCAAGTGGCACCAGAGCATCGACCTGCTGTCACTTCCTGCTGCCACGGCCCGTACGCAGATGGCGGCTTTACCAGGAGAACAGAGGCTTCTATCTCCGTGAGACAGTCCAAAAATAAATAAATAACGATAGACTGAATTTAAAGTTCTGGCTCAGGATGATAACATGGCAGTCTGATTGTCTGCATTCAAGTGTGACACCTTTGAACTGAGACATGCTGCTGTTAGCTAGAAGACTTTAATTAAATACTGTGACAAAAGATAAACTGACAAATGGTCATGTTCTGTTACATCTGGGCCAAAGATTCACTGGTAGATTCTGTAACAGACCAACTGGTTTCTCATTTGCACAAAGCTGCAATCAACTTCTCATTCTTCCCTCATGACAACAAAAACTGTTGCTAGTCTGAAATTTCAGCTTGTCCAAATTAGCATTTAGCCATGCAACAGTAGCTGTTTGCCTGTCTATGACTTGATCAACGTTATAGTGTTGCAAGTGCTCTTCAAAAGTGAAACAATTGCCCCCTGGTGGCTGGCTGCAGTCCATGCTAATCATCCTTCATCTTTCCACACTCTGGCCAACCATCACGGAAGTCGTCTCCTTCCACAGATTTTGATGGGAGAATATATCCAGTCACTGTTTTCAATCTGACAGAGCTAGCAGTCTGTTTTTTTTTCTTTTTTTCCATCTCCACTGGTTACTTCTCCGGCTACAAGTTTATGGAAATAAACGGCGAACGAGTATTTCTATAAGTTTAATGTCACATATTTTGTTTTGGTCAAAGTTTAAGGCCTCACCGTTCCTGCTCACAGCTGCCACAGTGCACGTCACACCGACTGAGCTCAACTGCTGAAGCCAAAAACAACATTGCTCAGGTACGTGAATAGTAAAAGAAAAATGTAAATGTAATGTGACATTTTTGATTGATAACATCAGCGACGAGTGTTCGTACCTACGCTGAGCCAATAACTGTCGATGGAGCCTTTTCAGTCTGGGAAAACCCAAACCGGTCCTGTATTAAAGACCAACTTTTAGCTGCAATTGTGAATCGAATGAGGAGGAGAATAAGAAATCCAAGGCGCCACCTACAGGTGACTATGATTGGTTTATCTGACAGACTATCAAATAGTGTGGGTACGAAAAAAAACCTTTGGATCCATCTGCACTGGCAGGTCGTCAACACGTTAAAATCCTTCACAATCTTTTACAGTCACCCGTATGCAAATGGTGTCGGTGTAAAGGTGACGATTATAAAATCAACCCCGTTTCTTTTATATTCAAAGCTGTTATCCGGTGACCATAATTATTACAAACACCATAAAATGTTAAAGCCCGGAAAGGCTGAACTTTTCATGGGAAGAAGAAAAACGAGCGGTGATAAGAACGAGCCATGTGACAGAATCTCCAGCCTCAGCATTAAGATTCTCAGGGTAACCGTCCAATAAAACACAGGTCTCCATCTCATCAAGCAAATGTCAGGTTCTCCTCAGAGGGAGGGGCGCTCAGACGCGAAGGACTTCAGAGGCAAAGAAAAAATGAGTGAAGACAGTCTTTTATTCAACAAAATGCTGTCAAGTTTTCTATCAAAACATGTTTCTTTTTCCCTCTCTGACCTCTCCACGAAAAACGCTCGCCGTTAACTGGGGTCAAACAACAGCAGCATCACACAAAAAAGCAGCGAGGATGTTTCCTGTTGCTTCCATTTTTCCAAATCTCCCGTGAAGTGGGAATTTAATTGAGTAAAAATGTTCTGCAGCGCAGTCAGTGGAAAACGGAGACATTTAACTGTCAGGTTGCCTTTGCGAGTTTTGTCTCCCTTCACGCCTGTCTTCATTCACCCAGCATTCATCGCTCCATCCATTCATCGCCTCACATATTTCTCACCCCCTCGTGCCTTCTGATTCCTCTCTGTAACCCTAAACCCTCTGCTTTCGTGGCTGGTCTCCATCTATACAACCTTTCCTTCTTATTTCCCGTCCATTCGTGTCCTCCTGCTCTGAGGCCCCTTCAGGAGCGACGGCCGTTCTCATCGAGCGGAGCTGATTTCCTCCCTTCCCTCCTGCTTTGAGAGCGCCCGTGCGCCCAGTGAATGCGGCTCAATCAAATGTCGTGGCCCGGGCCACTCCAAACACAACGCTCTCCATCATCAGCCCCATTCACAGTCAGGAAACGTCGTGTGGCTTCTCTCGCTCAGGAGTCTCTTCATACCAAAATGGCTTTCTGGGTATGGAGAAAACAAGATTCATAGCTATTCTACTTGATTTGCACTGTAAAAGTCCTTTCAAAGACTCCACACACACACACACACACACATACGCTTATTACTCACAGGTGCAGGATCCTTCAGAGAGAACGAGTCGTCGTAAATCAGGCACGATTGAGATGTAAAACCAATGTTCTCCCTCTTTTACAACCCACAGTAATTGAGATGTGTGTGTGTGTGTGTGTGTGTGTGTTTTTCTCTGATACTCAGGAAGTGAAAAAGAATAAAAAAGCAGGCCCATGCAGAGAATTAGTGCATCCTCTCCCGTATTGACTTAAAAAGGATTTTCATCTTCATTCCTGTGCTGGAGGAAGTTTATTTGCTGTTCAAGGATGAACGGCTGACGTTTCAGACCGGCAGCTCATTACTCCATGTTTTATCTGTACAATTTCACTGGGTTAAAAGTTTCATTGTTATTTAACAGATTTGTTTAAACTATTGTGTATTTTTTTTTTCTCATGTTCATATATGAATCCCCTCATATGAAGCAATTTAAGCGTTGAGTGACACAACACTCAGCACCTGCCTGACCAGCTCAAATCCCATGCTAGGCTAGCGTTAGCATCTGGAAAATCAGCTCCAGCTCTCTTCCCAAACAGCAACATTTCATTCTGTGCGATGGAAAACACAATTAAACCCTAAGCAGTGTAATTACACACATCTAAGACCCAAAATCAAAACTTACACACATCAGCCTCATCCTAATCAAAGCTTTTTTTCTTGGTGTTTTATATTGAAATCAGGGTAATTAATAGGTGAAGAGTCGTCCGATATTGACGAGGTCTGACTTGATTCAGGGACATCATGTTATTTAGGCTCTCCAAAGCTGACCTTTAAATCTTAGATAATAAAACGCCTTTCCATCACTTATTGAGATACCCACCACTGACAGCTGCTGAGCAGGAACGTGGACATTGTGAACTGTAGACGACAGAAACAATTATCGGACTCCCGATCAGCCCCAGGTCTCTCCAGAAACGCAGACATTTAGTTTTTGGGGCAAAACCTACAACAAGTTCTAGAAAAATCTGTCTCTTGGTTGTTACGTTACTTCTATGTTTGAAACTGATCCAGATTGGGACGTTCATTCCTCACAAAATTTGAACGTGTATTCCTTGATGTTAAGACTGACAGACACAATTTGTTCCATGAAATTCTTCCAGTAGTCATTGAGTTATGTCACTAGTTGAAAACTGATCCGGATCTGGATCATCATCTAAAGCTAATCAGTTCCTCTGTGTGTCAGACCAAAAGAACACAGCAAATTTCATCCTAATCCATTCACAGCTTTTCAACTTGTGATATTATAAGCAGTTCAACAATAGTATTTGATGTATTAAGAGTTTATTTTTTATGCTGCTGAATTTATTGCACTTGGAAAACATGAGTAATTTTAACTCTAAAAAGTCCTTTTCAATAATCGTGTACACCAAAATGATAAAACCACAATTTAAAGTCACCATAAATTAATTTTTTTCAAGTTGACTGAAACAGAAAGAATCCTGCAAAGGTTTGATTTGAAACAATAATAGTTTAAGAATTTTTATAGAAACACAGTTCTTTGTGTTTGTGTGTGTGTGTGTGTGTGTGTGTGTGTGTGTGTGCGTTTGCGAACACATGTTTGTGGTGTTAGTGGAGGAGGGAATAACACGCTGGTTATAACATTCTTACATCAACTCTGAGACATGAGCCACCACGTGCTGTTGTGTGAGGGGAGGTTCACTCTCATTATGAGGACTTGTTTCTCATCTGGGGACGAGGGTTACGCTTCATTAGGTCATGATTTCTGACCCAAGCGTGTTTTTCTATCTCTGTATTTCCTGCTTGACTTTGTAGTCACGTGTTGTGTCTCCCTTTACACCTCCTGCCTTTGTTCTGTGATTGTCTGCCCCGCCCAGATTTGCTGCCCTTGTGTTTTGTTAAACTGCATCGTCATCTGCATATATCTTCATTTTTCCTTCTGCTATTAGGGCTGGCCTGGCTGGGGGGACACTTTACTTCTTCCCCCGAGTCTTTGTGCTTCATCATCTTTCAGGTTTTCTAAGTCGCAGTGGGAGCTGCTGCTGTGGTCCTGCCTGACGCCTCCTGCCCACATTAGGACATTTGCGAGGCGAAAATCTGGATACATGGATTAGAAAGACTAGATTTATTGACTAATGAACTCATTCCCATTAATCCGTTATTGGCATGTTGTTGTGTTCTGTACATGTGACATCTATGTCATGTCTGTCCGTCCCAGGAAGAGGGATCCCTCCTCTGTGGTTCTTCCTTTTGTTTTTTTTGGCACCAAACATTATAAGTTTCAGGATTGCATGTTTGGAATGTTTTCATTTTTGTACTGAAAGTTGTTTTACAACTGGACAATAACATATCCAATGACACATGGTAAAAACATGTACATTAAACTGCAAAAAAAGAAGCCCAAATCATTAGTTTGCCAGATAAACTACAAGCATAAAACAGCCCAATTATCTCTTAAAGTTTTCACCATTATTTACTTTAGCTAACATGAGTTCATATGACACTATTTCTAATTCCATCATTTTTTCTTTCAATCAAAAGTAGAGGTGCTTTTTCAAAATCCTGGCAGTCATTGTTAAACTTTGAGCAGAAAGTTCTTACGGTACAAAGTTGGTAGTCAAACGTGACAACATGGTGTTGACATTTTACTGCAGGTACTCTTGCTTTAGGTGTGTAACAGAGCACCTGCTGATCTGATGTGCACATCCAGTAAATCATCACAGAAATGGATGCTACGGACGGCTGGTCTTTGACCTCTGTCGTCAAAGTCCTGAACTCCAACCCTCACTCACGTTAAAAATGTCTCCTCGTTATCCAATTAGATTCAACAGCTTTCCCTCTTTTGAACTTGGCTTCTATTATGTGACTTACTCATATTTCTCCTCCATGACATGGCTTGTTATTTTTGTCCTGTCTAGAACTGTGAGTAGGAAGCAAGTCTGATAAGTTAATAGAAGGACCACGTTGCAAGTAACAAAGTCCTCTGTCCTCTGACGGCACCACCATCCTTGGCTGTTGGCATCATCTGGAGCCGGAGTCTGCACAGTAACAGCCCGGGTAGCGAAGCCAGGGCTTCGAGTTCCTGCCCATACGCCTGCTCGCCCAACTGCAAGCAACTGTGGTTTCACCGTGTTTTCAAAGCATTTAATTATCAGCTAAATGTTCAGGTGTCATCTCACAGTCGGTGGTCCCTCCACATGGCTACTGGAAGCCTTTCAGATGCAGAGCATCGTACCTTCCTGATGTTGTTGAATTGGTGATTTACTTCCTTTTTCTAGAGTTCAATGGTTTCATGAACTTACATTCTTTTTTGTTGTTGTTGTTGAAAAGTATCCATATTTTCACGGATAGGTTCTAAATCAGCATCATAAATGGTGACCGTCACCTCCGTACCCACGTTCTTCATGTGTCTGCTGTCCCTGCCCCGTTGAGCTCTTACTGGGGACCTCCAATCAATCGTTCAGGGTATCTTTATTATCCCTGGGGGGCAGTTTGGTTCACAGCCGGCCTCAATAAAAACACAACAAACAAAACAAATAAATACAACAAATACCATTACAAATTTCTATTTCAAAATGTTATT
>KV751375.1:1834066-1847556 GCA_001698575.1 Mola mola | reverse complement strand
GTTGGAACGTGCAGGTTTGACCTTTTTTAACTCAACTGATTTTGTGAGAGCAGTAAATAGAGGCGTGTACGGTGTCATTCTCACCATTTGTTACTCATTTACGGTTCTTTATGATGCTTGAAAACTCCTTAAAACCATCTACCCTCTGTCCAGTCAATGTCTTCTTCCCATTCCCCTCCCCTCCTCCCCATCCCACGCCCTCATCCCTCCACTGGCTTCCGTGCCCCCTAGTTGTGTTCTCGGCTGTGATCTGTTGCTCCTCGGGGTGAAGCTTGGGAGCAGATTGATGGTGTTGATAATGTGACTCAGGTCAGGCTCAGTTACCTCCTACATAACTGCCCTTCTTCCATTCTTCCATTCTTCCATCAGTTCCTCCCACCTCTTCCTCTCAACGGAGGGTCCTTCCATCTCTTCTCCTTTTCCCTGCATTCTTTTTCTCTCCTCCCTCTGCTCGGTCATTTCTCCCCTCTCCTGTCCTCTGCTCCGACAGATTAATAGTCCCCCTGTCCTACAGGGAAAGCCACAAAGACCTGTCCTTCCCTGGACGCAACTAAGCGAGCTCTCACTTTGTGGAGCCAGTGCTTCCATTGGGGCCGGAAAGTTGGAAGCAGGAGAGGGAATGAGCCTTTATGCCTTTATCTTATGTAAAGCACTTTTAATGGCCTTGAGCTGTGCAATACCAGTACTTTCGTCTTCAGGCATGAGCAGACACAAGTCAGATGAAGGAGGAGATGCATCTGTGTGAAGCAAAACCTAGAGGTGTGCACTTATTTTGCCTGCGTTAAAATGTATGGTACGTATTATCGTCATATCTGTACCGCTGTTTAACGGAATCATCGCCTTCCGAACAAAATCTGGCCAAAGAGGCACCTGAAGAAACGGCTTTGGTACTCTGCCCCAATATATTGCATGGGGGACATGATGGGTACCACAAAACTGGAGGACCGGGACTTGACCCACACTGGCTCAGGGCTACATGTGACATGATCGCAGTCTTGGCTCTATCACTGCTAAACATTACCTGTAAAGATGATCCAAGCAGACCCAGTCGTAATCAGGCACGTCATGTGGTGCCAACTGTGAGCAATTTAGCTCATGCTAACTTTAGCAGCCATAACGATCCAGATTTTTCACTGGTTTAAGAAAATTTACACACATCACTTCTCTGGCTACCAGTAAAATTTGGAATTTATTTTTAAGATTTTGTGGTTAGCTTTTAAAGTCCTTTATGGTTTTCAACCCAGTTACTTCACTGACCTCCTAATCTCTTACTTGTCATGCTGTAACCTCAATTAAAGCTGGGTTGGTGACGGAGGTGGATGAGGACTCCGTTATATATGTACCCAGGCTATGGAACATCTCGGGGACCTCATGTGGGCCAACTCAGTAACAACTTTTAAGAGCTAATTTAACCTGTTAGGGAAGCAAATGATTTGTGCAAAATGTCCCTTTTGTCTGTCTGAGTGCTGTTTTTATTCTTTTTACCAGCCTTGGTGTTGTGAAGTTGCATTGCATTGTTTCAAGTGGCTGTAGGAGCACCTTGTAATATTGTTAAAAAGATAGCAAATAAATAAAGATCCCTGTTACATTATTATAGTTTATAAGGAGAAACAGTTGCAGATATCATGAAGTTCACAACATAACTGTAAATTGATTCTAATAAGATCAGATTTTGCGTGGTAAAACTGCACGTCTCCATTGTTGTCCAGGAAGCTGGATAATTATGAGAGAGAGCCAGAGGGGAGAAGACTGCTGACATCACATTAACATCCAAGACGGTGACAGCAGCAATGACGCCGGTAGATACAGCTCAGGTCTGTGTCTCTTGGCCAATATTTTTGGTTCTGTACAGGCCAGGTCCCGGGTCTACAGGTTGTACATATCCAACATATGAAGAGAAACAGCTCACAATCTTACGTGTTATTTTAGTTTTCCCCAGGCTGCTTCTTTGTAAAACAAGAACTATCACGTCACACAGAAAAGAGAACCAGGAATAGAAGGTGATTGGGAGCGAGTGCGAAGGGAAGGGTGGGATGAGACAAGAGGAGACAAAGTGATAAAGCAAAATAGGAAGAGACGGATGGAGAAGAAGAGGGAGGTTGTAGCTAGGTCAAGTCTGTAACTTGTCCCTGCAGGCTTACGTGACTTAGCAGCAGAGCAAATTCAGCTGAGTTCAAGGTTGGATCGACTTTTTTATCTGGAGAAAACATTCAGCTTTCTCGATGAAATAAAGCTCTCTGGCAGTATTATTATTATATCCTTTAATATCACCAGGTAAAAAGCCTCGTTGACAAAAAAAAAATCTCTTTTTCAAGAGCGACCTGGTCGAGACGGCAGCAGAAAACAGAGTCACAACGCTGACGTAGGACGTCCTGACACACCCAGTCATCACACTTGCAAAAGAGAATACAGAGTCCATCTAAAATAGAGTCAGAAGAGGACAGCAGACATATTAAACATGACAAGTAGTTGAAATAAACAGCAGTGAACGCTTATGAACAGTCACAAGCGTTCTATCTATCTATCTATCTCTTTTAAGGACGACTTAAATTCTCTCAAATTCTGCTCTGACAATTTTAGTTCCTTCTGTAACTTATTCCAACCACAAGGAGCAGCGCGCCTTGAAAGCATTTTTACCCAGTTCTGTTCGGACTCTGGGTTCTGCACAGACAAGGACAGATTCACGTATAAAAAAGTCAGCCAGTGTAAGAGTCAGCGGACATAAATGATGGGCAATTTTCAGCAGCATACAGAGTACAAGATGTCCACAATACTAATAATAGAAAAACACTTATTTATACGTATACGTTCTTCTCGGACATGGGAGTGACAGCTGGCACATTTACGTTGCTTAGATGAAATGAAGGTGAGATCTCTGAACCATGAAAAAATATTGACGATAATTGCTGAATCGTCACAATCTGTAGAAATGTGCTTCAGTTTACAAACCCGTAAGGTTACACGCGTCATGTTTTGTAGCTGCTATGAAGAAAATAGCTGAAGATGCATATAAACAAGAGTTCAGACTTTCATGCAACGCTGGAGCTCTTTCCATCCATTGAAGACCAATATGTCTGTAACTAAGTTTCTGTTAGTCTCCTTCTCTGCCTTTTCCATCAACATGGTTCTTTTTCTTTTGCAAAGCGGAGGTACTGCAGTTACCCCGTTCGTTTTACTGTTATCTTCTGATATTGATCATGCAGAACGATGCCTCTTCCTGTTTGGGTTCTACAGCAACTGACGCACTTCCTTTGTACCGTAAAACAAACCTTTGCTTAGCCTGATTGGAGCATTAAGAGTAAGTGACACTTAAAGAGAACCAATCTAAACATGGATGGTATCATTTTCTCTCAGCCATTACGCAGCAAAATATTTTAAACTCAATTTGCAAGATGATGAAAGAAATGTCCATGACCTAGAAACATTTATCCTCTGTTCTGAGCCAAATGTTATGTGTGTTGAGTAGAATTAATTAATTCAGCTCTCGGTGTTGGCAAACATTCAAAGGTCAGCATTGGTACTCTGCCGTAGGAAAATAGAATGAGTGCCTTCTCACACTCGTGTCTTTGTGGATTACTGTTTACTCAAGTTCCCTGAGAAGAGGCTCCTGTAAATATGTGTGTGTGTGTTTGCGTTCACCTGTGAAAATGAATGCACACATCCAATATTAATAGCTGCCGCAGGCTGCAGCTGCCTCGTTCCTCTGGTTCTTTGCTTGAAAATATCTAATTAGTGTGTTTGTGTTTTTCACCCTGTGTGGGGATATATGCCTGCATTAATAGCTTAATAACAAAGCAGATAACTGTGTTTATTTCCTCGGTGTTAACAACAATACTGTACATGTCAACACATGTGACTAATAAGATAATCGACAATCGGCTATCAGGATAATTATGCAAAAGCGATGTGCTAACACAAAACAACAGACTTTAGAACAAAAGAGGAAATTATGTTGCTTCTTTTTATTTAGTTATTTAATGTATTTGTGTGATCTGTCTCTGTGGGGCTGGTGCAGCCTCATTGCATTCAAGTGTTGGGTCAGCGTGACGGTAAAGCAACAAAAACTGTTTACCACGGTGAAGAAGGCCACTGGTGCCTCTGAGGGGTCCATTTTCCACGTCTGTCGAAACAAAATGAAAGTCCGTAGGGTCGTTTCCCTTCTCCTTCTCTCAAATTGCTATTTCCCACCGCTGATTGCACACAAATATCTGGGCAGCGGTGTGTCATAGTGAGTAAGTGAGCGTACTGTGGGAAGTGTCCTCGCGCGGGAGGCTGAATATCCTGCAGAGCATCTTGACCTCTGTGAAGGAGGCCAATAACTGAGGTTCTTAAAGACTCAGAAAAGTGGTTATCCAGATTCTTCCCAGGCCCTGAACTGCCTCACAGCACGGCAGAGAACTTTAACACTGAACTGTCCTCTATTGCTGAATCAAAAAAAATGGTCGTCCAACTGATTCCTGATAAGTGCGTTCAGCTTTTATATCTTAGCTGGTGTTTGCCGAGTCTGTTTCAGACAGACCGTTTGTGAAGCCCGTGTAGGAGCCCCTAAACTTTTACTCTTTCTAAAGTCAGTTATATACTGATATTGTGAAGGCTTATGAGAAAATTCATTTAACAGGATAGTAAAGGGTTTCACAATGACTCAGCCTCGTTTTACAGTTTAAAACCCGGCAGACAAGATTGGACTCATTCAGTGTCCAGCCAGTCAACGAAATATGGTCACAATCTTACCACCTGCTGCTGAGTTATGATGTTGATTAATAATTTGAAATGTATGATGTCACTTCATCATTAGACATCAACTTTAGTTGGACATTTGTGATAAATTTTGACATAACTTGTGTTTGTGTGTCTGAGACTTCAGACCACCAAATTCGAAGGAGGTCACCCTGGGGTCCAAGTGGACATCTGTGCCATAGGTTCCTGAGTGAGTCAAAGTGTTCCTGAGATATTGTGTTTACAAGAATCGGAGAGATATGAGGTCACAGTGACGCTGGCCATTGACCTCTGACCACCAAAACGAGTCAGTATACAACACGCCGACGGTTGTGCCCATTGAGAAAAAAATTCCCTCAGATATCCCCGAGATACGACGTTCAGAAAAATCAGGCGCACAATCTGAAAGCCCACCACGTCAGTTTATGTGTCCTGCGAGAGATGGAAAGGATTTCATTTTCTTAAAATACAGGCTCACGTGGCAGATTCCCAAATGGTTGTGATCTGCGCAATGATGGCATTCAGCCACTAGATGGCATCACTTTTGATAACGGCCATTGCCTAAAGCCGATTTTAGTCTACTGAAAAAACACGAATAGTCACAAAATGTTCAAGAAAAGTTGACAAATTGGAAAGGAAATATAATTAAACTGATAATATTTATCTGATCAGAAAAAAAAATAACTTTGGTTTTCAGATGTCTGATGGAGGCGTAATTGTATTTTTGGTGCCAAACTCATTTTTTTGTAATAAACTGCACAATATTTGTACACTTGAATATCTGTTTGCCATTATTTTTCCTAAACATCTACTCTCAAAGCTAGTGAGTCATTAATTCGTAGCTAAAATCATCGATCAAATGCAGAGGCAATTATCTAAAAACAACAAGGAGTAGATACACCTACATTGTCCTTATCGCTATAACCGGCCTTTTGAGGGCAATCATGATGCTGATGTGGCCTTGGCCTGCTTAAGTTGCTGCGTTGTCAGTTATATCCAATCAGGATATCCAAAGGGTGACGTCACGTTGGGTTTACGTGAGTTTTCAGGGGGCTGGTGTTGCAAGTAGAAGTGTTTGAGCTGTAGCTTCAACAACCTCCAGCAACAAGGTGTGCCTCTCTGACTCGCCTGAGAGGGTACAACCAAACCAAGCTCACTGCCCTGAGCGGTTTTCCTCATTCACTTCAGCTCACCTGTCTTAATAATCTCTAAACGGTGCATCTGTTGTCTGTCGCTGGTTTGTAGACTCACCCAAAACATTTTTTTTTTGTGTCAGGAAGTGGTGACACTACCACTAAAATAGAACAAAGTCACTGTGCGAATCGCTCTGGTCAACATGGTTCGATGTTTTCCAACACGGTGGTCAACCTTGGAAATGTTTCCTATAAACTAGTCTGTTTTGTCCTACTTTTCTGTTGACACTGACAGCAACAAAAGTTTTCCTGGGAAGAAAAAAAATCGATGACTGTACAATACTGCACTTTTTCCATTGCGTGGCCACGTGTACTCGAAAGAGAAACAAATCTATCTCGTGAAGTCAAATGCGGTGATATGAAAGTTTGTATAAAATTTATTGATTTGTTGTTGTTTCAGGTTCATGAGCAACAGTGACACCTGAACCTGTCGTCAATAAATCCTCTCATGACACTTATAATATAGAGCAAGACAAAACTCTTTTATCGTCAATTAATTTAACTGCAGCCACAAACAGAAGACGTTTATTATCTTGGGGTCTTGTTTGTGAGTAATGGTTAAATGGAGCAGGCATGCGCAATGCGGACGTTGTACCGGACGGTTGTGATGAAGATTTACCAGTTAATCAGTTGGTTTATGTACCAAACCGTCATCTATGGTCAGGAGCTTTGGGTAGTGACTTAAATAATGAGGTCGGAACAGGAATTCGTTTCCTCGGGCGGGTGGTAGGGTGAGGAGTTTGGACATCGGGGAGCGCTCGGGGTAGAGCCGCAGCTCCTCGGCGTGGAAAGGAACAAATCAGCGGTGGTTCGGGCTCCTTTTTTGGATGTCCTACGAGCACTGAAAACTGGGAAGAGACCCCACGGTAGACCCAAAACTCGCTCTATATGACATCTGGCCTTGGGACGCGTTGGGATCCTCCAGGAGGAGCTGGAAAAGGTGACCGGGGATAGGCCCGACCGGAACACCCTGCTCTGCCTGCGGCAACCGTGACCCAATCCTGCATAAGTGAAGGATAATGGATGGATGCAGATTTTAGTTATTAAGGGATACCCAGCATGAGCAAGCACGTTGCGACAGTAGCAAAGATAAACATCCCTTTGAAAGGCAGAAACCTCGGAGGAAGGTGCTGTATAAATCCAAGTCGCAGTTCATTACGGTGGTGAACACCAGAAACTTAATGTTCTGAAAAAGAACAGTTGTCATGAAAAAGCTGAGGTAGAGCCAAAAAAAACCCAAAACAAGCTGTAACAAATGAAGGCGGCTCTGTTTTGAAATGAAAACATAAAAGTGAAAAACAAAGGCCCAGCAGCCGCCTCAAAAGTGCGCCGGATCAGTCACAACCTGCCAGCTCAGAGCGGTTGCTGCTGCAGCAGTTACGCAGGTTGACGGATAATGAGATGCCGCAACGGCGTTTACCAGAGTCAAGTAACGCCAGGAAGCACGTGAGGGCATCTGTGAAACATGGTGGAAGTTTTTGCGTTTAGGACGGATTTATTGTTGGGTATCCAGTCATGAAATAGCCTCGGCAGTACAGCTGCTGTGCCCATCTGCTTCACTCAGCCCCCCCCACACACACACACACACACACACACACACACAGATATTTCATAATCTATACTGCATGAATTCACGTTATTGCTCTCAATGTCATAGACGTGCTGGATATTTATCGAGCACAAATTAATCTTGCATGTTTGATATCTTCGTGCCTCTTTGGACACACACGCACAAAAAGAGAGGATGATGTCTAATCTGTGACCGTGAGTCAGAACTTTTCCTGCAGACACGTGAGAGTCTCAGCGACGAGCGTGTGTCATTGGTGGTCAAAGTGTTGCAACCAGACACAAGAAATAATATACAGTAATAATCACATCTTCTAACAGAATACATTAGCTACCATGTAGTATGTATAGACACACAAATTTGGATCTATAAACTCCAACGGTGACCTCGAGTAGTTGAATATTCAATGATTTGACGTAGGGATCCCGATTCGGTGGCCGATGTCACGGCGTGATCGCCACAAAATCTGGTCGTGCCGCTGCTTTCGACAGCCCTTCCCTTCTGCTGCCCTTCCCTCACTGAAAGAAGTTGATTTGAGACGATCATTCAGAAGAGACGGATGAGAAAAACTAGCATAAAGTGTTGATATGAGGCCAGCGAACATGGTTGAGGTTTTAATGCAGCTCTCGAAAACAGCCGCTGATGAACCAAAATCCTCATCCACAAAGGCAGAGAGACGGAATTTAAGGTCACCACCACAAGACTTTTCAAATAATGAGTGAAAAGGGATGAAAATAAAGAAGATAAAGTGTTTAGTTGCCTATTACAGCTGTTTTGATTGAAAGAAATGGAAGCCAAAACCGCAAACTAGAACGTGGATCAATGAGCAAACAAATAGGTAAACAATTCGACCATCAGTCGACGATGGGAAAGACTTGACCACTCAGATTGGACTATGTGAATGCTTTGTTGGGGACATCCCCAATATTCACGCCTTTAATATGCAACCTGAAGTCTGGCTGAGGTTGGGAGAGTTAGGCTGACACTCTAAGGACACTTATACATACATACCTGCACCTTTACCTAACAATCTGGTGACAAAAAACAGGCTGAAAGATAACTGCATTCCCCGTTCCTCCGTCGCCATCTCGTCTCTTTCTTTCTCGACCCTTTTTGCCCTCTTCGTCTGTCGTCCGTATCGATCCGTCCCGCGCCGCCTTTCTCCACCCCTCTCCCGATCTAATCTCAGCGCTGCCAGCGCCATGATAGCTCTGTTTACAACATGACTGCAGGGCAATCGGGAGGACTGGGTGTGTGTGTCACATGTATGTCGCAGTAATTACACAAACGGCTGAGCCCCTTCTCTTAAAATGGCCGGTTACACCTGCTCCTCTTTGGTCTCATCCTGCCGTCCCTGTGCCTCCATTTCACTCCGAATCATTATCATGATAATATACCTATAACATATTCCAAAGTACAACAAAGATATTACAGCTGGTTCGCATAAAAAACATCAAATGGACATAAAACAGGGATAGAATGTGAGCTTGATAACGATAAAGAGAGGGTATAAACAAGGGCAGAATGCCGATAATGTAAAACCAGATGGATAGTAACAACATGGAGGCTAATAAGCTGAAATATGAGTAGAAATAGACTGCAGGCCTTTTTTTTTTTCTCTCTATTTTTCCTTTGAGAGCTTCTGTCTTCCTCTATTGTCTCAATTTCAATTGGCTCTATTTGGCACAAATAATAACACATCATAGCCAAAAGCAGAACAAAGGACGTCTCTCGCTGTTCCACTGCGTCTCGCTGCCTCTGCATGCCCCCCCCCCGCCGTCCAGCTCAATTTCAAATTTAATTTTCAGTTCTGCTTTACAGGAATGGCTGCTAGCCATCGTTGTCAAAACAATTCTGTGATGAGCAATAATGAGGCCGTTGTTTTGTTTGTCTGACCTTCAACAAGGACTCAGTGAACTTCTGACCAGGACAAGAGAGGGGACGGAGAGACGGAGGGACGGACAAGAACCAACAAACCCGATGCAGCATTTAATCAGTTATCAGCTGTAAAAATGTCCTTCCACAATTGGGGACAATTTACCCTGATATTTATTTGTTTCTGAGAGTTCCCAGTAGGGGGGCGTTGACTTCACCTGATTACATGTTGGGCTGTGTAGGTCAAAGGTCAGAGGTCAAGGTCAGGAAAAATAAACCAAATTCCCCAAATGACCATTTGTTAACACTGAAGGAAATTTCAAACATTTCCACTCAAACTCAACCCACTTGTCTCTTACACCCCGTTTGTATAGTGTCAAGATTTAATCCCAGCATAAGCTTGACTTTGAAGGGTGAAGGTCACGGTCACAACAAGTGATAAAATTTGCTATATCTTTTACAAATTTCAACTAAGGTGTCTCTTAATTAGTTTTGCTTTTAGAAAAAAATGTAACTTAAACTATGACGTTTTCACATTGGCGTTCTGGCGCGGGTGACCCTACCGTCACCTGCTGATGCTGGGGCAGGCTCCACCCCCTGCATTAGGCCCGGTGTGGGATAAGTGGTGATGCATGGAAGGATACTCAGATGTTTCACTGTCAGTCACATGCAATAACATTTTGAGTGTCGTTAGTGATGAAAAAAAGTGATTTATTTCCTAAGTTCAGCTGTGCCCTGTGCCGGAAATAGGACTTAAATTGAAAAATACAATAATTCTCCTTCAAACAGCAATAAAATTTCAAACAAACGGCGCTTGTAATTATGGCATATTTTTTGATTTTTCTATTTTTTCTCTCCTACAATATGATATACTTTAATGTCCTCGTAGGGAAATTTATTTTGGACTCAGTGGTGCTGCATATATCACAATCAAAAGTACATATGAAATTATAAAGCTACACCCAAGAATAAGAATGTTAGGCCTTAGGCAGGCCTGTCGGACAAAACGGATTGTTTTTGTTGGGGCTCGGTGGAGGTTTGAGTTCTCTGAGTGCTCTTGTTTCTGGCCTCTTGTCCAGGAATAGAAGCAGGTGATACAGAAGATAGTTCCAACCATCGACTGTACCTGAAAATGAGCAGTTGATTGCGATGCCAAAACATCTCAACGCCCCCTGGTGGTCTGCAGTAAACGCCACAAACTCCACCCTCTCTATGTTAAATAAAACATTTTGGTCAAATGCTTGTTTCCAGTGTTGTTTGCTCTCATTTAAGGTTGTTCCTGTCCCACCGATGTGTGTTCCAGTTTCCATTATTCAGAATACTTTGGTTTTAATGAGTTATTTCATGCTAAATGCTAATAAACATGGTTAAATGTCATGATTAGCAGCTTCGCTCTTCTCAGGTGAACGTGACACCGAGGCTCCTCTGCCTGTTGACTAATGCACAAACTCTGGCTCCGAAAGACATCCGGGATACTTTGTCTTCACTTTTGTATGAAGAGATGCAGCAGCCATCCTCATCTTTATTTATGTAAAAGTTTACTCCATGAAACTGTTCACAACAAGGTCCGGATATCTCGAGTAACTCAGTCAAAGAGACGTTGCTGTCGAGTTTCCACAAGTATGTTTTGACGTTTTGAAAGTGAAGCATCATCTCGTTCCAAAACTATCGAGACGGATGAATAAACACTGCAGGTGAGAAAGTTTATGTGAACTGTCCCTTTAACCAATATCATCTCATTTGTAACTGAATTTGACCTTGGTGTCTGCTAGGCATTGCATTGTGGGAATTTTCCATCGAAACCACACTGAAAAAAAAGTGTGCCAGCACACGTCAGGCTGAGTTTCACACTTCCTGCTACTGTACGAAGATGAAACAATTTCTGACAACAGTGCTTCTCTCTGCGCCTCTCAGCCCCGTGGCTGTGTTAGCAAATTAGTTTTAATTCTTAATTTTAAAATAACATATTTAAACATTTAAACATACACACACACACACACACACACATACAAACAGGAATTTTCTAGCTTTTATTAGGCTGCGTGTGCACGACGAAAGCAAACATACAAGGATGTTTTTTCCAGGTCTCCCGCTGAAACACACACAGACACAGTGAAGCGACTGCCCTGAACCCCAGCAGGAGAGGCCGAGCACTTCAGGGCGTTTATGTCGTGTCCGTGTGTCCCTGTTCGGCCAACGCTGCCTCCCCCGTCAGAGCAGTGGTGCCTCAAAAGTCCTCAGATGTGATTCTGCACTCTCTGTCCATCGGCCCGGCCCTTGACACTCGCCCTCTGCGCTGCCCGCTGTCATTACGTAGATGGCTAGACGGGATCCAGATAGGCAGCTGATCCTGGGGCGCGCTGATGGCGTGCAGCTGGTGCTGGGCATCTGACCCCTGCGGTCACCGTGTTTTTAATGCCACTGCCTATCTTTTTTTTTGAAATATCAAGCCAGGTGACCCCCGAGGCCACATTCGTTGCCCCGATAAAAGTAGCGCCGGTGTCTGTCACCTCACTCTCACGGCAGCTGTAAGGCTGTCGGGAGGCAGAGTGGGTCAGTTGTGTGTGATGTGTGATTGGACCTTTGAAAACTACTCGTATGTGTTTCATTAAGTGGCACATTTACATTTTTTCATGAAAAAAAAATCCCCACCCTTCATTTTCCAAGTTTTAAACTAGTCTACTATACGCTGCACAGTGGCAAGTTCTGACACTGGAGGAATTCAGTCATACGTGTTTGAACCAGTCACGGATTCCCAGGAAGAGGAGAAACGACAGAAAAAAACGACTGGTTCCCGCTAAGCCTCACTTCCACTGAATTCTTCATGGAAAAATCCAACAGCGGAACACGTGTAACCCACAGTTACAGCTTAGTTACGGCCACCATGAGCAGAAGACAAACTCATGATGGAGATGGCAGAGGAGACGAAGGACAGTGACAGAAATGGGGTTGAAATAAGAGCGTTCATTCCATGTAAAAGAGCTGCGTGTAAAGTGTGGACATTCCCTCGTCGTCACCCTCGTTTCCTGTTTCCACTGGGAAACAAAACTACTGTACCTGCTTACTTGTGAATCCAACCAGGTGTTGACCCTCCCTTTGTCACAGTGCTCAGAACACAGTTTCTTGCTCCGAGCGGGATTTTTACAGTTGACTTTGCTTTAAACAGCAGCAGTGTTAGTGAGTGTTGAAATACCGCTTAGAAACTGTCACTTCTCACACAAGATGGTCCTTTGATAATATTTTTATTCATCATTTCATGTATCGTTATCGTCTTTCTTCTTACCCATTTTTTCAGAAATGGATCATCGTTTGAAAGTTTTCATTGTGCAGCCGTTCAAGCTAACTAAGTACTTCACACCGTTTGGTTGTCAAGCAATAATTGAAAACACAAAAGAGGATCAGATGTTTTGCAGAAAAAAGAAAATTTGCATTGGACCAAAATTAGAAGAACGGCTTCAAATCTGCTCATTTTTAATCATATTTCAGGGGTTTCTGGAGGCTGAGGCTTTTTGAGAACACACTATGTTAACATTATTTTAATGTTCTTCCCCTCCAGTGATGATGACATCATGTGCTTCTAACTCAACAAAGAGAGCCTGTAGAGTCATATCAACATGAAATTACAGATTCATTTAAAAATATTTAGATTAAACAAGGATTCTTTCTTTTGGTGTAGCAGAAACCTGGCAGTTCAAATCAAATTTAAGGACGTATAGGTCAAATTCTAGGTCACGAAAAATTCCCCAAATTCCAAATATTCCTTTTATACATCATTTTCAAATAATCTTATCTCTGCCAAAACACAACCAATTTGCCTTTGAGTTACACTGCTTATGTATGGCGTCATGAAATAATCCCAGAATAAGATGAAAAGGCAGAGTTCGGGGGTCACAGCAGGGGATTTTGTATAAATAACTATATGATAACATTTTTTCCATGTTTCATATGTAATAATATTTATGGCGACTAATTCTGTTTTTAATATAACTTCTTTGAAACAGAGGTAAATTTAAAGGACGTGGAAAAAAAATGCCACTGAATAGAATAATTTAAAAATAGCAAACATGAGAGTTGCTCAGAAGTGATGCCAAAACATGTCAGTAGCACCATTTTCCAACGAGCCAACACGCACAATTAGA
>KV751375.1:1810987-1831824 GCA_001698575.1 Mola mola | reverse complement strand
CAGAGTTTAAGATTTTACTGATCACTTTTAAAACTCGTGAAGGTCCGGCTCCCAGCTGCACTTCAGAACTGTTGACTAAGATCAAGCCCACAGTCTAATCCTCGGATCCTCGGTTGGGAGCCTTCCAACGTCGAGATGAGCTTTCGCCATTAAGGCCCCTCGACTTTGGAACAACCTGCCAGAGGAGATAAAGTGTGCTGAATCTGATTCTCCTTTAATTCTTTCTAAAACTCATTTTTACAGACTTGTAGGTGATGTCATCGTCTCGTCGTCCTCCCTTCTGCTTTTATATCCTTAGACTGTTTTCATGGTCTTCATTCATCTTACCATCTTTACCTCTTTATTTCTTATCCTTTTACAAATGTTTCTGCTGTACCTCCATATTCTATTGCTTATTCTTTAATTGGTTATCTCCCTCTATTGTTTTTGTTTCTTTAACTGTTTTTCCATCCTTTACCCTCCCTTTGGTCCTCTGGTCTCAGTTTTTTCTCTTGGGTTCGTGTGTTGTGTTGTTTTGGGTGGCTATTTGGGTCATTCTGCTGTTCTTTTGCTTTTTTTTTTTTTTCTTTCTTGCTTTAATGAAGTGTCCTATTAATTACAAATTCAAATGAAATATAAGCTGGTCAGAAATGACAACCAACAATAATAGAAACCCTTCAAACCCAACCCAGTGACTGAACCGTCTTTGTGATGTTAAGTTGAAATAAGAATCAACAAGAATAACCCAGAATATGACCTTGTTTGTCTTCCCCACACCTAACAAAGTAGTACTTTAAAACAAAAGTTTAAATTTCTGACCTTTAACAAACATTAATCATGTCTAAGACAAAGCCAATATCTAATTCAATGATATCTATGGAATCAAATGACACAATGCAAGTTTAAATACGTGAAATGACCCAGAAGTGGCCTGAGGAGGGGCGATCTGTTCGGACCCCATCCCATGAGATCACGTCATTGCTTCGGGAGTTGTTGCTTCGCTGTAAAACCGGGATCAAAAGTTCTTTAGCCTGACTTGATTACAGCGTCCCTCTTCCCTGCTCTTTCTCGCTGCATTCCTTTCTTCTTGTAATTTGCTGTCCTGCTGTCTTTCTCCTGTGTCCATCTGCCTCCACGCCCTTTCCCTCTGCTTCCCCATCCGCTCCCTTTACCGCAAAAGTGCCTCATTCTCTCCGCCCTGCTGTTTCTTATTTCTGTTTATAGCCCTTTTGTTTGTTTTTGTTGTTGCTGTTGGTCTCTTCCCGTTGGTCTCGTCCTGACACCTCAAGGCTCTTGCTGTTGTGTTAAAGTTTTCACTGTTTAACATAACAGCTTTGATACCACAAAGAAACACAAGGCTTTTGAAATCTTTTGAAATAAGTCCAACAGATGGTTTCCAGGCCTCCTTCAATGCAGGAGAAGACAAAAATATTTAATCAGCCACTTAAAAAGGGCATGAAGACAGGAAATAGCACACTGGAAGCTTCCTCTGGTATAAACAAAACACCATATCTATCTAAACTAAGCCTGTTTACCTTCTTCCATTACTAATCCATTCAATCCTCAGTTCATCAGCATGTCTCAACAAATTTGTCCAAAATTCAAAACGATCAGCAAAAGAAAATTTGATCCATCACCATTAGGTCCACACCATTTTTATACCTTCCAGTCATGTCGGCCTTTATGAGACCGTTTTGATGTCCAGGCTTCATGTGAGTTCCCACAAACATCACAGAGCTGGTTTCGCCTCAACACGACCTCCATAAGCGTGTTAAATCCGAATCATTCGAGCTATAAAACCTTCCATCAACCGGACACATCTGTCTGGAATATGTTGTTCATCCTTGACTTTACAAGGCTGAGTTAAGACAGCTGGTTCTCATCTGTCGCTGTTGCTTCATTGAGTGTTTGCCAGGTGGTGTACAGGTCGGTCACTGCAGATTTCATCTGCTCTGATTATCTGTTTCGTTGCAGGAAAATGCCTTTGGCTGCCCTCTGGTTTGCAGGATCAGTCCAAACGTGTTAATGAGATCAAAGTTCAACGTCTCCACCCAACACATGGCGGGGGAATCCTGCAGGAAACAGCAGAGACTGAGACACCTCAACACGATATCCCTCCGTGCTTCCACCTCTCCATCCGTCACGCAGCTCCATCTGCCTCTCTTCACCGCTCCAACTCTGATCCCTCATTCCCATCAGCTCATTAGATATCAGCGTTTTGTTAGGGCCACTCCCGTCTCATCCAGAAAGATGAGGTGTACCCTACTAGATGTAAAGCTGTTTGCATCAGGTTCAGGCGGAGAAGCTCTCCAAAGTGTGAAAGTACCAAAAGGTGTTAAATTTGGGGTTGAGCGAAGGGTCGCATGCATGGTTGGGCGATAGGCTACTATGAGCTCTTCAAGATAAGATGGTGCCTGACCACGAATAGCTTTGTAGGTGAGGACAAATATTTGAAATTCAATTCTAGATTTAAGAGGGAGCCAGTGCAGAGAAGCCAGTACGGGGGAAATATGGTCTCTGATCCCAGTTCTAGTCAGCACACGTGCTGCTGCAATCAGGACTAACCGAAGAGTCTTTAAGAGTCTTTGCACACAATGATGACGGAAGTAATGTTTCTGTTGAACCACAACAGCTTGTCAAACTTACCGCCAAGAATCATGACTGCTGTACAAGCAACTGTGCCCGCAGCTCTGTGGTGAAAAGGTCTACAGGTGATCACTAGAACCTCACGCTGAACTTAAGGGGGAGCCGGCAAAGAGCAAATTAGCTGCCCTGAGACCTTTCGGAGGACCTGAATAAACAGACCAGTGGACCGTTAGGAAGGTTTCCAGGTAACCATAACTTGCTTATTTGGATCCAATGCAAAATCTCCTTATGTGACAACCTTGAATCAAAGCGGTTTGCTTCCATCTCTCCATTCTTCTCTTTCTCCATCTGTCTCTCATTATCTGATGCTCTTTCATTCCAGCCTGCACCTGCTGTGTGTCCTCTTTCGTTTACCTTCGTCCACTCCTCTGCCTTTTCTTTCGTTCTTTATGTGTCCTTAGCCCATTATTCACCTCCACACCTCCTCCTCCTCTCTTCTCCTAACGTTCTGTCCTTTCCTCGCTCTCTTGTCCTTTGCTCCACCATATCGTTATGTCTCTTCCTTCCCCTGACTCACCTCTCTTGTGCTCTCTCCCCCTCCATCATCCCCCCTGCTCTCATGATTTACTCGGCCTCCTAAAGAGGGCAGGAAATGTGACCTCCTTCCCTTTGGAAATTATGAAAATGGTTTACTTGACAAGATATTGAACCATGAGGTTTCTTCACCCTGCTCAGGGTGGCGGGTCAATATTTTATACACGTAGCGATTCTCCAAATCCTCCTCTGGGTTCAGATTTTGGCGACAATCTGGATCGTGGGAGAAAACATGTCTGGATTTTTATTAAATTAACTACAAAAAGCCAACAGTGAACTCTAAATATTATTATAGTAGGTGAACTAAAGAAATACACAAAATACACTAAATATTTCACTTAAAATGTCACTGCAAGTGTCTCTTAACATGGAGGAGATACCTGCAGTACAACAGCTGTGTGCTTTTGACTCAATAACTGTAAAGATACTGTACTGTCTGTAGCCAAAGTGGCACATTTTTCTGTTGTTTTCGGATGTTTAAGAAGGACGAATAAATTTATGAAGTAGCTTTATTCCAGTTTGTATTTGTTTACCTTGCGTGACATCGGAATCCTTCAGGAAACAATGACCCCTTGTCAATTGATTGAAAGGATGAATTTTGCAAAGTTTACGACCCAGAAACTTGGGCTCAGGTTGAAAAATATCAAAGTTCCCTTTAACAAGTTGCAGTTAAAGCCTTTGAAAAGCTGCTAGTTTGCACGAGAATGGAAAGCGACATGATTGTAATTTACATGCAGCAGATAATTACATGACTGAGATCTCTGAGATCTCTGAGATCTAGTCCACAGGTGTCATGAGACAACTTCTGCTGGGAATTGGTGCTTTACGAATAAAACTGACCCGACGTGAAAATCAGACGGATGATTTTTATGGTCTGGCAGAACCTACGATGGGATTCAGTTGGACATGACTTCGGTGGTAATCTTTAAGACTTTTTTTATGCTAGTTTGTGAATGGCTGAAACTCATCGTTTTCACGCCTCTGAACGCAGCAGCTTTACAGCCATTTGATGGACACCAGGAAATGTCTCTCACAAAGAGACAGCGAGACGGAGGGACGGAGAGAGCGAATCAGATGGTGTGAAGGAGGTCAGCGTGCTTCTCCTCTCGCTGTGCTCCTCCTCCACGTCTCCTTTAAATAAATCAGGCTGGTTTATCTCGCCAACAATGCACTTACTGCTGTGTTCATAAACTCAACTTTATGGCTTCTCACCAGATTAACTTACTTAGCGGCAGGCCCTGATGGAGGGAGGGGAGGAAAGTGAAGACATCATCAGAGTGGAAGGGATTTAACTGGAGCGACACACACTTTTTTAAACATACTGGAATGAAAATAAACAATATAATAAATGAAGTAATAAAAGCATAATAAGTAAGTAAATAATGGGCTGACAGATTTTAAATACCAGTGACAGAAAACATTCCTCACATGAATAACTCAATACTTTAGTTATTTCTTATTCATTGCAATTTTAAGAGACTCAAATTAAAGAGTTATCACCATGACAAAAGACCGAAAATATGGGGCTGTGTCACATTTAGCTCTGTGAATAATGAATTTCCCTAGTAAAATAAAAACAAAATTAACAGCGGTGCTTAAGTTATGTTTCACTAAAGTTAAATAGCCTTTATTTGTAAGCGATGAGACAGTGATGTGGACCAGCCTGGTGAAAAACAAAAGCCATTTCAAGTCTCTTCACGGCACATTCTTCTTTATTCTGCATATCATTTACTGCTGTGCACATTTTGTTTTCGTGTAACTTCAGGTCCAAATGTCCTGAGACTGTGCAAACATCCACTTTATACTGTATCTTCATTGAGTTATTGAGTCAAAAACACGCGTACATGTGAACACTGTAACTATCTACTGCATCTTACCAGACACTCTAGTTAGGAGAGAAAAAGACCTTTTGTATTTGCCCAACATGCTGCGTTGTATAATCTTTTCAAGCTAAATGGTACTAACGAATAAAAAAAGATGTGTTTCGTCATGTTTTAGCCTTTTAAAGACCAACAAATAGAGATGAAAAATGGCAGAATTTGTCCTTTGCGATTACTTGTGCACTTTTAGCTGAAGGATGTGTTCAAGTGGACACCGTTGTACATACGTAAACTAATAAATAAACTAAATAAACTCATTTTATTGGCCGTTTAGTCTAGCAGAAAAGAACCAAACTGGCCAGTGCAGCTGAGCCTGTGCCATAAAACCGTCACTCGTCCTCGCCAGCGGAGCCCAACGTCTCCCCAACAACGTGGACAAAGTTGTGTTCCTTTATCAGACGGAGAGCAGAGACATTAACCAAACAACTGAGTCAGGTGCTGTTATTGTTCTGCCCCTCTTTGCTGTGATATATATATTTATATTCCGCCTGTATTATTTTGTTTGTTTTTATTTATTTATTTGTGCAGCCTCAGAAAAATTTAAAAGTTTGCCATCATTCTGTTAATTTTCACACGAATATTATTTCACTTTTTTTGATTAATTCCCATTTATTTGTTTTTTTTTTTCCTTTCTAAAGTGCAAATAATACAAACAAACAAAACCTGATGGCCCTAAATGAGGACGAACAGTCAACTAGCCCCGATATAAACCCTGACGTAAAGTCACACTCTTCGCTCTTCTCAGGTTTCTCTTTTAACTAATTAAGACGAGTTTAATTGTCCCCGTTAACTCGTCGTAAAACACGCTTCAAACAAACAGGTCAGAAAACAAAATGCACCAAGTCTGACTCATTTGTCTCTCCCCTTTCCAGCAATCGCCTACTTTTAAATGATCCTCAGCTCCCTGATGGAGATGTTGAAACACTCAGGCTGTTTCTGGCAACAACAGAACAGGAACAGAGAAACACACTGATCCTAAACTGAGTAAACTGACGCTTAACTGGTTACTTCAATCACAACTCTCACTCAACACTGGTTAATTCTTCCCTATCGTGAAATGTTTGCTAGGTGTTCATCTGTTTTTCATCAATTTTTGTTTGAACAAACACACCTAACATTATTTCTATCCTGTATTTCTGTGATCCACCAAACGGCCGATGGCTCTCGGACCGACGACCCATTAAAATATCCAGTGGACCGGCGGCGCGATGACATGGAACCCCTGCTGGACTTGAAAAGCAGGCGTTCTTCCTGCATGAGGTCACGGGTTTAGGTAACCCCCCCCATACATAAGTGTTTCATTGCCTGTCAGATGAGGCCGGAACGAGGGCGAAGAGCTGACAGGGACGAGAAAATGTCTTTTAACCAGAAACAGACTCTCCATAAAATCCTGCTTTTGCCTCGGCCTGACACGCGCCTTCCCACTCCTACAGATCCGCCCTCCTGTAAAATCTGGGTGTGAAACACACGACTTCTGACCCCCCCGACAGGCTCAATTGCCGGTGAGGACCATCGGCTCCTGCAGCCCACTTCCTCTTCAGACAGGAAGTCGGGTGGATAACTGGGAGATTATCACCTGCACAAGACGAGAGCGTCGCACGGGAGCCATTAACGGATCGGGTTTCACATTTAGTGAAAACAAGTGTTAGATGTCGTTGGGCCTCGTTCCTGCTCCGCACCTTGATTGGACTGGGAGATGGGATTTGAGTTAAGAAGGAGCCCTTTTCCTCTGATGAATGGAAAGATTAAAATGCTGCATTTTGTGTGCGCGCAAATCCTGCGAGACGTTTACTTCCCTCTTAATGCTGTGTGCTTACTAAACTTTGATGACAGCTTAGAAATAAACTGAGGGCGGGAAATGTGCGCTCCTGTACGTCATAGACTGTATATGAAGCTCCACGTGTAAATTACGTCTGACAGAACTATACTCATCAGTACTGGAGAATAATCAGTGAAAGGGATCACTGAGTGTATGTAAAGACGGGCGACACGAGGGCTTAAAAAGAGTAAAAGCCAAAGAAGTTTGATCGCCCCCTGGTGGCTGGCTCCAGTACAGATGCTTAAGCCCCACCTCCTCTATTATTTTAGGTAGGCTCGAACTCAAAGTACTCCTTAAGAAAGAAAAAAGATGGTTTGTGTTTTGCAGACCCTGGCTCCAAATGCCATCATCATGGCTGCTCAAGATGGCGGCAGAGACCCGTCTCCACTGCGGCGAGCTGTTAAACTTCACGGTTTGTTCTGGGCTGGCAGAGAGCGGACCCCGGCAGGACGAGGGACCGCCGAAGGCCGTCGCACACTGAGGAATGAAACTGCATTCAATTCAGAGTCACATTTTGTCTATTCACATCGGGGGCAACGCAATTTTTTAATAAACTGAAATTATGCTGCTGGTCTGAAAGTCGGCATTGACTGCTTACATATAATTAAAAATGATATGCCCCGAAAAAACTGGCATCTGGTGTGAATTCTAATTATTGTCTGCCGTTCACCAACATTGTGAATTAAAAATTGCACGAGATTATTTTGTTAATTATTAAACCCATGTATTCTTTGTGTAACATGAAAACAAGCATCATATTTTTTCATGGAACCCAGCGGTGTGGGTGACATATAAACTGTATATTTTCGGGCCATCGACACTCGGTTTCCTCTTTCCTCTGTGTTTTGGTGGTTCCCCATGTTGGTCTCATTATGAATGTAGCTGAACTTCGAGATCGGTTCGCTTCGGCGTAGCAGTGACAGAAGCCGGACGTAGCAGCTTCTTAGCATGATAAACACCTAAATCAGCTTTGGTCCTTTCACTTTTCCGCCCGTATTTGCCTCACGAGTCGCGGAGAGAAAGTGTGCAACCTCTGAGTGCATTAAGCTCTACAGTAGCAATGCCACTGATAATGGATGTATATCTGGCCCGAGGCTGAATCGACTTTGCCAGCGTGCTGCTATCTGCCGTAGCAGACCGTGTAGAAAGTCTGCAGTACATATTAGTGATTTACTGGGCTATTTACAATGCTCTCACAGCCCCACCATCCCTCACATTGTAACTCAACACTGCATTACAGGTTCAGCCGCCTGCTTATCTGAAGCCGTAATGAAAGTTTGGCTTGCTTCCATTTAGATGGGCTATCATTTCTCTCCAGGAAAAAAAAACAACTTTAGTTTGCTCTGAGGGATGTTTTTTTTTTTTTCCCAATGAACAATGTGAGATATGCAGTTAAGCCGTGTGATGAATGAAACAGCTTCCTCCACACACACACACACGCACACACACACACACACACAGAGTAAAACGGTTGGACGTGTGGGGACATGAGCCTCTTTCAGTGTGATCCCAACATGACCTGATGACCTCACAGATGTAAGACAGGACCGTTTGTGGTCCAGTTAAAATGAGCCCGTCTGAAACCAACTTCTCCTCCTCTGTTATCTGAGTTATGGGATGCGGATGTGCAGATTGTGGAATTGGGGTTTGCACCCGCTCCAGTCTTACATCCAGGCGAGGATAGCGATTGGTTACACGCAGCCATGCAATCAGTGGGACTCACTCAGGGCTGCTGCTAGTTTTGGCTCTCCGGTGAACCTCTCATGTGTGTTTTCCTGTGATATTTTGGGCCGGGTCAAAGTATAAAACTCTTTTTTTTTTCATGCACAGAAATGATTACGTGCTGTTCCACATCCTGTTCCTGATTTTTAGATGAACAGCTCTGGATTTTGGTCACATTTCTTTCTTTGGTCAGAGCAATTTTCAACTTTATCTGTTGTAGTTTATAACTCTTCTTCTGTTGGTAAAGTCGTAAACGAAGCTTCTTGTTAATGAATAACTTAAAGGTTTACTGCTGCACGGTAAAAGTGTGACGTCAGCAGCTGATTGTGAAATATCAAGACAATAGGTTTGTATTAATCTGTGTAAAACTAATGGTGTATTTTTACTTGTGAGGAAATGAACATAATCCACCGCCAAACAATCACAATCCAACTAGTTACTGTGAATTTAAGTAAAACAAAGTGTACAATATTTGGTAATCGTTAAAATCAATGAGCAGGTAACATTTCAGTTAAACCATGTTGAAACTGAAAGGGTGTAAGATGAAACATTTTTGGTGTAATAACAGATCATTAATTATGCTGGAAACCTCACATTGAAAACATCTAAAACCAATGCAATAATATATGATATTAAATAATTGAAATCATTGTATGAGTTGTGTAGTTCCCTGGTAATCGCAGACATTACGGACTGTTTGGAGATACGGGGAAACCAACACTAATCCATTTACATGTAACAAAAGAAAATGATAAGACTTATAAACCGAGTGAATTATTATGACCCAACCAACACACTTATTAGAAACTTACATGCTTTGAAATTATGCAGTTTGGTTGGCTATGAAATGGCACAAATAAACTGCCTCCCCACTGGTTTCAGAGGCTGTTAACTTGGAGGAAAAGATACGTTTAAACAACCGAAGGTAAGGACAAATATCAAGAATAGATGTGTTTCCGTCAAAGGGGAGAAGCTGCTGAATAGCTGCAACAATGAATTAAGAACCTGTGAAGTCTCATTGCACTTTTAAAAACCAAAGTTTGAAAGTAAGTAAATACAAAAATGAGCTTTTTGTTTCGTATATTCTCGGCATTTCGATTACAGCTGCCTCTCTGATATGTTAGAAGGTAAAACACGCTGCAGCTTCAACTTGACTTGTGCTTCTTGTTGAATCGTCGTTTCTTCTGCGATCCAACAAACGTTTTTCTTCTGTCTGTTGACTGTCCGTAATCATTTTGAACTGATCTGCTTCTGTTCTGCTCCAGCTACTAACTAAACCCTGAAAATATGACATTATTAGATTTCTATTTTTAATGAAGAAAAATAAACCTTAAAATCCTTTTGGGTGTATTTCTACATTGTTGCCTCATCGAGGTTGCGGGGATCTGCTCTGTCATCTTCTGACTTTTAAACTAGTCTACTGTACACTGCACAGTGGCAAAGTGGCAACTTGCTCAAGGTTGCCTACAACGTGACGCATCGGCATGTTTTTTTCTACATTAAGTCATCAGGATTGGTTCTTTAGGTTTTCTGTACAGAATACCTGCGTTGAAAGCAGAAGTCTTCAGCCATGACACTGATGTTTACCTCAGTCTTGTGAAAAATACCAGACAAGGTCAAAAACGAAAAATGCTTTTCATCAGAAGCGGTCTTTAAAGATCAACATTTAAACCCTTTTGTATTCGCACTTGTCACCACTCTGATGTCGTTTTGTCGACGCCTCCCACACACACACACACACACACACACACACACGCACACACAGATCATTTCAAATACATTTAAGATGATGAGTGCCGAGTTAAAAATAACCCTTCTTCTGCTTTTGTGTGAGGTGTTAATACAACCTGATTTTAAACCAAATCGGGCTGGTGCAGATTTGTTGAAGAGGTGAGGCCCAGCGGAGGCAGCTCGAGCTTTTCTTGTCTTCACAGGAGCTGATTTTGGAGACAGAATATATCCTCAGCCACACATCCACCCACATGCACAAATGTACGCACATAATGTGAGATACCTGCAGAAGTGAAAATACACAGAAACGCGGATGGAAAATGCACTCATGCGTGCACGTGTGTGTCCACTCGCTGACTCATGCACAGCGACAGTCAGTGAGAGAGGAAACGGCCCGAAGACGGATACACGGTGCGTCGTGCCAAATGGCTTCTTTCATATGCTTTGACAGCGTGGAATAAAATGTGACACGCTCAATTTAGCTTTTCAGTCGACGTGAAGAAGTTCAAACCCGGACGAGCGAGGCGACGCCTCGGCGAGTCGGACGGGCCTTTGCGTCGCCTGTTTCGGTGCTGTTACAGTTCAACTCTGCTGCACTTCTTCGGTTTTCTTACGACCGTCATCATCATGGTGAGAAGAAAACAATATGTTGGCTGTTAGAGGAAAAAGATGCTGCTGCCTTAAATGATAGATATTAATCCTGTTGCTTCCTCTTATGCCAGCGAACTAGAGATGCTAACGTGACTCTGAGGGGTTCAGTCTTGCTGTGTCTGACATCGCTGTTTGTGCGAATTAATGACTGGTTCAAACTGGTGTTTGTCTTCTATCGATGGATGTTTTTAACTCCCAGTGTTCCAGCTGTCCTCTGTTGTTCCCTCTGACGAATCACAATTCAGCCTCATCCAGACCGACGCCTCTCTTTAGGTCGGACCAAAGTCTGGATTATTTGGAGGTTTCACACCTGTAATTTTGCCTCTGCACTCAAACATCTGTAAAAAGCTTAAATGACAGAAAATGGGTTTGGTGTTTCAGTCAGACAAGCAAAGGTATCCAATAACGGCTGTCAGGTTGGGAAGGTGACGATGTCCCGGATCCCCGGATACGATCGCTGTAAGATCTGGCTGGAAAGACGTAGAATATTGCTGTGTCCCAACTCGGCGGTCGGATCCTGAACCGAGGCGGCGCTCAGATCCTCGTATCAGACAGGTGCAGCACATTTGAAGTGGAAGCTGATCTGGATAAAATAAGATGAGAGGCGAACCAAATGAAATAAGGAAAAAAAAATAAAAAAATGGCTAAAAATCCCAAATTGGATCCTGACGGAGACCCATTGGTTAGAATGTTGGCGTCACGCGGGATTTACTGTTTTGATGTTTCTTCGCAGCACTTCAGCATCTCCGGGCCAAAGGAAGTACAACGGTGTCACTTCCTGAGTGTGAAGAGGCGAGCAGATTCACACAAGTTGTTTTACAGATGGTGTGTGTCTGCAGACGCAGACGCAGACGCAGACGCAGACAGCTCACTCCCTCTGCGAGAGTCCAGGAAGGCGAAACTGAGATCTGCATGAAATCACAAACAGGTGCAGGCTCCCTCACACACACACACACACACACACACACACGTCTTAATTTTGACTGTGACATTATCTGACTAATCTGTTAATTGTATTTAAGGAGAATTAGATTAACCCGTGAACTCTGACCTCGGCGTGGACAGAATATCGCTTCATAACTGTTACAGGAGTCGGAGCCGGGACCAGAGTAGTCTCACTTATCTCCTTTCTCTGCCATCAGAGAGGACGCCGGGCTGCAGGGAAAAGATAACTCGTGTCAGGAAGTCGGGACGAGGCCGAGGGGAGGAGTTTGTGCGTCCCAGAGGGAGGCGCTGGCGTGTGAAACAAACATACCCGAGGACCTGCGAGGACCACACGTTTCTTTTCTTCCCCACATCTGTCCGAGCAGAGAAACGTCTCTTGTAAACTATGTAGTTCAGAGTTCAGAGCAGACAGCGAGATCTTTAAATCAGGAGACGTCAATGCCTCACAGGCAGGTTGACTTCAGCCCGAGTCTCTGTTTGGTTTCATCTACTGTGGGTTCAAAATTTGGAATTCTCTGTAAATGTATTTTTCCAAATTTGTCTTTCCAAAAGCTCTAAAAATCACTTCTTCTGCCAGCCAACACGTTCCAGGTGCACTTTAAAACGGCTTGTTGCGAATTTCTGCTCTTGTGACCGACCATGTGATTTATCGCAGATGTAAACAAGATGGCGCCTCGCTCGAGTTTGTGTGATCTGTCACAGGAAATACTGCGTTTTAAGTGTCGTCATTCCATCCTCACGATTTCATCCATATTTTAGCTCCGTTACACTGCTCTTCAGGTTTTTACTTCCCCTTTTAATTTACATTATTTCTGTAATTCTGTCACTGCATTTAACATCTTTATTGTTATTATTATAATTATTACACTGATTTTCCAGCCTGTTAATGTCTTCGAATCTTTTCAGCTACATTTCTTGTATGGAAGCTGCTATACAGATAGAGATTATTATTGCCATAATGACTACGGGCTTCGGGCTGTGGGAGCTGCTTTTACTCAACAGCTACAATTAAATTTCAGAACAATATACAAGTCAAAACTAACGCAATATTAAAATCATACAAATTAAATTAAACGGGAAATGAAGCCCAAAACAGGGTGCGAAGCTCAGGATAAAACAACATATGATAACTATTTTCACGAACACTCGAATCACAATAGAAACGGCTACAGCGTGAATTGTGGCGTCAGGTCAAATCGTATATTTACAACTGGACTTGTTGCTAACATTTTTGCCGTGTGAGCGACTCATACGTCGGTGTGATCTCACGGGATGACACAATTTCATTCCAAGAGATCTGTCACCTCGTGCATTTAAAGCTTTTTGCACGTTATAACTCACAGTCGTTGCCTCATTCAGCAACATATTGAGCCATGACATGAGATGAATTCTTGAGTGGTCCAACAAAATGGATTTTACTCTCTGCAGGGATCCTTTCTGGAAGGACCAACACATTCTCATCCCAGGTCTTCACAGATCAACGCCTTATTGTCATTTCAGACAAGCTAAGACGTGAAGAGGCTGATCAAGGGAAAGTTTACAGTCACAGGTGCCTTTTCCTGCACAGTACGCCTCATGTTTTAGATGCTCTGAGCATCTCGTGTGTTTGGAGGAGCGCTGCGACTGCCTCCGGTCGGACAACATCATTCACGTTTTCTTCTTCTCGTCGGGCTGATTCAGAGGTGGGCCTTCTGGTGAACAGCCTGTGTCCTTAAATCAGTCACTCCCTGGATGCAATTCCCTTTCATGTCTTATGACTGAAATCCCATAAAAGTAAAGAATGGTTTGCCCTATTTTTTTTTTATTTTTTTCTATACCTTTGTACTTTGAATATTTTTAAAGTTTTGCATCAAAAACAAAATGTCCTGTCTTCCACTGGTGGAGAATCATTTTTAAAAAATTCCAAAGTCTGCAACTGGATCCAGATGCAAAACCTTTTGGGCCCAGAGTCTGTGCAGCAGTGACCAAGAAGCAGAGCCACGATATCGAGTTCCCGCCCAAACACTGGCCAGCCTGAACACACGCGGAGCTCGGCGATCAGTCAAGACCCGTCACCCCATGAACATACGTCTGCATGATAAGAACTACCCGACGTGACAGAAACCAGCTGTGGCAAACATTTATTTGATACTTTGAGGTGACAGATTCCATTTTCATTTTCATTCTGTCCCCTAAAGAGTGAGACTTGACATGTAATTGTAGTTGCAGTAGACAGGGAGCGCTGTTCAGCTCAGTGTATTTAAGTGTAGTAGATCTTGGAGCAAACTGTATTTAAGCAGGTAAAGTGTTTGAAAAATTAAATGTCAAATTGCGTTTGCACTTTAATTTTAATTTTTCTTTCGATCCCAAAACAGTGCGGGGACATGTAAATGTAAATGGAGCAGATGTTTCAGTTATTTCATTTAGATATTGTCCACCGATTAGCAGGATGACTCGGGATGAATTTTCATCTTCCATTTATAATAAAATGTTTGCTCATTTTCATTTTGACACCAAAAAGGCTGGTGACACGTAACTGTAAATGCAACAAATGTTTCTCTTGTTGGACAGTGAAATGTCCAACGGCATTTTCATTTTAATACGGTCCAAAAATGCCCGTACAAGTAGGGTAAGTGGAAATTTAAATTAGATTATTGCACTTTAATCAAATATTTACTTAAATATCCCACATACATGTTGAAAATTGTAACGGCTTGGTCCGTTTTCTTTTTAATTATAATAAAGCTCCAAATAGGCTTCCACATGTAGGCAGAGTTGAATAATAATAATAATGATAATCACAGAGATATGCAGCTGCCTGTAATTATTTACATTTGTGTGTTAGTATTTTCATATTTTGATATATGAATACCTCTTTGTGTGAGTTATAATCTGGTGTTTGGAAAATTTATGGCATGTGTGTAATTGCAAAATGACATGAAAAGTTAATGAACAGTATTTTATATTATTCTAGGATATTATTATTAGAATTAATTCCAATTTTTGAATAAAGGGGCGGGATTAAATACGTTCATACGTACTTGTTTTCAGGCATTGAAAATGTGACGTAGGAGCGATGGCTGGTGAAGCGTCTCTTATCTTTTCTTTTAATTGTCTACTATTTATTTCTAACCACGATAATTTATTTTATTTTTTCCATGTTCAAAATCAAGACATCAATCAATCGACCGATCAGTTCGTATACAGTCGGCCTGGACAGTCACAGGGGTGTGGTTACACGTGGTTACCAGCCCCGACCTCCGACCCTTTGGCGCGTTTGGACGATGAAATGCACCACGCGTCATCTGTTCATCAAGTGACGGGAAAGGCTTCGTATCGCGGGCACATTAAACCCTCGACTGGCCGTGACCGGCCGGGGGATGAGGATCGCTGAGGCGATTCCACTGAACCAATTTCAAATATGAATCATTTTACGCACCAGAATATCTAAACCCAGGTTTGAAAGTTCCCCTTTACTTACTAAAACACGTTATCGCTGCGGAACATTTTTAATACGCTCTCTCTTACGGCTGCTGCTACGCCCTTTAAATCCAAACAAAATGTCTCCGTCTCCAGGCGCCGGACACGGGACACTGCCTCTTCCCTGACACTCTCCCTCCGTCTCTCCGCCTCCGCTAATTTCCTTCCGCGCGATGAAATAAGCGGATGAGAGTCCTGAGCCTCTCCTCTCTCCATCTGCCTATCGCATTTTCTCCGCCTCTCATCCAGTCACCCGCTCTCACTCTTCAAATTGCCCTCTTCTGTAGCTCTCTCGCACCTTTCCGCCACAGCTTCACGCCAGTTCAAATCTAAATGCTAATGACAGTTTAAAGTCCTTGAACCTTCCCGACCGCCATCTTCCTCGCTGCTGAATTGTGTATGACGGCAGAAGGGGAAAACGGAAGGTTATTGCTGAGGGGTTAAAGGTTGCTGGCTTTCATTATTAAGCTGTGATGGAGACGGAGTGACAGGTAGATGGGGACAAAGAGAAAATCTTTGAAATCCAATAAAAAATGGATAGGGACCAGCAGGGCGCCGGTGTGCGGCCCCTTCGTTCGTTTGGACGCCGCTTCCTGTCGCGCTCGCAGGCCCCACCTCGCGCATGACTGGACCGTGGCTTATGTGAACCTTTATCATACTTAAGTCAGCGCACATTAGATTCATATTAAGGGGCGAAAGACGGACGGACGGACGGGGAGGTGATTGACAGCGGACATTTAGAGTTATTGAAGTGTGTGTGTGTGTGAAGTATTGAGCTGAATACTCTTTAAGCTGCTGACCTTCAGAAGGCAGCCGAGTGACAGGTGAGATCGCAGCCTCTGGTTTGGTAATGAACCGGCTGGCATTTGAGGGTCAGATCGGCGGCCGCGGTGCCATCAGGGTAACGGATTACATCGACGTCTGCGGTCAGCAGCCGAGGGCCCGACGCTTCCCCACAGCGAGCCGCTTCACTTCACTATCGATCGCTTCAATCAAATTAAGTTTGCGATTTGATTTGATCACTGGAGCTCCTAATAAATTAGAAATGTCGGTCGGATGAATCAAAATCGTCAGTTACATCAGACACTTTTGGTTTTTAAGTCATTCTAACGTCCCATCAGTGTGTGTGTGCAGAGGGAGGGCACACGTTGCTCATATGAAACAACTTTGTGAACAACTTCATTGTCACAGTTCATTAACACTTACAGGCGAGAGGAATCAACCGTCGCGTCCAATGTGCTTCTCGTTAAAAACAATCAGATCTGCTCCTAATTTGGGACCAGATTTGAAACAGGAACTCTGCCACTGTCGACATTTTTAGATTTGTTTTGTTTGGCAGGAGTCGTACTGAGAGCTGAAGGTTAGTCTACTAAACTTTTTCATCTTCTAAAAAATGTTTCTGTGGAAATTATGAGCTGATTTTCTCGCCGATGGACTTTCTATCCATCTCTGAGGACAGAAATTTAAGCTCATTTTCAGAAACTTATGAAGCGAAATTAAGTGAGGAAGCCTTCGAATATATAAACAAATACAAGTAAGTCTTTGAGAAAGGTTTTGGTTCACAGAAAATCAGTCGTAGTGCAGAAGTTTTCAGTTTGTCTTGGCCTTTCATGCTCGTGTAACCTGTGTTTTAGCCACAGAAAAAACTGTTGGGCGTTAATGTATAGACAGGAAAACACGTTTTATAGCTTGGTATGTCACACTGTGCGCTGTGATAAAATCTTGGTTGGGTCGAGGCCCAATGACAATTTTCATGAAAATATGTCTATTCATCACCAATCTGACCTCCGATACAGTGCTCTTCAGCAAACCGCAGCATTGTGAAATTCCCCACGTGTAGTTTGCTCCTGCTGGTCAAATAAACTCTCCGTCTATAACGTCGAGTTGGATTCTGTTTAATTTACTGTTTTGGCTAGTTTTTTCCCCGGTGTGTCATGTCTTGTTTCACGCTTCCTGCCAGTTTTGACGGTCTGCCGACGCCCCCGATGACTTCCAGCTGTGTCTCCTCCTCAGCATATTCTGTCCTGTGCGGCTCTCTGTTTTTGCCTGTTTGCTGTTGTGCCTTCGGTGCTTTTCGATATGATCAATTACGCTTCCTGGAGTCCCATCTCCTCTTGTGTCCTGAAAATTCTTCCTCCTCCACCATCATGATCTTCCAACATCTTATGGCGCGTTCATGTGTTGCGGGAAGGTCGGAGTTCGCGAGGTGGGAAGTCGTTTTTCCATCTCGGTTGTTCAAGCTGCTTCGAAGAGCACGGGTTGCATTTTAATGTTGAGAGCCTTTAAACAAGAGGTTGACCGCTGTTTCCCAGCTGTTTTTTGTTCATGACAACAAAGACCAAAGGAGACACTGAAGGTGAAACCACTTGAAAAACCATTAACTTGAAATGGCTTCGCTTGATTCACAGTCGGAGCTATACGTCATATTTACCTTTTTGTAGCATCAAATCAGTGATCTTAAACTAAACTCGTCGGGAAAATGAACACACGAACATATAAATTGACATTGACGTGTAATTTCATCTGCTCACATGGAGTAGGAGGGATTTATGAATTTTACTGCAACCAGCCACCAGGTGGCGGCAGAACAATATCTGTGCACATTCACGTGGATGGCACCGCTTCCCTTCTGCCCCGCTGCCACTTTTCCCTCATTGAAATACCTGACTAATAATAAAACCAGAATCGGGACGCAGCCACTGCACTGCAAGAGTGACCTTATAAACAAAAACATCTATTTACACACATTCTTCTCTCGTTCCAACATATATATCGTCTCACCGCCAAGCCCTAATGAGAGGACATACATTTTTTTTCATCATGCATGATGGGACAAAAGACAAAATGTTAAAATAGGAGTTTGAAATGTTGAGAATTTAAAGTCCATCTTTTAAGACTCTACAAAATGTCCTGGGTGGAACTGTACTTTAGACTCAGCTTTAGCGGCACAGAAATTCTTTCACTTTAAGCTCCCAAGCCCACTGCAGTTATCAGACGTCGGACTTTGAAGAGATTGTGTCTCCTCGTAAGATTAAACCACACAAACTTGGAAGAGGTGGCCACGTTCGTGCCGGCTGAAATAGCAGCTAATGGACAACTGAAGGATATCCGTGGTTACAGCTGCGTTTATGTAGCATCGCAAGACACATTGAGACAGCTGATCTAGTTGTTTGAGACTGAAGCTGTGGAGCTGAGGCTTCTGACACTCTAATCCCAACATTTCATCTTTATCCAGGCCATTTTAGCGTTGAAACATCAAGAGTCGGAAGTCAGAAGTCAGAAATGGATGAATTTATGAGACAACAGTGATAATTTTAGAGGGATCCTTCAGAGAACAGACGTCAGCAATCATGTGGCTGGCGGAGAACATTGTGAGGTTGTACTTTAGCTCAGGTTTCACAAACAGGATAATTCTTCTTCTTTTGATATGTGGGCACCACATTATTTTTCTAATCCTCTAATCCGTAGCAGAAGTGGAGGGAAACTAACCATGACAGAGAATAACTAACTGACACAGATTAACTGATGCCACAGCTACGCTAAATTCACAACACAAAGAAACACAGGACAGAAATCCATCAGGAAAAACACTCAAAGAAAGCATGACATAAAATCATCATCATACTCACACAAACGCCCTCGGGACACTAACTGAACCTGCTGCCCAACAGAATCTGCACCCTGAGAGCTGAGCGAAGCGCAGTCAGTGGAGGGCTGTGAGTGAGTGTGTGTGTGTGTGTGGGGGGGGGGATCAATAAAAATAATACAAAAAGCATTCATATATGTGATCATAGTTCACACCGTCTGAAAGCACGGTGATAAAGGGCCCCACCACTTTAAAAGCTTGTTTAGTTTTCTGATAGCTCTCGAGCTCGTCACCGAGACAAACTGCCATCGCTGATCTGTGGGGAATTAAATGATTCCCCTTCACCGGAAACAGCAGCGAATCAGCCTGAGCGCGTTTACGTTTTTTCTTAATTAAGGAATTTGTTCGTCTATAAATTATACCCTCGAGCGCTCACGTACTGTATACACACACACACGCACACACACGCACACACACACACACGGTGGCTGAGTTTCACTTTATTTCTCACGGTCACACAAACAGAAAAAAGGCTCATCAGTCAAGAACCACCAAGATAAAAGTGTAACATAGATTTTGAAGAGTGACTTACACCCGTCAGTTATTTATTCTTCGTCTGATCACATTATCAGTGACATCAATTGGCTGCCAGGATCATGTCAGCATTATAAATAACAACGATGACATCAAATGTGGTTATAACAACGTCTGCATTGTTGTAAATATGGGCTTAGAAACTCCCCGATAACATCCCACTCAGATTCCAACCCACGTCTGCAATATACCCAACCGGCTTTGGCACGTATATATCCTGAATTCACTTTGTTTATTTACTCTATTTACTGCCATCGATGGAGACCGTAATCCGTTGTGACTGAAGCCTGCAGCCGTGTGTTATTTCATCAAAGTGAACAGACTGTCCTGGTAATCAGACTTAATTATGTGTGTGACAACAAGCGTTGACACGAGATAAATAAACAACTGAGAAACCTTGAGTTTATGTCCCTGTTCTCGATGTGTATCTGCGTGCTGTCGTATATGTTCTGGATGGACATTTTGCTGATGGGTGTCAACCATCTCAACATCCATCCAGACCTTCATTTCCCCTCAGAAAACCACCCAAACACATGTTCTGTAATATTTGACATGTCTGACCCTATATTAAGCGTGATATTGGCGTATATGTTACATATAGGACGATATATTAATATCACATATATTCATTATCTGGATATATGAAGATATATGCGAGCCAATATTGAAATTTGTGTATGTAAATATCTTCCAAATACCTAAATAAAGAATTTGATATGGGTTTATATGTTGTGACTGCTTAGTTTTAATTCATATATGCACATTTATTTAATACATATAAAAAGCGCGTGTGTACATATATTTTTCGTTTCAATTTCTATTAATTATTTTTCTTATTTTTTAAACATTTATGTATTTCTTTTACATGCACATATATAATAACATATATTAACAGACTTTCAAATTGACTGGGAAAAAAAAAGTCAAGACCATGTGGAAATATATGAAATAGGTTTCATATATATATTATACATGTATGCGTCACCAGTCACAAAATGGGACCCCAATGCAGAAACAGATCAGGTTAAGCAAAGTATTTATTTACAGAAAACAAAGTCCAAAAGAAATAGTCCGTGAAGATACCCGTAAAAATACGCAAAGTACAACCAAAAGAGGAAACGGAGACTGAGCTCGACATTCTAAAAAAAACTAATGAAGTAACAACAGAAGGAGAGAACAGAAAGTGACGCGGAACCAACAAGCCTGAATCAAGAATCACAAGGAGAACCAAGGGCGAGGCAGAGGCGAGGCTGACTGAGGCACACCACATAACTTGAACGAAAACAGAGAC
>KV751375.1:1780153-1808884 GCA_001698575.1 Mola mola | reverse complement strand
TGCAACTATAGCAACGGTCGCAGCTCCGCTGAGCTCTGCGAACAGCTGGATGCCGTCACATTATTGGTTGACATCGGTTCCTGCGTGATGATGTCCGTTTGTCCGGCTGTTTTTTGGCCTGACGATAACGTCTCTTTGAAGTTTTCTAAGACGTTAAAGTTCTCATGAAGAAAACTTAAAGTGTGTGAAATGACAGGCGAAAGTGGCTTATTGTTCATATTCCATCCCATGAGAGGACGTTGGTTAAATATAAACGCTGATTATGGAAATTTGCAGGGTGATTGTTTTTTTGTTTATTTTTTTTCTCCCTGCTGCACATTTTTTTAGTGGGTTTTTTTTAATCCTAATCATTAGTTTAATTAATATACTCTTATTCCTGAGAGAAATCACTGTTGATGTTTTTTGTATTTGATTCGAATTTTAGTTGATTATCTAACCCAAAAATAACAAGAGGTGGGTGTGAATCACAGACAGACACACCCCATCCCTATATAACCATTTATCATCACTAAATGAAATCAATTTCATTTAGGTTAGGCATTTTTATAAAGGTAAAATAGGTAAAATATACGTCTGACTTGAGTATCAGTTCTAAGTACATTAGTGAATAAAAGAAGAATATTTAAAGTTTTTCGTACCAGCATCAGGAAACTGTGTCTCCTGGTGCAGTAAACATTTCAGCATGTTCAGTAATTGTCCCGTCATTGGACACTTTTTCATGAAGGGAGAAGTAGCCAGTTGTAGTTCAATTGGGCGACTGTAGTGCAGTTTTAATGCATCTTCTAATGTCTGCAGTGGTGAGAGAGGGTGTCCTGATCATCCTCCCACAGATTCCTTCACCAAGTCAAGAGTCCAAGATTATCAGTTTTTAAAGAATTCAACTGGCCCATTACAAAATCTGAAGGATTGGTGAGAATATCTTCAGTATTATTCAACAAACACAAGCAATGAAACATTCTCTTTTGTGACCAACACGATATCAGATTAAGTTTGAACTGTTATTATCTGCAGGTCCGGCCAACATGTTCTAAAGAAATTAAATGATGCATGAAATCTATATAAATGACACATTTCTATTTAACTCCTTCAATCACGGTTTAAACATTAACATCAGGCAGAACACAAACTCAGAAATATAAAAACAAATCTAAGACTTTACCACTCTGTATTTACGTCATCTAAATTAAATTATTGTGTCAAACATGTCATATGTAAACATGTCAATTACACTTTTTAAACACTCTGTTAACTTTACAAGACAATCTTTGAATACATAATAATATAAAACACATATTATTAATCTCCAGTCACACAAAGTGAGGTGCAGGAGGATAATGGCGTGTGAGTTCTGTGATTTCCGTTTGAATTCCGTTCAGAGGGAGTCATGCCATAGAGCAATGACCTCTGTCGGGTGGTGTTCGGCTTACGTGGCCCACTGCCCGTCGCCTTTGAGCCATGCAGATATCACGCGAGGTTTTGTTGTAAACCCGACGCTGCGCAGCATCGCCATCAAGCCTAAATAGTCCCACACAACTGCCGTACCGCCGCTCTTCGACACCAAAGTTCGTGCTGTGCCCGGTTCTGTCGAGCCAGAGGCCATTGCACGACAGCTCAAAGAGCGCGTAATCGTGGCCTTATCATAGATTATCTACCATATTTCCGCAAATGCAATTCATCGTGCAAGCATCAAATTGGAAAGGATAGATTGAGAAAAGATGGTGTGAGTCAGAATGAAATTACAGAGAATGAAACCAGAATGAAATGCAGTCAAAGAACCCGATGAGGAAGAGTCCAGAGTTTTTCTTAGCGTCAATAACACGTTTGCATCTTCATTTCTCTCTTCAGTCCCGATGGGACACTTTCACCGAAAGACACAAACCAGATTGTCGTCATCGGTCTCTCGTCTGTCGTCCCTGATGTCTCTTTGGCTCTATTTACTTGCAAAACAGACAGATCAGAAAATGTACTTATTCCACTGGACCGTTTCTCTGCTTTTAAGTCCATCTGGATGAAATATGACAGAAGAGAAACTGCTGAAGATGTTTTAAATCGGGCCAAATATTTCATCTCCGCCACAACCAAGATCCTGTCGACCGTTTTGATGTGGCAATAAAGTTTTGAATCACACGACACAACACGGCCTCAGTTTACGTAAGTATATAAACAGCTGGATATCAAATTATTGGAAAATGTCTCAGTAATTTTACGGCGATGTCATAAATACAGATACCTTCATGCAGGAGAAAATGATGTGAGCCATCAAACAGACGAGATTTTAATGCAAACACAAAAATTATTTGTTCTCATGATGTTTTGATTTCCTGTTTTATGTTTAGCGTTGTTTTTCATTTTATTTTGTAGTCCTTTGTTTAGGTTCAGGACCCAAGTAACTGTGTCACAAGGGGTTTTGTTATTGCCACAGTGTTATTGGAGAAATACATGTGATCACAGATTAGAGTCGACTTTTTGATCAATAATATATAATATTTGTATATAATATATAATAATTGGACGTATTTCAAAAGCTGCACATCTTCTGAACATTCTGACAAGAAAATTGAACTGTGAGGATCTATAGCGAGCATGTAAGAGTAAGTAGCAAAATAAAGCACAAACATTAAAATTATGACCTATTTATGGTCATAAATACAGTTCATTGTTTCTACATGAATCATCAATAGTTCGACTGACTTTTTGGGTCACATTGAAGGTTTTTTTTTTTTTTTAGATTTTGGGAATAAAGTTGTAATTTTACAACATTTATCTCCGTGGTTCTTTCTTAATAAACACAGTTTCTTGAAAATCGTTTTCAAATCCTGAGACTGATGATGATGTGGTGCTGATGTGCCAAAAGATGAAAAATGTCACTGTTTAGTACAACCAGCCTGGTTATGGTGCAGATACCTGCTTTCATCGTCGGCCCCGCCCTGATTAGCCTCACCTGTGTCTTGTTAACCTTCCCTTCCCTGCGTTTTAGGTCGGTGTCCTACCTTCTTTCGCTGTGGAGTCCCAGGTTTAGCTCAATGTATTAACTTTTTTGAATGAGGCCAATATCAGACTCCAACAAGAACTTTACATGGACAAAAGAACCACTAGACGTCTTGCTGTGTGCAGACAAAAACAAGAAGTCTCTAGTAAACACAGAGGCCAGAGACTCTGATTCAGAACTACATTCCTGTGTTTTCTTTGGACTCAGTCCTTGGATATTTCGATATGTTTGCTTGAGTTGGACTGTTTTTTTTCTTCTCTCTGTTCGTTGTTTTTGTGGAATAAATACCTTCTTCCATTGCACCACTGCTGTGAGAACCTGCGTCTGGGTCCTCCTACTCCTCAGCATTCAAGCGTGACACCACATTAACTTTGAGGACCCGATGTTCAACACTCGACGACCGCCAGCCTGTACGGACGGAACTGTCAAAGTAGGTGAAACACCCATTGTCATGGCAACTGCAGATCTTGGCACCACAGCAGCTGAGCTGAGCCAGTGTTACCATGGATTCTTCCAGCGCCACAGTGACAGAGAGAAAATGGGACAGCTGGCTGGAGTAGTTAGTTCAGTCAAACTCAAAAGCCCCCAACTCAAATGTGACGGAAACAAGTGGGAGATGGTCAGAAAGTGCGGGGTTGAGGGGGGAGAACTTGGACCTGATCCCTCTGCGACTTTTCTGGCTGTCATTTCATATTGATATCGGATATGGACGACATCCAGGGAGAAGTATGAGCAGCGATCCAAGAGGGGAATAAAAAGGAAAAACGTCAGCGTGAGGGCCGTGTGTTCGTTGAGCGAAACGGGACGGAGGTGGATGAATCATGGGACAGGACTGGCAGACACTGAAATAAGCGAATGCGGGTTTTAATGGGAGAGAGAGAAGAGTGAGACTGCACCGATCAACAGTCCAGCTATACATCACTACCAGCTGAGTGACCTCTGGAGGAAGAGGAATGATCGAGAGAACAACTGAACGGCCATTACAGGAAAATGGCTGATTGAACAACATGTTAGGAGGGAGGCACAAATGGCTAAATAAAATTAGAGAGAACAGCATTGGAAAAGAAGGCTTTGTGCAACCTCAACCCTCATCCCAGGTCGTCGAATAACTGCCAGACACACAAGGTCACATCTAGCAGCCTTCCTGCCCCGGGCCGGGGCAGGGCCCAGGTTAACATGTGGTTAACGTGAAAACTGCACAAGCTTTAGTAGGAAAAGTGCTAGTTATCACAAGTAACCAACATGAGGAGCTCTAGCCCCTTTTCTTGCTCTCTAAGACATTGCCATGGATTCAGCAGTTTCTGATCACTTTGATCAGAATAAGGTCATATTCAGGGTAGGCCATATTTGGAATTCCAATCTTAATCACATCACTAAGACATATACACAGGCTCCAAGTGCTATATAAAAGAAGAAAGGAACAGCTAATGATCCAAAGCATCACGTCATGTGTCAAATATGGTGGAGACAGTGTTATGACCCGGGCATGTATGGCTGCCAATCGGACAGGCTCACTGCCATTTATTGATGATGTGCTAGTATCAGGATGAACTCTGAGGTGTATAGGGCCATACTCTCTGCTCACATTCAGCCAAATGCTGCTATACTGATAGGATTGTGCTTCACAGTGCAGATGGATCATGAACCTAAACATACTGCAAAAGACTCTCGGGCAAGTCAATTCAAATGGACCTGATGTCAACCCAACCGAGCAGCTTTTCAGTTACTGAAGACAGACCTGAGAGCACAAAGACCCACAAACAAGCAACAACTGAAGGTGGCTGCAGTGAAGCTCTGGCAAAGCATCTCCAGGGAGGAACTTCAGAATTTGGTGATGAGGTCCATGGGCTCCGGACTTCAGGCTGTCATTGACTGCACGGGATTTTTTTTTAATCAAAGTATTACAAACTACCTTTATATAAACAATTATGTTAGTTTCTCCAAATACTTTTGAGCCACTGAAAATGGAGGTACTCTGTATAATATGCAAATCCAGTGTTGGTGTATAGAGACAAAATGATAACGACAGTGTCATTGTTCCAGACACTTCTGGACCTGTATGTGACCTTGAGATGGTGATTGCTGGATTATTTCAAGTTTTACTCCCACACTAAACGATATTCATGACAGCCCTTTCAAGATTGGCTTTTTCTGTAATTCTGCACATATATTTGAACTTTAGCAAAAACCTGGAGTGGATTTTTTTGTAAAATGTGGAAGGTGCTATTTCTGAAACTATTTCTGAAAGTCACAAATGCTGCCAAAAATCACAGATTGTCCATATAAAATGTAATTTTTATAGCTCTTCTTTCATACTTCAGTCTGGATCCATCGACTGCCAGTGCATCAAAGATTGAGCTGCAGAGTAAACATGTCAGAGACACTCATCCATCCGACAGAGGCAATCTGGGAGCAGATAGGACTCGGTGGCAGTTGGCTGAATGAAATATGATAATGGGTTGATACTACACAACCAAGAGGAACGTTTGAACACACACACACACACACACACACACACACACACACACACACACACACACACTACGTGACTTAAAGTTGAAAGAGAGGGAGAGAAACAGGAATTCTGGGAATAGACGGATCCACTAAATGATATTTTGCGTCCGAAAGGACTGAGACATTGAACAAGACTGATGTCCCTCGCCACCTTAACGTTTGGCGTCTCATCTGCTATGAGCGCCGTATTTGCAAATTGGATAAGTCACAAAATGGCCCTGTGAAGAGAAACTGAGACAGGTCTTCTAGATACGTGAGCCTGTTTCACTGATGGACATGCTTCCTGGGTAGGCTGCATTGAAACTGTCCATTAGGGAGAGGAAGAAAAACACCATTTTGGATCTGGAGGGACCGTTGCACCATAAAAGTCATGTTTCTGAATTGGACAGGAAGGCATTAAAACATGGCACCAAGTGCACCGGGGCCTGTTCCTGTGATTTAAGGGGGAAAGAATATTTCTCCTCAATGGGACCTGCTGAGAAACCATTTTAAGGACTTGGACAAAGATAGGAATTGAGGTTATTATTTTGGCCTGTTTCACTTTGGGACACGCTGTTCTGAGTGGGCAAGCGGTGAAATCTAGAGAATTTTAAAGAGAACTCTGGTATTTTTCAACTTAAGCCCTATTTCCTGAAGTCTTTTTTTTCAGTATGGCGTCAGTAGGACCTTTAAGCTCAACAGTGCAACGTGACGTCACAGGGCAAGTCAAAGCAGCGGAACGCTAACTACGCTAACTACGCTCACAGTGTTATTTAAGTGTCTAATTGCACTCAGTCACGTATCTGACAAAGAATCCCCACTTCACATGTATTTGAATAGTCTTGTGATAAGAGATGAGACCAGGCGAGCTACTGCGTTATGAACTGCATCTGTCAATATCGGCCACAGGAAAACTATTTTTTTTTTACAAAATGATTTGTGACACATTTTGGCCTGCCGTCATGGAAATGTTTAGTTACCTCATTTATATTCACCATCATTGGTCTGAAACACATTTTCACTATTTCCTCCAGTTAAAACAATCTTCAATATCAATCAACTTCTGTTAAATCATTGAATATGTTTGAATTTTAACCCATAATGAGGGCTGTAGAGGAGGAGGCTGTAGGATTTCACATGCAAGCTAAATTGCACTAGACTGCAGAGTTAATGCCTTCCTCTATAGATCAGAATGAACAAACAAAGACAATTAGATGAATACAGCAGAAGTCACTTTAGAAGAATAACATGCAGCTGGTTTTCTAAGACCTAAAATATGTCTGTAATGAAAGTAAATTGCCCTGCTGCTGAATATTTCGCAGCTTTTAGTCATGACAGCAACATTTATTAAAAAGTGTTGCTGTGAAGGTACTTCAGTAATTTTTTTTTGCAAAACAGATGTGCCAAAGCTATGAATTATGCTTCTAATGATTCCAATCTAATGTGCAGACTTTTGTTTTAATGTGATGGCAACTGTTTGTTATGGAAATCAGCAGCAATAAATGCAATTATTCTTCCAAACTGGCCCCTCTGGTTTGTCAGGTAAATTACATTTCGGAACTAATCAGGACTGTTTTAGACAAACTCAACCAACTTTCAGAACCTTTCACCCAAAGGAACATAGTAAACCATCCTCATCTTGATGCAGGTCAACTTTTATTGGATCACCTGACCAAACTAACACTCTGTTAGTAGTGGAACTCGATAGCTGAAATGCAGTAATTTAACAATAATAAATTATACTTTTAACACAAACATATTTTTGGACTTATTCAATTGAATATGCTGCTTATTTGCTCCTGGTAACATAAAGGAGCAATGTGAGTACTCCAGACACATCGGGGTCCGGTAGCAGTCGGTGTTGATGGGATGCAGTCTGGCATGGAGAGACGGAATATATATTTATTCATAAATGGGAGCTGTGCGGGGAGACAGACATTTGTCAGAGAAATGTATCTGTCACACTGCAGACACCCAAACAGTCTGCGGTTTTGTAAATGGAGGGAGAACGGCGACTTATCAAGGTTGCCCCAGCACTTCTGACACAAAGTTAAGCGTGACATGCCACAGAAAGTGTGAAGAAAAGAAAAGAGGTTGATCTTTAAGTCGTAGGTTTTTCCTCCAAGTAAAGGTTCTACTGACGATTGTGGATGTCTGTGGCTGTAGGACGAACCCGCGGTGGATTCAGCTAACAAAACGAATCACAGGGAGAGTCTGTAATGACACAAGCACTGAAATTATACAGCAGGGTTGGGCAGACTGTGGGTCTTACTGGTCCATTGTAAAGCTTACGGCAGGTTAATTTTATACGACCCGATGACACCTGCATTTGGACTCCGTGGAACTGTATGTTTACAATGGAAACATTTTCGACAGAAAATGCCACTGCAGGATACTGAGCACCACCAAATACTGAGCACAGTGTTAAGGTTTAGTGTGGTTTGGTGTTGACCAATTAGGCAGAAACACGGGCAGCCGACAAAAAAATGTTTCAACAGTTTTTAGTTAAAAGTCTGAAGAAACAAATTCTTAGTTCAACTGAAGGGGTAGGAGAGACACAAAGGTTCAACTTTCTAGGATTATATCTAAAACTAAGATATCCCACGAATGGTGAAGGATTTTTGAAGCCCTATCAGGCGAGACGAAATAATCTGGCATGGGTGTGGAGTTGAGACCAGGTTTGTATGGGAAGTTGCGTGATGATGATGATGAACAGGTGCGCCTTGTCAGTCGTGCTCCAGGAGGAGCAGGAGAGAGGGGAGGAACGGCCTGCCTTTTCTTCTTCATCTGCCATTCTGTATGAAAACAAGGATAGCAAAACTCTACCTTTGCAATCCACCCTGTGGTGGAAGACGGTATTGCATCCGTCCAACAGGCGCAGGTCCCGAATGGTCACCGTTAAACATTTTGATAAAGGAGTTTGTACATTTCCACGTTTTTGTGGAAAAATTGCGAGAATTCACAATGCATGCAACCCAATATAGACTCAAATAATACAATTAGTAAAATTAGTAAAATCCAAGCATCATTAAATATCTGCCTCCCGTACGTCTCTTTTGAATTTTATTTTATAATTTGTATACATTTTCAGGCCAGTTTGAAATTTTTTTATGGAACTACTACAATCAGTAAAAGTAATGTTCTAGTTTTAGAACAAGAAGATGTAAAAAAAAATAAAAAATGTTCAGATGTTCTTTAACTGTGAGATAATGAGAGACACCAGCCCAGTTCAGTACTGCAGTTGTGATACATCAAGGTTATTCTTAAAATAAATGGTGATGTGGAAAACTTTCACTGTGAAAACAAGAGCCAGTTTTTAATGTTAGGGATCTTGTATTAATAAAAGAAACAAAGGAAGACACTGTTCTGCTGGCAGCAGTGACCTCATTTTCCCTGTTTCTACAGGAGCCTCTTCTCTTAGTGGGTTCTCGTTCAGATACCTTTTAGTCTTTTTTGTTTCCAATTATGTTCTTCAGGCTAGTAAATGCAAATAAAACACTTTTCCACAAGGTCCTCTGTTAGAAATCATAAGTTAAATTATCTAGATTTGGGTTTCCTGTCTGCACTTTTCATCCACGAGCATCAAGCACCAGTAATTTCGACAACACCCAGAGGTGTTCTCGTTGCACTTCACTGTAATTTACATAACAAGCTCAGAGTCGAGGGGGCCTTTAATCACACCTTTTTGAAACTTAAGATAGCTGAGACTCCTGTAATTACTCCTACACACAGCTTCTGGCTCTAACCTGATCACACAAAGCTTGTGATGTGACGGCAGCTGTTTCGAGTTAAAGTTTTGCTGCAACCATTGATTAAACCCTTAAACTTTCTTTTCTGGCTCCTAAAATTACATATTTCGATTACTCTTTCATGAAAAACTCCCTTTGTGGCTTTTAAATCTCTTGGATGTATTTCTACCCCTTTGCTTCATCTAGACTGTGGACATCTATGAATGTGCTAGTTTAGCCCCGCCCCATCTCCACTTAAAACTTTTAAACTAGTCTACTATATGCTGTACAGTGGTAAGTTCTGACATTGGAGTAATTCAGCCATACGTGTCTGAACCAGACATGGATTGCCAGGAAGAAGAGGAGGAGAAACAGGCCAAAGGTTTTCGTTTCTACAAGCCCCGCCCCCACAAGTCATGAGGACTTTGTTTATTGTCCCTGGTGGACTGTAGATTGAAAGCAGAAATCCTCAGCCATGACACTGCTGCTAATTTTGGTAATCATGTGTGTCGTAATACATAAAAACACCACATGGACACATTAATGAGGTAAAAAAACAAAAAAAAAACTGATTTTCCTTGGAGGCGGTCTTCAGCTAACAGCTAAAATCTCACCGCTCAGTAAAAAGAAACACTGATGAGGAGGAAAACTGACGGACTGACAGAGTGTTTAATGCGGCAGAATTATAAAACAGAGGATGGAAAAGATTCTAAGTGTGTTTCTCTGGCTGACGTTATTATGTATTCAAATCTCTATCACGCCCTGAAGCTAAATTTAACCTCTTCGGCAGGGCTAATTTATTGAAAAACCAAGTTGTCATTAAATTCTGATAATTGTGGCCTGGCAGGTAGAAGACAGCAGAGCGCACACCCAGAAACCCGGCGAGGAACAGAGAGATGGGTTCACGGATTCCCGCCAAGACCGATGGTAAGTCAGAGCCAGCGGCATTAGAGCAGGGGAGTAAATTGGGAGCAAGTTAAAGGGTGTCTGGGGGAAAGAAGCTTTGGATGTTGTCAGGCTTTTTATTAGAGTCGCTGCCAAAGTGTTTGGCAGGAAGCGAACAGGGAGGAAGAGGCTGGTTAAGAGGCGGCGGACAGCAGACGTTGATTGCAGAGGTAACTTAGGCTGCGGCGTCAACTCTGATGTCTGAAGCGGCAGAGATGGATGCAACGACTCGGGACAGCGGAGATTGAAAGCGGAGGAGGATGTCCGTCCAACCATCTTAACAACATGTCAGGCTGCCGGCGAGGGAGGCGGCGAGCGACCTGAGGTCTGTTCAATCATTCAGACAGGTTCTAAACAGGAGTTGTTCTCTATTATATTTGTTCCATGATGCGTCTTGATTTGAGAACACTCATCTCCAGGAGAATGAGACGCTTCGCGAATCTTTAGAATCAGTGGCAATGTAATTCATTCATTCAAACCTTTATTTACATAGGTTTAGTGCTACGGACTGCAAGCTTTCTTTTACAAGGTCGCCGTGAATAAAATGTTTAAATGCGTAAAATACAGCAGACCACACAGCCGCCGGTCACAGAAAATGTTCGCACTGAGACGGAACATATAGAAACATGGACCATTCAGGTTCCTGCAGATGGGAAAAGGAAAACGCAGAGGAGAAGTATAGTTCCTCAGTAGAAATGCACTGATTTTAGAGACCAAACAGCTGAGAGGAACAGCGGGGGGCCACAGATTCTCAAACTCTACTTTTCTGAAGTAACCGTTTGCAGCTTGAAGTCACTTTTTAATCAAAGAACGCAGGGACAGTTAGACACAATCCCACTGGTCTGCACTCGGTGTGAACAGTCCTGATGATTAAAACACAAAATGATCACTTGTCACTTCCTGTCTCGTTTGAGTGAATAAACGTGTAGTTCCTGGTCCACGCTCCTCCTCACTTACCAACAGACGGAGGGAAAGAAGTGTGCTGCCTTTCAAATCACAAACTCTCTATTTTTCTTTTAATTAAAATGGTAAACTGCTTGAGACATTTTTAGTTTAAATGTAATTAGTCTGGAACAGGGGTGCCAAACTCATTATAGTCCAAGGGCCACATGCAGCTCAGTTTGACCTCAGGAGGGCCAAACCAGAGAGAAAACTTAAAAACATCGACAAATTATTCATTTTCCTTTAGTATATTTTAAGTAAAAATACATACTGAAAATATTTACAACTAATGAATGACCTATAAAACAGCTGAAAAGCACTTTTAACATGTCCCAGTGTCTCCATTCAGACAGGGGCTCTACAGAGGCACAAAAAAACTACATTGAAATTCAAATGTTTTCCAACGTGGCTCGTATTTGCAACCTTCAGCTAGCTTGAAGTGTCAATCAGTGCACGGGAAAAGGTGTTTCCAACACCCATACTGGAGAGACAGACAGGAGAAGTGCAATTATTTGTGAAATAGGACGGTTTTTTTCAATATTCACACGTTTCAGAATCATCTAAAGGGCCGAACTGGATCCCCTGGGGGGCCACTTCAGGCCCACAGGCCGTATGTTTGACACCCTAGAATGGTCTAGAATATATTCAGTGTTCACTCTCTTTTATCACTGATTGATTGATTCACTTTTCAGCTGTTTTGGTTTACGCTCACAAAGTCAAAACCCAAGCAGACAATAAATTGGAAACAACAACAACAAAAGTCATTTGCACTGAAATGCTGTTTGGTTTTCTGGTCGGAACCTCAGAACAATTGTTGAAGAAGACTTGCAAGCAGACCAGATTCTGGCCTTCGGGCTGTGTTCACACTCAGCCTAATGGGTGCTCAAACACTTAGCTGGCACAGATTATTGTTTAACATTTATGATGGATCCCCATTAGTTGATGCACAAGCGACAGACAGATTTTACATATTCTCCGAGAACCAGTTTCACCTGAATTACTTTGGATATGAATAGGGAATGTGTTCCACAAAGAGACCAGCCTATGTAAAGTCTTTTTCATAGCATTAGCTCGGGGGCGTGGCAACAAAAGAAGTCCTGTGGTGGCATTTAAAGTCCTACATTAGTGAATATTGGAACAAAATAAAGTTTTGTCAGAAAGAATTCTGTTATAGTGAGTAAAAATTACATTACCAATAAATAACAACTATCTGGTGGATACCGAAGGTATGAGAGCATCCGGTCAATATTTGGAATTGTTTTTAGGATCACACTTTGAAAGATGCCCAAATTACAGAACTATGATCAAGGTGACACAGCACTAAAAGATAAACAATGTTATTATGTATATACTGTAGGTGGTAGATAGATGGCACATTTCATGATAGTTGCAAAACTTCTGCCCATCTTAGCAACTGTGCACCTAATATGCTCAGACCAGGATAGAATGTTACAAATAACCAATCCTAGAAGCTTTAGTTTCTTCACCTGTTTGCCTGCCAGACCTGTAAATCAAAGAGGGTAATACAGGCTGTCTGCCCTGACCTGATGACTTCCTCCTCCCCCCATCATCAGTGTATTTTTTTCTCTTTCTGTCTCCTCCAGTTCATAGTTGGACGTTTTGTGACTTCATTTAAGCCTCTTGGCCCAGTGTTTATTGCCCCGTGTTTCCTGTTACATCTTTTGATCTTTCTTCCTCTAAGCTGTCTGCTTCTTGGATTTATTGCCATCTTATTTGCATGTTTACTATTCAGGCTTCATCTCTGGATTTGCCGCTCGACTGCCTCACCTCCACAAAGTCTTGTATTTTAGTGTGAAACGGATTTATTTCCACACCGCAGCAGCTCTGGCTGACAACTCTTCATACGTGGAGTGACACACGAACAGCAGAGCTGCAGTGAATCACTTTGTATGTAACTGTTAGTGACGTCTGAATGGATTTTGCAAAGAAAACACAACAAACAGGCGACAATGGCTCCAAAACAGCAAGAGCGTGTTGGCTGTGGGTGTGTTTATTCACTGGCAAATAACTTCTGGAAATGTTCCCGTAGTGGAGAATCGCTATTATAGGATCTTTACATCTCAGACGTACAATAGATGTTGACCCGTGGCCCACCATTAAGTTTCACCTCTGGCTCTCAGAGAATGGATTCGGGCACCCCTGTCGCTGTGCGGCTCTGATGTGCTGTTTATCGGCATTGAACACCAGACTGGAATGGTTTTCAGACCTCCATTCATGTCATTTTTAATAATAAAAGTTATGCAGAGCTGGAAGTTTTGATGGACTTTTTGTGCTCGTCGTCGCTTTATGAAACACAGTCAAGTCAGTTGGTGAACAGGGCGGTGTGGAAATCACATTTGCTGTCGCCGTGGTGACCGTGAAAGACTCAGCTGTGCACAAATGTCCTTGGCCGGCAAATTTGTTGACTTCAGTCAGGCCACTAACTGTGGTTTTCCCTGCTATCGAGCTTCCCTTTATTGAAATGGAATGATGTGAAGGTGTTAGTTGTGTTATTGAATGATTGGTCAGCGTTTCTGAAGACGCACTGGACCATAAAGCTCTGGACTGGTCTCATCAAATGTGAGGTGTTGATGGCAGTGGGTTTGTGTTTCTGCTGAGAACATGTGATATCCAGATGGAATTTAAAAATGAACATATTGCCTTTATTTTATTTTATCGAGTTTGGTTCATTCAGTTTAGTGTAAACATGTTAATGCATCACCAATTAGTCAAATTAAGCAAAAAGTACACAGTGAATAACTTTATTTAGAATTATTTTTTTAATCTAAAAAGGTGAAGCTTGATATGAAACATTTCTTTTGACGATCTGTTGCAAATAGTTCGCTCCATTTAATCTCAGAATGCATACAGATACAAAACAAGAAACGACTCCAGCTGGGAAGGTTGGAGGAATTTCAATAACCCCGAAACTTGAAATCCAAGATGGATGCTCCAAGTGTCAACATAATCTTAAACAGATTTTAAAATAATGAACAAAAGCCATGTGGAATTCTGCTCAATAATGAGGAAAATAACCCTCCTAATTTCTCCTGAAAGCAACATCGCGGCGCACAGACAGGTTATGTTGCCGCTCGTATTGATGTGGAGTGTGTGTCGGCAGATTTTAGAGGATGGCGTCTGTGAACGTATCGTCAGATGACGTTCACTGAATAATTCAATAATTGGTGCCTTTCATGAAAAGTTGTTCTGCAATAAGGAAAATGTACCATGAAAACCATTGTGGGTTTGTGTTCAAATTTGTCACACATTTTTATGCCTCCTTGTCGCAGCTTCTTACCTTTCATGCGACACAGCTCAGTACAGCAGTTAAATCCTTTCTGCTTCATTCTTTCAGTGAAGACTTCAGAACTTCTGTGTTCTTGTGTACTTTTTCAAACATTTGAGTCCCGTTGAGTCCAACCCCCTTCAACTAGGCAGCGTTTGAGCATTTTTGGAGGAAGTTCCATTTGCACATTTGAACTTGTGATGGATGTGTTTTTTGCATCTTTCTTCTTCTTCTTTTCATGATCATTTAAATGTTTTCTCTACTTGTTTGGCCTCTACAGCACTTTGGTCAACATAAGTTGTTCTACAATGTGGCTTTTAAGTAAATTTGACTTTGACAGATCTACATCAAAGGACAGGAACCATTTATTTGACTTGCACTTTGAGTTTTTGGTTTGGTCCATGTCCCATCTGCTGATATGGAGGGGAGGGGTTTACAACAGCCACCGGGAAGCCGGCCTATGTCTTAGTTTCACGTTCATCTTTACGTACAGTTTAATGTCCAAAAACTGCACATGATAACAAATTCATTATTCTACAACTGCACATAATCATCATCATCATTTCTGTAAATAATCCAAGATAAATTTGAAAGCACTGAGAGCTAAAAACTGAGTAAAAAAAAATAACTTCCAGCAAGATTCCATTTTAATGAGCTCTATGCAATGAATCTTTCATCCTGCTGTCAATCTAAGTCGTGGCGTTTCTGAAAAGTTCACCTTCTCCCTCAACTCCGTCGTGGATGCGGGTCACCGAGGTCTGTGCAGCTATTAAGACAAAATGCCAGGATTTTGACTGATTCTTATACCGCTCCTGTCTCCATGAATGATGGCCACGTTTCCCTCCAACACACCCTCTTGTTTCCCTCGTTTGGCCACTTCCACGCGTGCATGCACACATGCACAGAAACACTTTAACACACCTCCACACTCTGCTTCTGTCCCGTCCCTCCTTTCCCACAGCGAGATTTAACTAGCATGAAAAATGCTGCGGTAAAAGTGGGGGACTGACTTTATTAAACCACAAGCCACACTGATTAGGACCAGATGATCGTCGTGGCTCTTAAACATCTCTTGATAAAAAGCCATGAAATAAACCCAGTCTGTGGTATGCGACGCGACTACCAGTCGGTAGTGTGTGCGGAGGGAAGTTACAGATCGCCACTGATCTCATGTTGAACTGCAATAAAGGGCTCTGCAATAAATTGCCCTCCCACACCGGCTGTGATGGAGTCACTTGTGCTTCTGGTGGTTTGGCCTTCATAACGCAGCGACAGTTCAGCCAGTTGATGAGATGTGCTGATGAATAGCTTCTCCTTTATCTTGTTTGGGAGCGTAAAATAGCCCGTTTCCCTGAATATTGGCATTTGATGCTTTGCTCTGTCAGTCCACGGTTATTGTTTCATTGCCCTTTATTACTTTTACCTTGAAAAGCTTGTGCAGGATTTTCATGGCGCACTGGAATGCTAAGACGTGTCATATTTCATCTAAATGAAGTGATTAAAAACCCTGTTGTGAATTAAAACTCCTTTCATTTCAGGCTGAGATGGGAGATATTTGAGGTGGAGTTAGGCAACCTTACCAGAAATCTTATTCATAGATTGGCAGTTCTAACCTTAACGGTGAAGGGCTCTGTGGGCTAATATTGGGTATCTGCTTTTTCCTGCTATTGTTATTATATCAGCATTTGAAAATTCTCCCATTTCAAATTCAACCTCAAATGTTAAAGCTAAATGTCTTAACTGTAACCAAATGTTCAAGAGTTTGAGGCCAGTCAGATCACGAGCACTGTGCTGCCACCAGAGAAAATCGTCAAAAACATATCAAATACCAGCATAATTCGAACAGAACCTGCATTTAGTCTGGCACTTCATCGTTTTGCACACATAGAACTCACCAAAGGAAATCTCACTATGGATCAAAAAGATATGTTAATGTTCGGTTTTAAATGTTGTAGGAAGGATACTTCCCATTCTGATGCATCAAACTTATACTGGTATATCCTCCTCTTTTTCCTGGGAATCCGTATATGAATTACTCCAACGTTAGAACTTGCCCCTGCGCAGTGTATAATAGAGTAGTTTGAAAGTCAGAAGATGATAGAGCAGGTAAGCTCCAGCTCGCTCCGGCTGCAGATGATGGGCGGATATGGGACGGGGTTAAAGGAGCACCTTCGTAGATGGCCACAACCGCGATGAGGCGAAGAATGTAGAAATACAGCCAAGATATTTTGAGACCACGAAGTGTTTTTGTTTTCTCTCTACAAAGTAATCGAAATATGTAATTTCACAAAACAATGAGTTTGACAGTAGCAAGACTTTAAACCTGTGCCCTATTTTGTTGTATAAATGATTCACGTTAACTTAAAGTTTCAGAATTGGTCCAGTAGATGAGCTTTGATGAACAGCGTCATTCTCTGGAGCGATTCTGAGCACAGTCATGTTCCTGCTCTACCCGGTCGCTGCAGCTGATGGTGGAATCATGCTGCCAGCTCTACATTTGGTTTAAGAGAATGACGTTGGTCTATCTTCTGATGAGACGCCACTCGGCGCAAATTCGCAGGCACTTTGACACGTGAATGCATAAAAATTCCGGTCAATTTTCAAAATAAAAGACCTGTTGCAGACTCTGGATAGTACAGCACACTGATAAGGAGCATATTAGCCCATGGAAGAAACACACAAGTCAAAGAACAATGACCAGATTAAAAAAGCTGGGCAGGAGGAAGGTTTTACAGAACAAACCTGTGTTGCATCAGGAGCAACCCTGGAGACTTTAGATTGTTACTCTGGCAACGTTATGGAAAGGGAAACATTTTCAAAGTTACTCCTGAATATTTAACTCTTTTGAAACAACAAATAGTCACACTGTTTGGAAAAATGCTGGGCTCCTGTAGCAGAACTATTCCTCTGCTGACGAACGGTGACCGGTCTGAATCGGACGTTTAAAAATATCTTCCATCAACCTTGGAGGCTTCGTAAATCTGCCAATAACGACAAATAAAGTGAAAAAAATTCACCAGATCCATCAGTTTTATTGCTCGTATTTCATTGAAAAGCTGGAGCTGGTGGAGCCTGATGAATGTCTTAATCAATATTATAATTATGAACTATTGTTCCCAAAGCTGCAGCAGCCACCCTATAAACACAATCGAGTCAAATGCTTCAATGAGCGGCCAATGTGAATATGTATTTATCTGCACCTCTTAAGAAGAGGAATATCCAAAACAAAATTTCTCCTCCCAGCTTTATGGGTTAGGCATCCTCTTACAGGAAGGTGCCCATATCTGCTGAATGTATTGCAGTGGTCCGATTGTCCGGAGACAAATGACACACCTTAAGCCTTTACCATAAATGTGTCCTCTGTATATTAATTATGCGCGTTAATGGTCTTTATCATTAACAAAGATATGTAATGAATTGAGTCAGGCCTGCACTGCAGATTGCCACATGAATCACTTCATTCTGATTCGACTAGAGTGAATGATAATGATAATGGCCCTCAAATGTCTCCCCACTTAAATTCTAAATGACTTCTGACACTACCTTCATCCATCACCCAAATACTCAAAACGCGACACACAGGAGGAAACATGATGACGTCGGTCACTGGCTCAGTAAGCTCGAGCACTTGCGAGTGTCATTGCTCTGGTTATCTGTGAACATCTTCTCTTTAAAGAAGGAGAATTATTCCTGCCAGTTGGACCCCGCTGCGTGGGGCACGAGCGGCTCGAATCCCTGCGGAGGAGATCCTCGCAGCATGAAAGCAGTGAAACACTTTGAGCAGGAGTTAGACATGGAGAATCAAACCAGCATAAAGCATTGGTACAAAGTGAGCCGTGGCTTAGCAGACAAGCTGGAGGGGGAAGAGGAGAAGTGCATTTGGATTTCCTGATTTGGCTTTAATGACGTCTCGCTCCTGGTCTGAATCTGGTGCCGCCTACGGTAAAATTTGGACTTCTTGATCATTTTTTTTCTGGTGCCATTAAGTACATCATCGCTTTTACACAAATAAAACGTACCCGATCAACATCAGTCACTGCGATTTGTGCCGTAATGCCTCAAAAAATACGAATGTACAATTAATCAATAAGCAGGTACCTGGTATCATCTAAAGCAAAACAGAAACAATTTCGTACATTTCTGGGTCATGTCCTTCCTCTCACACGGACGCCATTTTTCTTTGTGTGCAATGCCTGATGGTCTACACTGCTGCTGCTCACGATGCATTGTGGGATACTTTGAGTGCAATATGTAAGGCTTAACATTTCACAGTGTCCATTTGAACAGCACTGCCAAATGGTGAAGACTTGGCCTCAGTGTTTCCTGTTTCAGATCCTGCACTTCCCGCCCTCCTGTTCTTCCCAGCATTGTCACTACCTTCACCACTTTATGTTAAACCTTGGGCTCATCGGCTCCCTCTCCTTTAAATATTTACTCTCTCTGTCCTCCTCCTCCTGTGCCAGTTCATCTTGTACCTCCTCAACAAGTCCCTGAATGAGTTTTTAATGCGACCTGTTTCTGCCTAACATTCTCCATGTTTCTGTTGATTCTTGTGTCCTCTGCTATGATTGAGGGACCGTGTTCTCAGAGCAGTTATCTGCTCGTCCAAACCTGGTTGTTTAGTGACAGTTGCAGCAATCAACACATTCTGATTGTTGGTATTCTAGGACCAAACTCTCACATGTCGCTCCCAAAGATGGTCACCTTTGCCTGGTTGGACTGTCTCTCTTGGTTTTGAGCTCATGTTTGGATACTTTTGCATGGTTTGGACTGACTCCCTCTGAGCCGAACCAAGTGAAATTAAATTGTATCTGCATAATAGGTCTGACTGTCTGTTATTTACTATCTGATATGAATAAACGTGGAAAATGTGGAACCAAAGCCATATGCGTATCAGACCAGATTTATACTTGGGTTTTGGTGGCTCTCAAGTCCCAACAGATATGATGATTAATACTTCTGACTGTATGTAAATCCACCTTAAATATGCATGAATAGTTACAGTGTTTCTGTTTGCATGCACTGTGTGAGTGTATGAGTGTGTGTGTGTGTGTGTGTGTGTGTGTGTGTGTCTCCTTTTGATGGATTCAGCTCGTGGTCATGACACCTCAGCACTACATGAATGATAGTTTGAGATATGAGCTCAGTATACCCAGAATCCATCACTGGACAACACATTTATCTAACCACGGAAGGGAAAGTCTACCTGCACACACACACACACACACACACACACACACACACACACACACATACACACGACACACATTTAATCCACACGTGCACAGTTAAAGAGGTTGTGTGTTTCTAGACTGGAACATCGACGCTACAGTTTGAAAAGAAATAAGATTTTTCAGGGGAGTATCCACAGACAAAAGGGAGGTCAATGCTTACGAAAAGAGGATTTATTTATTTTAAAACGTCTAAATGAAGTGCACATAGGTAACAGAAAGATGACCAGGCACGATAGTGTCTGAACTCACACTGCTGAGTGGTTAAAAAGTAGGAAAAAACCCCACATGGACTGACAGAAAATCGTTGGGATCAAGAAAAATCACTGAACTTGCTCAGTACGTCACTTAACCCTTTGTGAACGGATGACTGATTGCACAGAAGTCAAGTCAGTTTTGTTTATTTTATTGTAGTACCACACCTGCCACCACCTCTCTTGGTTTCGAGAGAGGTGGCGGGAATGTCCACATTGATGTCCTGAAGCTCCCTAAACAGATGCCTGCATGTCAATATCTGTTGGAACTGTAGCCGACTTAGTGGGACGTATCCAAGAGAGCCGAGGTTTGTAAATAACCCGACATCATTGGAGGTCTTTATTAACCATTAAACATGACACTGACTATCCTGAACACAAGTTTTCATCTGGGGTCCTAAATGTGCCTAATTACACTGTTTTGGGTTTATTTTGTGAGATAGTTTATGAGTTTGTCAGTTTCAATTTTTCAAAATTTCACTTTCATCCTCCCTCCGGGATAAAAAGAAGCAAGTTTCGGAGACCTGTATATGTCATTAGACAGCAAATGTATATGATAAAATGATAAAAATCTTTACTGGATTATGAAGCAAATTTGAAAAATGTAGATCCAAGAGTAGCACCTACTACTCGGCCTCCTGTTACTGTGGTGACCTGGAAAAGGGCCACGGGGAGAACAACATGCTTAAAAATTCAAGTCAACATTCACACACAATAATGCCCCTTTCACATTGACCAGAAATCCCACTAACACCTACTAACATCTGGCCTCTCAGTGCAATATGAATGTAAATCGGCAGGATACAGACCCAGGTCCATTAATTACAGTAGACGGGGGTCCTTTGACGTAAACGTTATCCTCAGGCGTACGTGCTCATTTCAGTACGATGGCGCTTTGACACCTATTCAGGTTCTGGAGGCTGGAGCGTGAATGCAGAGGAACTTAAAGAACCGAACCGACTTCCTTTTACGTTCCAAAATCAACGTGGACGTCAACTAGTCTGTTCTCAAAGATACAAAACGGGAACTACTGCGGCATCGCTGTTAGACTCCACGTTGCCTTGTAGTGCTTCATAGCACCAGTACTGCCGTTTACAAACCCTGTTTCCAATGTCATGAGTAATGTATTAAAGACAAAAAAAACAAACAAACAAAAAGATCAAGTTGTCCCATGGCAGTGTGAATGCTGTCAGCCGCCGACTTTTAAACAGGTCTACCAGAGGTTAACAGATCCCTAATTTTGGTGTAGACATGGTATCGGTGTTCCACAAACAGAAAATGCTTCTTCTTCATCTTTCAGCATGACGAGTCCTGTCCCATCCAGTATTTCCTGACCCCAGCACCTTTCCCAGAGGTTCTGATTCACGTCAAAGCTATGAGAGTGGCGAACAAAGAAATAGCCACTGGGCGCAATGCTCCGTTTTGTGGCGGCTGCAAGCACTTTTAGAAACGATTGACAAAAGGCACTCGGAAAACCAAAATAATGCAATGAGGGCATGTGCGGAACATATGTGTATAATGGTGATCAGCTGGTCGTTAACTGTAATCTTTGTGGTTTTTTTCGACTACAGCGTTCACCACAAGATGTAAGGCAGTGTGAGACGATACGTGTCTGCTGCCACAGTACAACCACAGGCTGGCCAGCCAGATCCAGCGCGGGGCAAACCATGAGGATGGTCTGGGAAATAACATCTGTGCTCCATTGTTTCTGAGTCCTTAGATAAATCTGCATCGCAGTCGTTAGTGTGAAGACTGTCAGAAGCCCAGATTCCTCAGGTTTACGCGGATCAGGAAAAGGTGTGACATGACGGAAACATTGGAGGTGTGAACTCACCCGGTTGTGATATATGCACATGCTACCTGCACACACATACGCTTTGCATATTCCTGTCACTCTCTATCTCTTCATCACACACACACACACACACACACGAGAGACGGACCAATCTTTCTTCATCTGTACCGGTTTTTGTGCTGTCTCCTCTGATGCCGTGCTAGAACATCATCTTCTCACTTTGACCAGAAGAATTACTCTGCGCACGGTGAGTTTGACTGAGTGCAAATGATCACGGTTAAAGGTCATGAATAAAAATGTATTCCCTTTCAAACAACACAGACGAGACGACGCATTTAAATAACTGATTGTCAGCGAGTGTTTTTCATCATTGTGTACATCAAAGAATAAGATTGTAGATCTATAGAGGCTTTGTTGGTACAAACACTTGAGCTGGGCACTATTCTCAGATACAGAATAAATCTGAACATTTCATTAAAAATGGAGCAGTCTTGGATTCAGACAAATATATATATTGAGTGTCAGTATGACAGACAGCAGGTTAATCAGCTGGTTGCATTTTTTAGCCTTTTTAATCACCTAGAGGAGGTAGTTTGATCCTAGTCCCTTGCAGTCGACGTGTCCTTGAGCAAGATACTGAAGCCAGAACAGCCATTGGTGGCTGTGCATGAATTGTTACTGCACCAGGAGTCATATTACAGAAACTTCTTATCACAAGTCTTCAAAATGGGTTTTTTTTCTTGCCAAAATTGTTTTATTACAGAAGTAAATCCTAACTGACCTTAGAAATCCTGTCTTATTTCAGGTTGGACTCCTAAATTGTCGATCCAACTTTACGTTACCTAGCAACCCCCAGAACAAACTGAAGGGCACTGAAACATGGAACAAAAAACAGCTACGGAGATTTAACTTTGACAGATGAGGTTGAGGTCGCCTCTTAGAAACTTTGCGGCAGACAAAATTGCTAATTGCTGTTGCCACTTGAGCTGAATTGTGTAATATAACTTTATTTTCTTATAATAAAAATATAGACACATTTTTAAAACAAGCTTTTGTCTGTGACCAGCTTTACAGTCACTCGACCAACTTCACAGTCCAGAGAAGCCTGTATCAGCTAATGCCAAGTTCAGCCTACACATTCTTGAAAGTCGTGATGACTTACTGTAATGTGATCAGGAGTCACATTTCAAAATGGACGTTGTGCCATGGTTTTTGTCTTAAACATGGGAAAGTAAAAAGAAGAGAATATAGATTGAAAGACAGGATTGGCCCCTGTGGGCAGCATGGACTGTCCGTACTACAAAGAGACATGCCTCATTTAAGTTGCCTTCCTCTCTCGGGTTTAAGCCTCACAAACTGCACCTTCTATGGTTTCCCTCATTTCATGTCCTGCGCTCTGATTGGCTGTAGTTGTCACTGAGTCATCTAGATATTTAACTGCTAACCCTCTTCAATAGCAATGCCCATTAAAACGCCCATCTCGCTCTGATCTGAGGGTTTTTGTCCCATAGTATGAACTAGGTTTAAGAGAGTGGGTCGTCCTCTGATCAGAGGGTTGGCGGTTCGACTCCCGACCTCTGCACTCAGTGTGTCTTTGGACAAAACACTGAACCCAAGTTGTTACCGTTGCTGTTCCATCAGTTTGTGAATGGTTTCAAAATCCCATCCATGAATTAATGTGTACAAAAGGGAGAACAAATTTTATGAAGTGTTTGTAGACTTGGAATGCAAATTCTTTTGCCCTGATGAGCAGGTGGCCCACTCCATGATTGTCTCTCGTACCCCTTGATGTGTGCGTGTGTGTGTGTGTGTGTGTGTGTGTGTGTGTGTGTGTTAATGGGTAATTTCATGGTGATGTATAGCGCTTTGAGGATTCTGTAGACTTGGAAAGTGGCATATAAATGCAGTCCATTTACCATTTATCACCTTGTACCTCCTCATCATTCAGCCTGCTGTTGCGGCCGTTGAGTTTGGACGGACTAACTTTTCACCGGCAAATAGCCATGAATGTGGATGATTCAGGGTTTTAAAGGGCGATAAAGTAAATTAAACCTCTGAACAGAAGGCTGATTTCAAAATGGCAACAAGAGGGAACCATTTGTACCAGAAAACTGAAAACATTGAGGAGACCATATCCATAAAAGACCAAGCCATTATCATACAAATTAAGAATGGTTTATGGTGTATCAAGAATGGATAAGAGCTAGAATCGTGAAGGAATGGACTGTGAGGGACGATGGGAGATGGATCAAGAACAGAGCTGCCTCCTGTCTCATCACGGGAACCTGTGAGGGAGGAAAATAAAGGGAGGTTTAAGAGGGGTTGTGAAAGCTGAGAAAGTGGAAGGATAAGGTGAGTTTAATACTGTTTGCTCAGAAATTAGATATATTTGAGGGGTTGTATTCGCTTCACGTGAGAGAATATTTTCTGAAAATACCCTCAAGTGGAGAAACGAAATCGTACTGGAATGGAAAGCAAAAATATCTGCAGCCATTGTGGCATTAAATGATTATAAAGGTTCTGTTCCATTCAGGTCAAACTGAGTGAGGGTGCTGCTATTTTGGCTCACAGAATAGGTACTAAACATAATGGAGCCTGAATAACACGAACACTTGGCCTCTGCCCGTCACTCAATATACAAATGGAGGAAAGACAAATAAATGAACACCAAAGCGGGTCGCTTATTTTAGCGAACACTAGGGCATTTTACTGTCATCAATGGAGCGTCAGAATTAAATACTCTACAGCTCATTTTCCAGTCGCGTTCATGGAAACAAAACCAAGTATTCAGATCACAGAGAAAGCATTTCTTGCAGTCAGGGCCATCTTTTCCAGTTATTTTAGATGATTCGCCTCCTGTTCTTATGGGAGCACTCTGTCTGCTTCAAGTTGAATTTCACAAGTAGAAAACTGTCTGATTTTAGTCTCATTTTTCCTTGCTGGCCGACTGGGATAATTCAGAGCCGGGCCTTCTGTTCCATGACAATCATCCAGGAACCCGGTACAGGTGTGGCTACCAGCTGTGATTTTTCCTCTTCCTGAGGATCTCGTGTACCCACACAGAAATCTGTTTCCCTGAGTCCAGCCTCTCTGCTTCAGTCAGAACCTGAGTGTCTATTGATTTAAAATATTCTCTATGTAACCTGCAACGCTTTCTGTGAGAACCTTTTCTAACCAAGTCCTTTTGTTTCTAAAAAAAAAAAAAACTTTAAACACTTACTCATCCCTAGATAAAGTTGAACATTAAATAGAAGATAAAGTCTCCACATACTTCCTGGTTTGCAGTAAAGTACTTTACCAAAATGTGGTGATTGGTTTGGACATTCTTTTTTATATGTTACTACACTATACATATGTTGTAGTAACTTATATATCTGTGCATGTTATCTTTCTGTCACTCAGTTATGCAGAACAAACAAACAAAGAATATAAATACATCTGCTTATTTTGTGCTATTTTGTGAATTATAGTATTTGAGATAATTTTAGTTAGACCAGATATAAAGAATTGTTGACATCTCCTTACCACAATTAATGTCTTGCTCATTTTATTGACAAGAGTGTCAATGTGTTGTGACCAGTACAACTGGTTGTAAAGGGTCATTCCTGGTATTTTGGTTTCCTTTACTTGCCTGATGTTTGTTCCATTTATAACAAGTTTAAGCTCTGGTTCAGAGGACGTTATTCAAAATATTATAAAGGTTGTGCAAAATGACCCATTTCTAGGTTGAGCAGCCTGAAAGTTACAAAAACCTTGTTTCAAAAGACATTAAATTTACTCCCGTCATGATGTTTCCTTTTAAATTTCTGAGGTTATTAAACTTTCAGTTTTTAAAGACTTGAGTTGAATCAGTTAAAAGAGACAGATCAAACACTGTCCAGCAGCAAACACCTGCATTAAAAACCATTAAGGAAAAAAAAAGCCATGTTTTCCATTGTTGCCCTCTTATATCTGTAAAGTGAGAAACAGTCAAACACAAAACATTCTGCTAAAAAACAGAGGAAATATGCCACCAAGTTTGACCAGTCATTTGTAGAATTACGACACACAGTCAAGGTGCTTTTTGAGAGGTAACATTATTGTTGTATGACAGCTGCCATAAAACAACACTTGTGTATGTGTATACACAGACAAACAATGACTTCCTTGGATGTGCAGTTATTGTCGCTGCACACATACACACCTGTGTCGACATTTAGTGAATTCACAGACCTACACGTTTCAGGTTCACATGCAGGCAAATGAAAGACAAGCCAACTTGTTCTCTGCAGGCACAAACTCATCCATCCGCCTGACATTGAAAGTCCTCTTTCCTAGTCATCTTTACACAGACTGGGTATTTTTGATTTTCTTTAGGAGTAGATGTTTTTTCCACTATTTGGAGAGTCATTTTTGGCTATGTAAGTTTTTACAAAAACTGTGGACGAGGTTGGATTTGCTGGGCAAACTGTTGCTATTATTATGACTTGGACGTGTTTACGTGCAGTAAGTGGAGGTGATCAGTCCAGCTGAAACCTCGGTACTGTAGGTGGCATGATTGAAATGTATACCACACAAAGAAGAGCACAGACTGGTTTAGGAATATAACCTTGAGTTCTTACAAGGAACCATTCCTTGTGAAAGGCACTGGCTCAGTTAGGGTAGTGGTACCGAGCCCAAAGACTCCAACGCCTATATTCACCCCGTAGGTTAACGTATTGAAGAGGATCTGGGATTCTGTCTCCATGTTTAAGGCTTCTCTTTTCCAGTGGTAGTGCGCTGCTTTTTTAGAGAGAGAGGACAAACGTATGGCAGCGAATTTGGTACAGGAAGTGAGTGTTTAATTTGGATGATCAAGTGAGAACTAATTCAATTTGTCAGCTGTTAGTTAGGAGCCCGTCGTTTCCCTGCAAAAAAAAAAAAAAACACAGTTAGATTTTGTTCACAATCAAAGATGAGATGATGTCACTGATATATGGAGGTTGTTTGTACTTGATGTTTTTGTAAGGGTACATCTTCAAAAGTGAACTTCAGGAAAATCGAGTGTCTTGTCCAATATAACCATAGACACAGTTTAAAGGTTGACCCTCTGAGGGTTGAAGAACTTGGATTAAGATTTGGGGTTTTCTTTTAAATCGGAGTTAACTTACTTTTATAAGTGACTATTTTTGTTTTCAAAGTTTCTGTTAAATAATTGAAGGTATGTATTTGATGCCTGCTTGCATCCTATGCAGGTAGCACACAACATAAGTCAATTATTTTTGCTCCTATATGGACCTATTTAACAAATAAAAATGAACCTAATCATGATTTTAATCATCGTTTGTCCCTTTCTAAAGTAAGAAACTATTTTTGCAACATTAAATTTTTCAAGCCATTTTTTAAAACTTGTGGTAACTTTATTAAAAAAAAAGAAAAAGCTGACCTGAGTTTTAATCACTGTTTGGTGACTTTGATGGAATCCAAATGTGAAGCGTTCTGTTCCAGGGGGAGGATATGAAATATAAATGCCTCTGTGTAAGTATGGATTTATTGGCAGGGCAGAAATGAACTGAATAGGGAAGAGTACACACACCAAGACTGAGACTGTGGGTCTAATTTTGGCATCTCTGTGCTGCATAATGAAGTTGTGAGTCCATGTGCTCTTTCTTGAAGGCCAGCCAATTAGGACACAGGCTGCAGGGTGTTGACCAATCAAGTTGCTGGCATTGGGCACTTAGTGCACGGCCTTGACGTTAACACGGCTAATCAGCTAGCGGTGAGAATCTCCGCAGTGTGTGTGTGTGTGTGTGTGTGTGTGTGTGTGTTGTGAGCTCTGAAGCTGCTGCAGGGTAAAACTATGTTAACAAGTATCGATTCACGGCTACTAAATTGACAGAGGAGCCGGGAGAGGACACAATCCAAAAGGTGAAAAAGCCGGGGAGAGAGTGAGAAGGGAAAAAAAGCAGGAGAGAAGCTGGAGGCAGGGGAGATTGTGAAGTGATGGAGACGTAACAGACTGAAGTAGCACCTCAGATGAAGAAAATGAGCCGGATGGAGACAGATATGAAGGAAAGAGAGCTGAAACAGTGCTGAGATCTAATCATCAGTGAGCAGACTGGGAAGCCACTTTGCTTTAGCGATATCTAATCGAGTCTTTATAAATGAGGATATGTGGCTGCGGTGCATGAGCAGTGCCCTCTCTTGTCCCCCGAGACTGATTGTAATTTTCGTTTCAGGGACCGTTATCTGCCCACAGATGGAGCCTTGTCCTTGCAACACATAACGAGCTCGGATGTGGAAAGTTTTCTTCCTCCATATTCTCGCTAATCAATTTTCTTGTCCGACTATTCCTTGCCTCGACATCAAATGAAAAATTCACGATAACACCACAACAGCTGCTACATCTTATTATGTGTCGTTAGATGTGTCGTTCACTGAACCCGCAGTGAGCGATTGCAGAGACGAGAAACTGCCATAAAAGTAGAAACACTTGTGCTAAATAAACTAAAAGGTGTGAAGATGATAATGTTTTAATGATGCTGCGAGAAAAGCACAAGCTGAACCCTCCGAGAGCATCGTACGCTTAATCCCTCCAGCGTGTCTTGGCTCTGCCTCCGCGTCTTCTCACTTTGTTGGATGTGCAACGCCTCCAGAGGCAGGCAGGCAGGCAGGCAATCAGAAGCACCACAACTGGCTCTTCAGCCCAAGGAAACATGGAATCCACATGAATGACATGACTGCAATATCTTCACCTGCATAAAATACACAATAATAATTCCTCTTCAAAACGCATGGAGTAGTATGAGTGGTGGTAGTAGTACTAGTAATGGTAGTAACAGCAGTAGCGGCAGTAGCAGTAACAGGAATAGCAGTAGTGTTAGTGGTAGCCGTAGCTGGTTGACTGTACTTCAGGGACTCAGTTATAGTCCAGGCACAGCAGTGACATCATGCGCTCTGGCTGAGTTTCCTGCAGCAAGTGCAGCTCTCTCACTGCTCCACAGTCCTGACCAGCGACTTTGTGGTGGTCTGGAATTAGGAAATTGTCCTATTAATCCTATTCTATTTTGCAGGACAGGATGGTGCGTGTTGTGAAATACCTGAAATACC
>KV751375.1:1759006-1779139 GCA_001698575.1 Mola mola | reverse complement strand
GGGTCGACGTCTCCAGTCCAAGTCTTACCAATCCAGGATGGAGGAAACTGGAAGCTTCTTTTTCCTTACTGAGTTCTAGCAGTTCTGTACTAACGTCCTGTTGCTTCATCGTAAGGCCGCAGGTTCCTGCTGTAGCTGCCGGACTACGACGAGCTTGTTGATCCTCAGCAGGCCCTCGTGCGAGTTTGAGCGTCAGATGAATGACCTGATTATGCACATTATCATACCATTTACCATCCAAGAGACAGGAAACAAAGAGTAAAATAAATAATTAACTGAATAAGGAGACGGTAAAAAAAAAAAAAAAAAAGCAAAATATTGAGTAGAATCTATGTAAGGCCAAGTGGTAGAATCTGTATTTACAAGAGCTCAAGCTAATGATAATGAAATCACAAGACAGGAGAGTTCTCAGTATCCTCATTTAACCCAGTGGGAGGAAGTGCAGACGTGGCAACACGTTAACTGATGTTAATAGCCTGGACGGACATGGATGGAGACTGTGAATTATGATTAATAGTTTAGCATGGCGTGTTTTTGAGCTGGGGTTTTATTTCCTTGCTCCACCTGTGCGACCTCGTGTCCAAACATCCATCCAGAGAGTGATGGATTACAGAGCAGGCCGAGTTCAGCTGTCGGCACACACGTGATAGTGGTTTAGATACGGCGCAGATCATTAGAGAAGCACTTGTTTGATCACAGTTTCCAGAGTTAATGATAGGAGCGAGCGTGACTCAATAATGGCTCTGCGGTATTTCTGTGTGCGTCTCGGTTCTGCTATTTTTGTGAGGACCATATTTAGACGCTGAGAGAGAGAGAGAGAGAGGACGTTTTTGGAAGGTGAGGACATTCTGGCTGTTCTTCAAAAGGCTGTTTGGAGGTAACGACGTAGGTTTCTGGACAAGGCTTTGGTTTGGGTTAACGTAAGGCTAAAGGGCGAGTTCAGATGATTAAGCCACTTTTTCCAGAACGTTTTTTATCATTAACACTTGTACAGTTTCCCAGGAAAATAAGGAATAATTTAACCACATGTGGGGAAGGTTTACAGAGACTGGGACGGAAAACCTGGCTTAAAGGCCGACCCAACAGAAAATGATAGTTGGAGAGGGGAGACAGAGAGACGGACATCAGCTGCAGGGTGAAGGCAGAGGGGGAGCAGAGGTAAATAAAAGCTGATTGTTATGCAGCGGATGCCTCCTGAAGCACAGAAACGGTCCTGCAGGAAGGCGCCACCTCGGTGGATTTTGTATGAAACCTGTTGCAGTCGTTTGTATGATTTCAGCCACGTTCAGATCTCCCTGAGCTGCAGGTGAAGGTAGCAGATGTACCCGGGGTCCTGCGCTCACAGATGATGTCACACATTTTGATATGCACGTGCTGACTGACAGCAGGAGGAGAGTTTTAGCCGGCGCTCTTCACACCAGAGGATAAAAACAGCCGATGTTTTCAGTCATTATTTATTTTCTTTTTAAATGTTATTGCCAACAGGGTCCGGATCCTCAATACCTCTTTTTTTTATTATTTAGAAATGTTCAATGTGTGTAAACTTTATTTTTTCTTCATACACAGACAAGAATTTTTGTTTGCCTATGAGGAAAAATACCAGAATCACCAATTTGTCTATTGGAGAATTTGTTAAATTTTCCCATCTGCTGGTGTGTTTTCCTTTGAGATCATTTGATGGTGTGATGTGTTTTATATGTTCTCTGGTTTGTTTACAGAGGCTGTAACACAAGCACTTTGAGGCTCTACAGGGAAGGTACAGAATGACCTCAAATATAATAACCAACCCTCTGACTGCTAGATTATCCGTCTGCTTGTGCGTCTCGTACCTTCGGACAGTGTCTCCCCAAATATTGCTGTTATTAATCTTTTCAGAACGGAACGACTCTGTCTGCTCAGGTGTGGTTAATGTCGCAGAAAGACGGACGCAGGACTGTGTGGAAGGAGCCGATATTGACAAATTCCTGGAAGCGGGTGCAGCACGCTCACACCCAACAAACCACAAACAAACGCTGACACGAAGGGACGGCACACACACATATGTACACTCCTCCAACACACACGTTTAACGCCCGTCGATCCAGACACACTCTTCCTTCACATTTAGCCACTCTCTCTGCCCTCTGCAGTCCAAAACTCTGCCAGCTCGGTTTTATTAGCAAACCGCTGCGATCGCCGCTCAGCGCTTTATGGTGTGCGTTTACTGGCACGTGGTTAGTGTCTGAGCGGACATGTCATGACCATGACGGTCGCTGGAAGAACGTCACCGAGTGAAAAGATCGTCCTCCCTTTCTGGTGGAGAAGAGGGGAGGTGCGCAGGAAGGATGGGAGGACAATACATGAAGACGGGGAAGGGAGGGGAGGTTAGACGATGAGGAGAGGAAAGATTATATTCTGCCTTTTCAGTTTTGCACGCTGGGATTCTAACAATGCTTGGGCAGCTCAACACTGTGGCTAGGACAGTGTAGCTAACAGTTAGCAAACTATACACAGTATGAAATTAAAGAGAAAGACCGTCCATAATAAATGACCCTGAAGAGCTGATTTTGAAAACAACGCAAAGTATTTCTTTGGTGCTTGTGTTATCCCAAACCGTTGACTTGGGATGTGCAAATTTACCAAAGTTACCAAAGTTTGATTTGTGTCACGATTTGTTGTGTCACGGTTGCTGCCATGGCCAGCAGGTCATTTCCTGTTTGTCATTTATTTTGGTCTTCCAATTTGAATTCTGTTTCCTGTTTCTGTCCCCCCCGTGTGTGAGTTCACGCAGCGGTCCGCCACATTAAGGGCCGCCCGAGTGGACTGGCCGGCCCTTAATTAGCAGGTCTGCATCGGTGTAGGTTCACGATGGACCCTGCAGGCAGCGCACCTGCATCAGGAGAACGAAGGAAACAACGTAGGAACGTAAGAGTTCCATCTTTTGACTTTGTCAAACATATTCATTTATACGCTCGCACATTTTTTCCCCCTCACACTGACTTCACAGCGTCTAAGTAATTCACGGAAAATCAGATTGTCCCTCACTAACTCTGATTACAATTTAAATGTCTGTTTTCCATTTACATGTTGTCCTGATGCCTTTTCTGTAGTCATGTAAAACACTTCTTCTTCTACTGTAAGTCAAGACGGCTGCGGTGCAAGCTCTCTCCATCGTTATGGTGACTGCTACTTCCTTTTCCTGTAGAGTGAAAAGGGCCTTCCTGCTCGTTTCATGAGTGAAAATACGATTCTTTGTAACTCCGATGTCCTGGCCCTCCGCACACTGCCGCCCTCTCCCCTCTGCCAAACTCTATTCATTCTCAAACTGATTATCCAACAGCAACTGTTGGAGAACTCTGAGCATCTTAATAAAACTGTTCGAACTTCGTCCACTTTTGAGTCCTCAAACCCATCAAGCGTTCGTGATTGAAATTCAAATAGCTTATTTTTTGCAAAATGATATTTAAGACAAACTACAGTTGGAAGTGTCCTTGAATTATTTATCTTTCCTTTATTAAACAGACGTGGTGATACACTTCGAAACTGCAAAAAAGACAAATGTCTTAAAAGACATTTTCAGGCAGAAACTGAAACTTAACTTTAAAAAGTAAAAAGTCCTTTTGCACGTCGGAGACACGTTCAGACAAAGCAAAATGATGCCGCTCATGTCTTTGTGAAACTGACATTTCAATAATGTCTCATAGAAAAGAAGTAAATTGAAATTTTAAATCAAAATCTCTTGAGATAAATGAAGTGTGAGTGTCTGACAGCGTGTTCAGTATAGCTCTCTTAGTGACGCTCACAGTGAGGGAGACAGTCGTGTTTACGTCCTCACGCAGCACAGTGGTGCCTCGTGGCTGCTGTCTGAACCAACCAAAGAATCGATGTGACGGACATTTTGTCAGGCGTTGTCGCTCAGCAGAGCTGCTGTCACAGCCGACCGCTGATGCTGTTCCAGTCTGACCCGCCTGCCGGAGGCTGCAGTCGTTTGTGTCTTGCTGTGGCCTTGCTTGTTCACGCTTGCTCGCTGCTACATGCAGGTAAAGCGATGCCACAGTTTATAGCATCCGGGAGGATACCGAGATGTCCCAGACCAGCCGGCAGATATGACCTAACAGTGAGTCCTGAGGTCTCCAGATGCCTGAAACCACCTCAGCTGCTCTACATCTGATCTCCTCGGCCCATCTTTAGCACTGAGGCCAGACACCCTGCTGAGGAAACTCAGTTTTCGTGTTTTCAGTGTTCAGACACGAGTCCTGCGCCGGGTCGGCAGCCCGCGGTCAAGTCGAAAATCTTGTTATGATAGAAGTTATGTGTGATAACAGGCTGTGAGAGGCTTTGCTGGCTGTATAGAAAAGTGTTATAAAACTGTTAAATTGCACATTTATTAAGTGCGTTAGAGGAGATTTTGAAATATATGTATTGCGTATCGCGGTACAGCCTAAAATGATCTTTCTATAAGTTCACAACTGAATCAGGAAAATCATAAAGTTTGTGTCTTTTGGAGACGTATTTTGCCTTTTCAGCATTCAGAGTAAAACAGTTGAGCAACATTTCCAGCGTTTTGCTTGTTTCCAGGCAGCTGCTTTAATCATTTGCCACAGGCACCTAAAAACGTCCTCAAAACAAATAAAGTAAAAAAAAAATAAGAATGATGATTAATATGAAATTGGACTTCCTCAAGTGGTAACAAAAACAACTCCAAATGAATAATGATGTGCTCCTCCGTCTGCTCAGTGTGTACGACCGCGTGAGCCATATTAACTATAACACGTTAGGTTTGTCCTTGTGGATGTTAAAGGTCCTGTCTGCAGGATTTAAGGACGGAAAGAACTCTAATCTACAGTGGCCCAGAATGGACAAGTGGAACTCCGGCGGTGCAGACGTCCCGCCGGGTCTGAAAGGTCAGACGTCAGCTTCAGGGGCCCACAGCCCCTCTGAGTTCTGGCTGCAGGTTACAGAGGAACACGGCAGCTCGCTCCCTGCAGCGTTATTCAGTGTGTCTCATACGAGTGCATGTCGCTTCCTCCTCTCTCCCTAAAGTGCCGTTAAGTGGAGTCACTCTGCAGAAAGTGATTCATGTTCAATTTCACCGCCAGTCCGAGCGTGATCCCTTGTTCCCCTTTAACGCTCGGCAACCTATGAAGTAAAAAAAAAAAGATTCTAATAAACTGCTCTTCAAATGTTCGATCTGGGCAGAATAAAAGGGGTTATTATCAGCTGCTAACGGACGCATTTATATGAGGGAGTCGCGGCGGGCTGAAGTTGAGGGACGGCGCCACAGTCCACCTGTCTATGAGGTTTGTTTTCCTTTTTTCCAGTCTCCATTTTAGTGATTTTAGGTTCATTCCTGTTAGCGTTTCCTGATGCAGAGAGCATCAGCCTGATTACCAGCCTCTCGGCCTTTCCAGCATCATCAGTCAGTCAATCGAGGAAAAGGTTCTCCGGGTCTGGTCCACCTGAGCTGAGCAAAAAAACAAAAAAAACCAAAACATTAAATCTGGCCAATCGAGCTCAGCGGTCGTATATTCAGCTGCCATCCTGCAACCATTCAGCCTGTACAGTAAGTTAGTCAACCGGTCAGTCAGCCAGTCCATTAAATGACACGGGAGCCGTCTGGTTAAAGAGCTGCCGTCACGCCTCATTTCTCGCCTGGTTCCCGCTTCTCTCATTTGGAGGCGATGAGGCGGCGAGCAGGTGGAACTGGGCCAGAAAATTGAAAAGGGGGAAAAATTAGAGGTGTATTTTCTTGTTTGATGGTGTCGTCACTGTTCGTTTTCTATCACGTCCTTTGTGCTGCGTGAGCTGCGTCGTAAATTAAGCTTATTTGAAATCTTAAAAATCCAGCCTGTTTTTTTAAAATACGTAAAAAAAAATCTTTTAAGAGACCAATAACAGCCAAGACTTCTATGTAAACTTCTTTCTCCCTTTCTCCCTTTTCGCCTGTTGAAACCATTCATGTAGCAAAATGTCGTTTATCCGGCTCTTCATTTCCCATTTCTGCAATGCAGCAAATACTTACAGCTATTTCATTTCAGTAGTCGGCCTCCGCAAGCAGTTTTGCGCAGAAATGAATTACTGAATGAATGAATCATAGAATGAATTTCATTCTAGCTTCTGCATTCAGGGTCCTTCTGTTGTTCCTGGCACATATTTGTTTTAGCACTTATTTAAGGTAAATGCAACTTAAATTTGACAGAAGAATAAAGTTCACATTGTTGTTTTTGTTCGTTTTGTCGAGAAAATGTGTCTCCTTCATGGAAACTCCGGCCTCAACAGTGGCTTTAATGCTTCTATGAGGTAAAAAAGAAAAAATAAAAAAGAACTTTTTACACTGATTAATGTAAAAGGTGTAGCAGTTGACCGTGATTTCCTATTAAAATGGCCCCACTGAGACAAAAAGTGCGCTGATGGAAGTGATCCCGAGTTGCAGTTTCCATAATGCACAAGCAGCTCTCGAGCCACTGCGAGATATTAGAATTCTATTGTGAGCATTTACAACTAATCAGGGTAAAGTATACGCTCCAATGACACAATAACAGCTCTCAAAACGTGAAGTGGCTGGATTCATGCAAGGCTTTAAGTGTCACTGTTAAAGGGAACGTCTCCTCTCTGGTTCCTGTGGCCATTTCAAGCTTCTTCACCACCTTCACGTGTTTCTCTCACCAACACAAAGTCTCAGCCACCTCACTGGTGTCAGACAGAAATCCAGAGGACCACAGGAAATTAGTTCCAGGTGTATAAATGTTGCTTAGCTTGGATCTTGTAGATGTAAAATTGACAGAACGACGGATAAACGTGGAGACGCGCCGATGTGAACGTTTCGGCCGCTGACGTGTCATCCTGACATAAATGTCCTGCAGAATCGACGTGATCTCGTGTGATGGACTTGGCCAAAAGAACATCCGTTTGTGATGTCAGATATCTTCTGCCTTTGTGCTATGATCAGTTGAATACAGGTCGAAAGGGATTTACAAATCAATGTGTTCTGTATGTGTTTGGTTTTTTTCCACATTTTTTACAACGTCCCATTTTTCTGGGTAAATGGCGTTTGTAATAAAGGATTTCATGACTCATTAACCAAACACTGACTTCTGGCCGCCACGTTTAAGACTTTAAGACGTCAAGTCAGCAGCTCCTGTTAGAAAAATTATCCCTGCGTTGCAGAGTTGTTTTTCTGACACGAGAGGACATTCATGTGAATTTCGTCGGTGGGAAAGTCGTTATTCCGACGTCACGTGAAAGCAGCATTACGGACATCAGGTAACTCATGTAACTCGTGTGACATGAGTTAAAATCGTCCTTTATCTTCACAAACAGGCGAGAATTAACACCAGCAGCATGACATCACCATCAAATCCTGGTGAATTATTTACAGTAAACACATTTATTACTAAATTAACTCTTCTGTCCGATGTAACATTACTTTATATGATCACCATTGAATTTTTTCTACTTTTCTCACTGCTCACCTGCATCTTTTCTTTCCCTCCTCTGCATCTGGTTTGTTGTTTTTACACAGAGGACACGCCTGAACCATCTAATGCCTTCTTATCAAACGTGTGTGTGTGTGTGTGTGTGTGTGTGTGTGTGTGTGTGTGTGTGAGAATTCAGTCCATCATTCCTGGCATCTTTCATGTGTAAAAGGTGCCGGACTTGCAGAAATGTAGGAAGAAGATCCACAGGAAATCTTAATGACTACTCCCTCTGCAGCTGTAGTGCATGCACACACACACACACACAGATGATGTGCATATATTACTTGCATGCATGCAATAAATTCTCTACTCACACATGCAGCAAACCTGAGGCTATTTCAGCCCTCCTGAAACTGTGATTACCCTCCACCGGTCGACTGCAGCTCAACCTTTCCTGCTTCCTTCAAGTGGACTCGCTGACTTAATTATTAAAATAAAAATACACTGTATATCCCATGATGCATCTGCCTCTGCACTTGTTTCATCCTGTCTCTTCCCCACCTTGTTGCTTGTCAGAGACTAGAACACCGACAAATGTCTTCACCTTGTTGCAGCACAGTGTGCATGAAAGTGCATGAATGTCTCCTTGAGCATATTCAGAGCGCGAGTGTGTGTGTGTGTGTGTGTCATAGGCTTGTTTCTGCTTTAATTCCTTTTATCTTTCTTTCTGTCTCTCATAACGGTCTCTCCAGACTTCCATCCTCCATTTGTCTTCCAGTCACTCTTCCCCTGCCTTCTTTAATTTCCATCAGAAAAATTCATCCGCACCTCTGCAAAGAAAAAGCTATAAAAAAAATGAAAGCCTGAAATGAAAATAATCAGGATTGTGCTTGTCTAAACCCTGTGATTCTCAAAACGCGGTGGGCTTCAGAGCATCATCTAGTGGGCTGCAGTGGCACACGTAGTGCCGAATGGTTCAGTTATTGTTACTAATTTTTCGTACTTTGCAGAAATAAATTGCATTTTTCAAAGTAAAAATCTGTACGTTTTGTTTGCAATTCTTGACACTATAACACACTGATGACACTATAACAATACGTCGCTGTCGTTGGTCCCTGCTGGTCCTTCGTGAGCAACAGTCCGTCTCTTTCGCTCACTTTTATATCCTTCTCTGCAAACTGCCTCCATCCGTCTTCAACTGGGGACAGAAAGAGGAGCGACGGGGATGAAGTGGAGCACGTTATTGTTGGTCCCATTAGGAAATATTTACTGTGATCTGGTTGTTTTGTGTGCTGTCATTGTAATGAATTAAAGAATCACAGTTTAATATGGTTTTTCTCTCATTTAGTGGCATTTCTCCATCTCTCCCACGTTTCTCAGACGGATTAAAGCAACTTTTGATAATTCCGTTCGTGGAGATTTAGAGCTCGTGTGTTTTTCATCTGAGATTAATATTTATTTAACATAAAAAAAATTAGGTGGGTTCAGCTGCAGCCAGAAATCCACGTAATCGACCCAATTACATCAGTTTGTCGAGGTGCAGGAAACGGAAACAAGAATAATCAACATCCAAATCAATCAAATTGGAAATCAAGTGCCTGTCTTTGAAGAAAGATGGGAAGAATATGATGGAGAAAATGTCTAATAAATAAAAAGAAGGTATTGATGGTGGGGATGTCTTTTAGAACCAGGCTGGGGCTGCCATGTGACACTCGGTACGTGTAGTCAGGGGATATATGGGCAGACAGTGTATTGGGCCATTTGAATAGTATTACTTATACACGCACACACACACACACACACACACATACGATTGTGGCTATTTCTTTATGTTGTGCTACTGTTTTATTTGCCTATTGATCATTTAATAGATTTCGTCCATGTTATAAGTCAGGTAAGGATGAAAACTGGTTGTTTTTAGAGGTGACGCTGTCGCTTTAAAACGCACCTTATGGGTGGATCTCGCAGCTGTGGCGAGACTGGAGAAACAGGAAGTCACAGGTGCTCCGAGGTGTGTGTTCTTGCACTTTTTTTAAAAGAAAATATCTATGTGAACGCTAACATAGCAACCATGGCTACTTGTGTCTGTAGATGTGCATGTAACTGCCATCAAGCTAAGGAATGATGGGGGATGAGTTGGTATTTCTGTAGATTGGTCACAGGTGTCGGGTGTGTGTGAATCCCCGCCAGGCGGAGGTCAGTACTGAACAGCGGGACAGCGAGAGTGCTGATAGTGTTCACATACGCTGTAGACAGAATCATATCATCATATGCGGATTATTTCAGCACACTGTCATTTCTATGTTTCTGACCAATGAAGAGGGGAGAGCTGCAGACCGGAGGGAGAGAGGGAGTTCATGATTTCTCCTTAATATGTTTTAAGCTCATTTACGAGTTCTTGTAAAGAGTGTTTACGTGTTCAGGATTGTACATTTCCAATGACTCGATAGTTATAGCACTTTTTGACTCTAACTGGTGTCATTTTGAAACTAATTCCAGGGTCCATCACGTAGCCAGAACTAGTTGGCTCTGTGGTTCGTGTGTCACGTGTCAGGTGGCGCCAACTTGTGTTCCTTTTCGCACCAAATGACCTTGACCTAAATATCACACTTCAGAATACCCAAAACAAACACTAAAACCACAGACTGGTGGAAAGCTGAAATATGAGGTGACAGGGAAAAGAAGAACTTTAAAATCAAGCATTTATTGCCGGGGACCATAAATTGTCGGGAATTCAGCTACGTTGGCGAAGGTTTGCGCTCTGAGTGCTTTCTAGTTCATTTTGTTTTACTTTTTATATATAATCTCATTAGAATGTTTAATGATTCTCCAGTACTGGAAATAACAACACAAGACAAACACGCCAACAGTGAGCAAAAGGAACGTTATTAAACATAAAAATAGAATAGAAATAGCATGTTAAAGTAAAAATGTGGCAGGTTTAAAGAAGTTTCTAGCTGCTTCATTTGCTGCTGCCATCCGTAAAACTGACACTTTGAAGATCATTTCCTGTTTCAACGTGTGCACAAAGCGTGGTGGGAGCTCTGCGACTTCTAAGAGATGAGATACTGACACGTTGCCATCAGAGACCTAAAATCCACTGATTCCCCATCAGTTTAAGGGCTGCCTCTCTGTAGATAAGCCCGACTGCTGAAGAGGCAAAAGAGGAAGAAAAGTTTGACTGGGGACCACGGTCCAACATCGAAATACAGAAGAGCATTTCTCATCACACGGTGCTTCATCGCCTCATGCAGTTTTGTCTTGTTACCACCTCCTTTCTCCTTCCTCTTCTTCCTTCAACGCATGCGGGTTATCTTTTATTACTTCCCATGCGTATTATATCCAGCTATAATGTCCAATAAAGCAGAAATGCAATAAAAATAATATTAAAAAATGGTCATGAAAGAGGAGGTGGAGTGATCCAGGGAGTGAACACAGGGAAGGAGAAAGGAAGGAGGATTGTGTCTTTTTGCTCTGGGGACACACACACACACTGAATGTGGGCTCCACCAGCACTCAACACATTTATGAAAACAAGAATATTTTTCAACATAGATGATGAGATGGTGTTTTTTCTTCCTCTTCTGCTCCTCTCTCTTCCTCCCCACGAACACACTGCAGGCCTGAGATTTATTTTAATAGCTTGTTTAGATGTTTCTCTCTCACTGTTTTTCTCACCTGAAATACATGCTGAGTCTGCAGGTTTTGTTTTATACTTTTTTATCTATTTTTCTTTCTCCTAAACACTCTCTTGTTTTTGCAAAATAAAATTATCGCCACATGTTTAACGTGTAACACAGAATCTCTGGCTGTGCGTCTCAAGTACTGGGTCAGGAGACCTCCACCTCTGATGGCCCATTTCAACACGGAGGAGCATATTCTGAATCAGACTCTATGATTTGGGCTTGAATTATAACCTTATTCAAGGTCAAAGTGAACTTTGCGGTGATTCAGGCCATACATACATACATACGGAAGTGCACAATAGAACGAAACTGAATTTCTCTGAGTTCCCTGTGCAGGAATAAAAACAGAAAAACAAAAGAGACACAACAGAAAACGCAGAGTCATAATTATCTACATATGAGTGACATAAGTTCCCTTACGGCTGTCAGCGCTGATTTGAGTGTAAGTCGGAGAAATGATGCTGGGAGTTCACACAGACGTTTGTGGAGGGGCTACATAACGTCACGTTCGAAGTCGAGGACAGACGATGAGCTCTGTGATTTCCCTGAACCGAGTCAGTGTCTAATTACACTGTTTTGTAAAATAGTTGATGAAAAAAACAGGTTCAGTTCCGAGATGATGTTTTTCATCAGACAGTGACGACATACAGTACACAAATGTGTCTAACTCTGATTGTTGCACACTGTAAAATTTCCTGTGAACAGGAGTAAATTGCTTGAGTGATGTAAACTATGAATTTGCAGAAAATAGCAGCGTTGATTATAAGTGATCACGAGAGTTTAATGTGTGTTGTCAGTCAGCTTGTGTATTAGAACCTATGGCTGATTGTTCATCAGGCTGCACAACACTGATCACTAATGGATTTAAAATGAGTAGAAAAGAGCTCATGTGCTCTGATTGACAGCTATAGACCGGCACACTCTTTAATTTAATGCCTACAGTCGTATTTCAGCGGGTGTTTTGGTGAATGTAACCCGGTAAAGTGGTGTCAGTCCCATTGTCAGCGCACACGGGAGTAAATGCGCGTGTGAGAGCCAATAACTAACACTTGGTGAGGTCACCTGTGCTCTGCGAGAACGCTGAGCTGTAACTGTGCAAGGATATTGCTGGATTTCACGCTCCATTTGACCTCTAATAGCACTGAAATAATGGGCACCATTAAAGCTCCAGCACCTTTTTAAAAAGGGCCTTTAGGCTAAATGTGAGATCTATTTATGCTACATATTTCATGACATACACGAGCGCGCCGATCCCTGATGCAGCAAAAAGGATTTTTACTGTTCAATATGGTTACTATTAATGACGCTCCGTTATGCTGATTATGAAACGCAATCTGGAGCCGGTGAGTTTCCTGCGAAATGTATTTGCTAATGGAAATTACTTAAAGTAATTATGCACGGTTGCTCACACCTGAAGATGTTTCTGTAGCTGCCTTTTGCCTTTGGGCAATGAGCATCCATTAAATGGAAGTAAAGGCATGGAAAGAGGAATTCATGAAAGGCAGAGTAGAGATATAAATGCAGGGGGGGGGCAGCGAGAGAGAGATGAAATGAATCACTCATACGCAGCGTTAATGAATATTCTTATTTACTGGCTGCTTATCTATTGTTTTTCTTTACCTTAAGGCCAGCACCGCATCGTGACGTAAAAATGTGAGTGCGGGATTGTATCTGTTAATTTTTTAGGCCTTATTCTGAATTCCCAAATGTCACCTTGGTTCCCTTGAGTTTTGCCTTTCCCACGACTTTGTGATGAAAATAAAGATGGAAATACCCAAGGAACAATTGTCAGTTGTGCTGGAGGCGTGAATAGCTTCCAGTGGAGATAAAAAAAAAAGGACATAAAGTGGATATAAGCTGCGATGATGCCAAGGAAGGGAGAGTTGAGAAGACCCGGGAGACAGCGAGAGGGATCGCACAGGAACGTGTTTCTGTGGGGTTTGTCAGTCTCATGTGAAGGGAATATGATGTTTTCATTATCCTTCAGTTAATTTTGCACCCAGATTGACTTCTGTTAAGAATGTTCAGATTGATATTTGCCATTAAAACTGCACTGATGTCTTCCAGCCACACCTGCCTTCAGAAAACATCCACTCCGAGATCCTTTTCCACTCCTGGATCAATCACATCTCCACCAAGGAGCTTCTCTCACATCGTCCTCGTTTAGCTTAATGTGTCTTCTCATGACTCCTCTGTGAATTCGGTCCATCCCGTTAAAGCCGCAGTAGGTAACAAAAATAAACTTTTTGTCATAATTGCTAAAATGGTTACTGTTCCCTGACAGTAATACATGAGACAGACATTCAATGGGAAAACTCCAGCCTCTCTAGTCCCACCAGCTGCTTCCAGCGCAGTTAGTAGAAAAGAATCATTTCCCTCTGGGATGGTGGGAAGTGGTGACACCACTAAGACACTGAAAAATAACCTGACACATGAAGGCTCACAAGATGGGTAGACTGATCCCTGATCTTGTGCGTGGCAGCCTTCTCTGCAAGGGAGGACGGAGCGAGAGTGCAGCTGTTTTCAGCCTGACTCCTCTCCAACTTACCAAGCTTAAAGGCAAGCTAGGCTACGCACGTGCTGAGAATCGGCTGACGTGGACGTCTGTGAGCATCTCGTCTTTTTGCTTTTTCCCCTCGCCACTGGCAGTGTCTCTCTTCATCTGCCCTTATTTCAGCCAATCCAACGCCGTCAGGTAGGGCAGCGACAGAGATCACTCTCATTGGCTGTTGAAGGGATGGAAAGAAAAAGGACCCCTGATCCTGTCGCTGTACAATCCTTGATTTTACCCATTTATTGCAGTTTCTCCTTAATTTTTTACTCTTCCCTTCTTCCTCCGCAACCGGACAGGCCAAGTTCTGATAACAGCAGATCCGTTTTTTATCTCCTAATCGGTCACACGGAGCGAGCTAGAGAGTCGAGCAAACGCTGTTTTCACTGTTTTTATCTCTGCTCATGCATCTTCTGCTACCCTGACGTATACACAGTAGGTTTGCGTTACTTGGCAGTCTGCCGACGTTGTTGCGGCGTGTTCCTGTGCAACTTTCTTACCCTGACGTCAATGATGCGATACAACCCAGGGCCTCCCCGTTGGGGCTACTTCCTGACGTCTTTTCATCTTGTTTTATTTCCTCTTTCCTATGTTTGTGTATTACCGCTTCTAAGAGAAATCCCATTTCAATGATCAGTTTCATTTTTGTCTGTTCAGTGTACAAAGTTCAAGTTCTGTAAAAGTTGGAACATTTTTTTGTGATGCAAACTGTTGCTCTGCCCCAGAAAACACAACAAACCCTTTTTAAATGCTGTATTCCAACTTCATACACAGAAAATCTGACATATAACCAGATACATGACACACTTCACCTCTGTGTTCACTTGCTTTGACACATTCTCACTATCATGGAACAAAAGAAGCTGCACGGGAGCCGGCAGGTAACGTGCTGTATTTCTCTCCTTCGGTGGCTTCGGGGATTATTGATACAACAAAGGATCGCGCTGCCTGAGTCATGAGAATCTCTCGGAGTGATTCCTAAATCACAAGAAGCCAACTTGAAACGTTAACATCCACTTTGGATCGCTGTGAGCGATTTTAAATCATCTAGAGGACAGTTGGAGTCACTGCCGATCTCTGCCAGGGAACCCGAAGCAGTGGCCACCCGTCCACCCCGTGCGTTAACCCGTATGTACAGTATGTTGTTGTTCTGTTTGCCAAGCTGCGTACAGACCTTTGCTTCGATTGAACGTCTGCGACGTCGGAGTCTGCTTTTGAGTCCGATCACAGCCTGATTGTCATTATGGTCTAACTCTAAAGACTATTCACATCAGGGGTGATGCGATTTTACGGATGTATTTTTCAAAATCCAGGCAAAACAATGGTGCCGCGGATATCAAAACAGACTCCGCATCACGTGACGAGTTGGAGAAAAAAAATCTAAGCGAATGTGTTCATTGGGCTTTGTAAATGGAGGAGAACTTGGTGAGTTCTACTGCTGGATTCAGGTGCTGAAACTATAGTTGCTTCAGGATGTCGGTCAGACCGTTTGAAATGCATCTCCATGGCCGACGAGGAGAAGTTTCATTGAGCCGACTGACCCAGAGCAGCAGTTTGCTGTATGTCTGAGATAACAGGATGCTGTGTTATTAAAGTCAAACTGGCCTGCAAACAGCTCCATCTGTGCACATGGTGCATTTCTTTCATTCATGCACCAAATTTCTTCATATGTTCATCCAGAACCATTTGGTCTATTTAAACAGCAAACATTTTCCCATCTGCCGCTCTGCTTGTCAGTGACACTGCTGCTCTGTGTCAGTGTTGCTCCCTTTACTTTAAGACCCACCTGCAGGCTCTGATGGGGGTTTCAAGGCTTTTTCTCATTACTACCCAATATCTCTATGCAAACTTCTGCGGAGAGTGATGGAGGATGAGGGTTGGAGCCTAAACAGCAAACTTGGCCCGACTGAAATAATCACGTGGCAACAATGAGCATTTTTATGGGTCAGATGTGTACTCATCACTGCCATAACTAAAATATCGACCTTGGTCCAAATAAATAAAAAGCCACAATTTTTCTTTGTGAAATTACGCTGCATGTGTGAAAGTTTGCGTTGACTGAGTACATGTTCAAAAAAAAAAAAAAAAACTTAGTTACGTGCAAATCATTCACACGTACAACCAAACACACACAAACACAAAAAATGCTTAATTTGAAAAGGCCTTGAGACTAAATCTGAAAAAACTGTCAAAATTAACACTGATCGGATCGAAAAATGGCTCTTGGTGTCATTCAGTCTCGCTCATATTTTGACATTTGTAATCATAGTTTTCGTTAACAAAATTAACACTAGTTCATCCTGTAAAAAGAGATTATGTTTATTTCTTCCACAGCAGAAAAGATATTAAATGTTACATGACATAACAAACTTATTGTTGAATCTCATTCTCAAATCTTCAAACACAGCAGATAGTAGCACAGAATCCTTTTAGATTATCTCTGACAAAGATGCACGGACAGGAGGTGTTTGGAAACAGCAGGAGGGTGATTAGTATTTATAAATAGCTTTGTTTCTGAGCAACAAACTGATAGATGGATGACGGAGTGAAGGAGAGGAACTTTAAAGATGAGAGTTGAGGTCAGAACGGACCATAATGCTTCAAAACTCTGATCTGTGGAATTATGCATTGTTTCCACAAACAGTATATAACAGTATATAATAATAAACATGCAGTTAAAAGAATATTTAGCATGAAAAAGATCTTGCATCTTTGTGTATGAGGGTCATCAGGTCTGTTGCCAGAGCCCTAATGTACCTAATGAGTTTACTTACAAAAGTCTCTATTTAAAGTAATGAAGAACTGTTATGGTACCGGACAATTCGCTAGTGTTTCCCTGTGTTTCCAGTGCTCCCCTGTCTGTCTCTCTCTGTGTTTATTTTGTTTGTGTGGGTGTGTTGGCCTGGTCGTGGCTCTCCTGGCTCCCGGCTCTACATGCCTATCTGCAATCAGCTCATCACCTCTCCCAATCTGTTCACTCGCCTCTCATCAATTCATCAGCCTTCAGTATATCTACCCCAGCTTTTCACCCACTCATCGCCAGATCGTTGAATCCACCTCAGTGGTAGCTTACGCTTCAGGCCTCTCACTTGTCTCGAGATCTTTTCAAGTTGGTTGTGTTCTTAACTGTTGTTTTTCTCTCCAATACTCCTGGACCACTACTTGCCTGCCTGCCTGCTTGCCAGCGCTCCAACCCACTACTGCCTGCTTCCTCCTGCCAGCCCTCGCCCTTCTCCCTCACTCTTCTCAGCCTTCTAGTCCTCTGTCTCGGCCTGCTTCATCCCCGCGTCATCCATGTCCATTCCCCACTTTCCTAGCAATAAAACCTGCTTCATTCATCTCCACGTTGGTCTGTGTTTGGGTCCACATCACTAATCTCAACAAGAACCCATTTCTGCCTGTGGGAATCTCTCCCTCAAATAATTACTTTGGGTGGCGCATGTAATTCATGACACAAGCTGAGCATAGAAAACATTTTTTTTTTTTTTAAGAAGTTGGTCAAGATGAAGATAAATAAAACTGAGCTACACTCACTTTAAACAACATTATTTACCGTCACCGTCATTCCTAGTATTAAAAAAAAAAAAAAAAAAGAAACACTGGATTGTTTTGGTGCGGGAGAGAAAGAAAGAGTAGTCTGTAGTTTAGTTTTAGCACACTGCTCATGCACGGCTAATTCAGTGGTTTAATGCTTGCAGATATTAGCTAACTATGTTTCATTAGACAGTGGCAGCCAAATGAAATGACAAGTCTTGTAGCATTGTCCCACTGCGCAGATGTGAGGGTAATGGAGAACAATGTTTTGCTTCGTCCTAATTTAAAACTGGCATAACACTGATGCAGGTTTAATCAGCAGCAGCTGCAAGGCTGGATTGAGCGACAGCAGCAATTTGGCTGAGGAATATTCTCTGTCCAAGTGCAATCTGCAAACGCAGGCTTGGAAGCCGACGCATCTTTGTAGAGACGGCACGAGAAGAGGAATAATACTGGGTCTCAATACTTAACGCTAGCACATAAAATATGCCAATGTAGCACGTGTCTGCCATTGATAGCAGCGGATACACAAATATGCACAATGGAGCCATCTTGTAACACTTTAGAGGCAATCTTTTTCCATTAAGTGATTTGTGAGAAAGGCATTACGGCTAATGGTGGGTTGGTTGGCAGCTGGTAAACTTTGTCATGTTGGCAAGCAGCAGAATGGTTCCTGTCACCAGGAAGCCTTAAGGTAGTTATGTAGGGCCCCAGTGCATACACCCCCGTCCAGCCAGGGCAGCCGCTTTACACTCCGTTAGCGTCGACTCCGCAGTAACAAAATACCACCACAGCTGACTGCAGTACGAATAATGTCAGACATTAAGCTGGAAATTTAGCATTTTTCAACCCAAGTCCTACTTAAACAATTTTGAGTATGTAAAACTTCACAAAATAAGTTTCTTTAATTTACTCTCATAAATTACTCTAGTATGGATTTCAGTTGATAGGACCGTAGCTATACAATGCACCATTAAGACATGAAGGAATGTTGGAATAAAGTGCTTTATTTTCTTTTGTCTCCAACAAACCTCAAAATGATTGTAAGTTTCTGATTAGACTGAGTTGGCCCCTGCAGTAAAACACCTGTGTGTTTTTAAGTCAGTAACTATAAAGATGCTGTATAGAATTCAAAAAGCAGCATCTTAGGTTGAAAAACACCAGAATTCTCCTTCAATGTCAAATTAAGCACCAGCTACTAACTCTAAAGGGCAACAAGAAAACTCAAGATTGACTTAAAGCTTCGCTGCCTCAACACGTCAGTGAACCTGTGGGGATCAGCTCCTCCCCCTTTATGTGTGTGTGCCCCGCCCCCCTCACCTGATGCCAATCATCTCATGCAGCACACCTGGTGCCGGCCGAACGCTTCACAGGTGATTTGGCTTTGACCTGAAACCAAAAAAACACAAGTACGCTCGGTCTGATATCACTATTAATTAATTAATTTGAGGATACACGATCGGTTCAAAAAGTCGAAAACATTACGGCTTTGGAGGTATCACCTCTGTGAACTGCCGAAATAGTTGGTGGACAACCTGTGATAAACTAAATGTACTGAAATACAGTACATTTACACGAAAAGGTTGATATAGTCACCCACTTTCAGGTTTAAGGCATTTAATCTCAAATTTCATTGACATGAGTCATTTGAACAAAAGCTGTGGAGGGCGCTCCTCGTGAAAGGGGAGGGGGCCCCTCGCCACTCTACAGGAAAAGGTTATCGCTGTTACCATAGCGATGGAGAGAGCTTGCGCAGAAGCTGTCATGCTGATTTACAGAAACAAGTGTTTTACATACAGTATATATATATACACAGAAAAAGCATCAGGACAACACGTAAACGTACTTTACAAACGGAGAGTTTAAAATTAAAAAAATTGTCGATCTGATTTTCTATGAGTTTGTTTGACTCTGCAAAGTCATTGTGATTGTGTGAATTAATATGTTGGACGAAGTAAAAAGATGGAACTCACCAGTTGATGGCGCTCCGCCCTGAGAGGTTCCGGACGGCCGTAACATGGCGGACCGCTGCCTCAACCCACATGCAGAGGGTCGGTTTTGGGGTCGGGCCCTACGGCGCGCCTGCGTCAGAGAAACCGATCCTTGCGTATCGATCCTATTGACGGTAGAATCAGTCATCGAAGGCGTGCGCAGCTTTTGTGGTATCAATATGTTTGGATCGATCGTACCTTCGACGGCAGTGGGCGAAGCCCTCCGTGTGTTCTTGCTGATGCCAGTTTCTGCGTTCCTCAGGTTCATCTGTTATTTTCAAACAATCACTTCCGGGCAGAACGAAATGAGTCGCTTCCTGCACCGCAGCACGTTATCGCCAGCGGAACCACAAAGCAATTTCCTCCGAAACGTATTTGCCAATTAAAGTGGTCTCTGTTTGAATGCAGAGTCAGGGTTAGGGGGCCGCCGCGCTGGCCGGCGGGGCGATGGGTCGTCCGGTCTACAATCACAAAAGTAATTAAACTCAAGTGAAGTAAATTAAGTCTTTGACACCAGTGAGGTACAACGGCTGCGATGAGGTGGAGATGATTTTGAAATAACAGAGGAAATTGTGGCGAAGAGAAGAAAAACTTCAGGCTCGACCGAGTAGACGCCTTCGCCACCTCTCGGGCTCACTCGCACCATCTGCTCCGAGCTGGACGTCTGACAGCTCTCAGATGAACTGCTTGGCTGTAAAACACATCATTCTGAACAAACATCTGACCGGGCAGTGCTGAGCGTCCTCTCCCCTTCACATGCCGCCCGTCTCCTCCCCACGAATCAACGTTCGGTGCAGGCGGCCTCGGCTCCGGGACAGCAGGATCACAGGTCTGACCCACCGTCAGTGAAGACTGAACCTGTCCTGACTCGGCCGGATAATTTGTGTGAAACAGGAAATGACATGCAGGACAAAAAACACAGATTTTTGGTGGGATGTGTCTGGTGGAAGCCTGAAAGTCATGATTTTCAACAA
>KV751375.1:1744114-1758850 GCA_001698575.1 Mola mola | reverse complement strand
TTGGACAGAGCCAGACTTTGACAAACAAGCTTTTATGGAGCGCTGCAACAAAAGAAGAAGAAGAAAAAACGACTTAATCTACGTCATCCTACATCCTTTGAGATATCACAGGACCAAATTATGGTCACCTGAGCTGCGTTGGTGCTTAATTAATCCTCTCGCCCCATATTAGTGCTGACGAGCTGCAGGAGCCCCGCTGACGCTGCCACGGCATCAATGTGTTTGGATGATGAGTACGCTCCCGCCCACGCTCCTTTGACCCCTAAAGATGTTGCGAGGGGGCACACGAGTATACACACACAGTGTTTCAATGAGGAGTGTGTGTTCCAGCAGCAGACCTTTGAATCAGTGTCAAAACACACCTTCCCATGAAGGAGTGTCACACAGCAGACTTTGTCCAAACAGCAGCCTGCTGCGTTGTGCCCTGCAGAACATTACAGCAGAAGCATATTAATCAATATATAAACACAGCCGAGTGCCGGTGGAGGGCACAGCGGCCTTGTGTGTGTGTGTGTGTGTGTGTGTGTGTGTGTGTGTGATAGAGAGAGAGAGAGAGAGAGAGAGAGGGGGGCAGAGATTTGGTGCACCGGCCTTAAACTCAGCCTGCAGTGTGATACTTTGATGTGAAAAGATATTAATGATTTACTTTTGATGGTTTAACACGTTTGCAATGGGGGTTTTTTTCAGCACACACCTCTTGGTAATGACTCAGCTCCCCTGAAAGCAACAAGTTAAAGTTGATTCAATGTGTTGGCTTTTATTACCTATGTTTATAAGTTAAGAAGTTTAGCACCTGCCCTTTTATCAGCCACCACTGCGTTTGAATATTTTCACATTTTCATCTCATATTTCTTTTTCTTTGTTGTTTTGGGGTTTTTTTCAAGTTTATTCTTAAAGCAAAAACGACAACACATGCACTTTTAGAATTTTCTTTTTTAATTATAGATTTTTTTTCAGCATTTATTTAAGAAAATGAACGTTTAATATAGTCTAGACCAGCGTTTCCAGCAAACCATTTTTTGAATATGACAAACCATCACAACCCAATTCACAATAGGCCTTATTTATAAGTCATGAGAAAAGAGAATCTATGCATACAAAAATGTTCCTCTATCCACAATTTTCCTTTATCCTGAATAAGTGTGCCAACCATCCATCTCAATAAATCAAAAGTTTTATGTACATGTTACTAAGAACAAATAAATGCAGGACTTCACAGGCTAACAATCTTATTTTCTTTCCAATGACCAGAACATATTTTACTTACGCAAACTAGACAAAGAAAATTGCATTAATGCAGCAAAATTAACAGCCTCTTTTTTTATTTCGTCCCAGTAAAGCAAATTGAATTAAGTGCATCATCGTGCTGGTTTCCCTCACACTAATTTGCAGGAGTTTGGCCAACGTTTGCTGCTCTCTGGTCAGTTTTGCTTTAATCAGCCAAGCATGTGGTACAATACAAACAGTTCCTTCACTTGCACGTGGCCATGTAGGGTTTGAAGTCCTGTATCTTCTGGAGAAGGAGGCCCAGTGGTCATGAAGCTCTCCTAATGACCCTCTAAACAAAGAATTTACACTGGCAGAGAAGAAGGTGTAACATGGCTCCTGTCGTGGGGAAGAAAAGTCAATGGTTTGGCAAATTTTCCGGTAAAAATGTTGAAATTCTGCTGGAATACCTCAATTGTAAAAGCATTTTGGTGCAAACGTGGCCATATATAATCAGAGTTATATATAACTCTGATTGTGCAGAAAATGCCCATTTGGTGCAGGTTGTTTTGGCGCATCACAATAGTGTTGTAGTTCCTTCATTTTAAAGTTGTGCAGGTCGTGATGAGCGCATGCAAAGTTGCGGCGTTGTAGCCACGTACTCAAGTAACGAGGTCAAAGTAAAGCACATTGAGCAGCCTCGTGCACAACACTAACGCTGTCAGATCAAATCACATGAAAGCGTTTCTCATTCATCAGCAGTATAACAAGTCAGCCAAAACAAATCAGCCTTCCTTTTATTTTACAACCCTTCCAGGCATGTCATCCTCTCTGCTCCGCAGCACTGTGAATGATGTGGGTCATTCCCTCGAGGAGAGTCTGCAGGATCCTAAACTTGTGGAAAGTGTTCACAAAGGGCTGAGCGAGCCTGCGAGGGAGCCCTCGAACGTGTCTGAATTTGGCAGCGGTTGATGCGTGGGCTGGTTTCAGATGCGGCGTGCGAGGGCAGAGCAGCGGGCCGGACCTGTCATCGTGGGTTTTGGCTCGCCATGTGAAACGCATCCAAACAGCTTTGTGAAATCTTTCACTTATTCGCTGCTCGGTAAACAAGGCAACCTTCCAGGTTTCACCTCTTTTAAAAAGGCCCTTTAAAAAACACACTTCAACCCTGGAGGACACGATTTATCCCTCAGTGCAGCGTGGAGCTTAACGCTCGAGGACGTGACTGAGCTTCCTTTGGCATGTAAGGTCAATGCTCCTTTGTTTGTTTGTTTGTTTGTTTTCAGACTGAAAACTATATAGAAGTACATTCAGGGTTGCTGTGGTGGCACATCTTCATCCAGACAGACGCCCTTCAACTTCCCTTTACCGCGCAAAACCTGTCTTCCACAAAGAATTTAAGTTCAGATTAGCCCGAGTTTTCATATTCATCCTTACAAAATAAAAGTAGAAAGTACTCGGCGAGTGCCGACCTGTAAACTATCCTCTCCCACATGTCAGTGGCCCTGTTTCTCTGACAGCACAATGTTGTCAACATGCTGCTTCATATTAACGTTAATGTTGCAAGTCAGGGAGGGACTTGAAATTACCCCCAACCCATATAAATCCTTCAAAATAAATCTTGCAACCATCCGAATCCCCACCAAACTCTAATGGATTTTTTTCTTCCCTTTCCTGAAAATTTCAGCAAAATCCATCAGCAACTTTTTGAGTTATCCTGTTAACACACAAAATAATAAACAAACAAACACCCATTTAAGAACAGCATGCGCTCCTTGGCAGAGGTATTAATACGGCCTAATTCGCTTGGTAGCCTTATACAAACGCACAGGCTGACTGACAGCAGGCTAATCCTGCTGGGAGACGTCAGTAAGGGGCCGTCCTGGAGGTGGCGTCTATCCTCCAGGACCTCCGGCCTCGAACCCGCCACATGCTGCGGGAGGTGGAAGGGCTCATAAAAGTCCGCCGGTCTCTGACACGGCAGCACCGTGACGCAGGAAAGGCTCATCCACTCGACCGCTCACTGTGAAATATTAAATGTGATTGATGTTTCCACCCTTACAACCAAGAGAAGAACCACTTTCTCCTCAGGCATAAACGTAGTGAACAAAAAACACTAGAAAAAAATGGCTGACGAATTCAGTCGGGTTTTTTTTTTTACTTTGGCATCATGCTTTGTTTCATGCTGCCGTTCAAATCTACTGCAAATCTTTAAATTCAATACTGAAATATTAACCTTTTTATTTTAAAAAATCGCTCATTCAGAACATCTTAATCTCACTCTAAAGTTTAGCAGTGTGCATATTCATTTTTGAAATAGTGAAATCTAATCTTTGATCATCAGCAGACCTACAGTAGGTCCATCGTTGACCCCCTGATCGCCCCCCACCTGTGCTGTCTGTGGCCCTGAGCCCTTCCTGACTGCTTAATATCTCTTTCAAATTGTGACTCTGATTGTTACATGGCTACTCTGAGGATTAGTCGTTTTATTTTCTTACTGAAGAACCCTCTTTTTTGTTGAAATTCAAACTGTGGCCTTGTTTTAGGGAGCAAAAAGGCCTACAGAGACCCTTATAAGACGGATCTGCTGGAAACCCCACCGGTGTGACCTGGAGGTGGGGCAACAAAGTCATAATGTATTAATAAAAAGTTAGTTCTATTAGCCTGAATCACATTAAAAGCCTAAAATAACAAGACAAGCAATTTGTTAGGGGAATTTGTGTCCTGCTACGACCTTTTCCAATCATTGCATCCCTTTGTTGAAGTGACCGATTTAGTGTTTCCCTCCTCTTGTTTTCTCAGCGTTCAGGACAATCCTGGAGAAAATGACCTGTAGGCTGGAAAGAAGCGGAATCATTTTTGAATGTTTGAAATACACAATAGGCAGGTGGAAATGACATTATATCTGGCCTAACGATCCACGTTCATGGCCACTTTGCTGAACAGGTTTTCCTGCTGTTGACGTGATTGATTTCCTCTTGTAGGCGTGTGTCTGTTACAGCAGACGGGATGGATGCATTGTTAGTGTGTTCCATATGCTGTTCACTCATTGCTATTCATTTATTATTATTTACAACATAAACTACACAAGTTTTGACTGTATAAGGAAAGAAACAACACTGAATAAAAACATTGTTGCTTTGTTACACACGTTGTTTACTCCATTTAAAATGCACAACTATTTGCAAAAGCTACAGACGTTTATATTTTCATTTACAATGATAATAACCTGTAACAGGTATTGTTAAATAGCTACTAATAATCTGATTGTTGTTGATGCTCTGATTTAAAAAACGATTTTATGGTTTGTCGTTGTGGTTGATTTGATAGAGGGTAATGCTTATTGGAATGTTTTTACTAGCTAGATTTGACTCCATAAACCTATTAATATCACCAAAGATGCATATTTTAAATCTGCAAATTCAGCTAAGTTCCCTCCATCGAATGGCGGCCCTATAAAATGACCCGGCCTCAAACCATTTCATTTAATTCAGAGAACATTTGCATCTGGATGCGACACAGAGGTCTTTAACGTTCCTCAGCAGAGCAGAGCCTTGGACTGAGGTGCTGAAGTGGAGACAGGAAGCAGGTACAGGGATGCCAAGAAAACAGCATTTGTTGTTTTTATCTTTTCTACGCAGTTGAAAAATGTATATTGCATTTATCTTGTTCTTTAGCACTAAATTGCTCAAAAGGCTTTCTGTCTTATGTCAAAATACAATTGACAATCCCACTGCAAATGGGTTGTGCAAACTGGTCATTACCGCATAGTTAATATGATGTCATACAGAAATGTGTTTACGTTAGTTGATGGAGGTATTGGATTCATTCAGTAAAATAACTGGAATTGTCAAAAAGTTTTATTAATAAAAGGTGTAAAAAATAAAAGGTTTCCATAAATAATTACAAAGGCAGAATCGCAAATTAAATAATGTAACTATACATAAATTAAAAATAGTAATGATAATAAATATAAATAAATAACAAATTCAATAGCTACACAAGAAAACAAATTAAAACTACAAACTAAATAGTGACAAATATGAAATGATGAATGAAAGTGGGGCGCATGCACAAATTGAATATTTGGATGTATTTTGCCACAGTAAACACACACATAAAAAGGATGATGCGTTCTAGCTTATGTCAATATTTATATTAAACTCCGAGTGGAAGTTTATTTTTTTAAATTTATCAGTAAATTCCAGACTAACCATTCAAATTGAAGCTGCGTAACTCCGCGTACCTGTGTTATCACGGCGATATTCCTCCATCCTCTCCTCATGCTCAACTCACGCTCCCCTCCCCCTGACCCGGATTCTGACCCCTCTCGCTCGTCCTCTGGACCGTCCGCCGGTCCCGCCTTGACCCCGACTCAGCAAGACCGGATACGACGTCGTCATCGTCAGGCTAACAACAACACAGATGCACAACAAACCCTGCAAATTTTGCATCATGCCAGTATCTCAACTCTGTTGGTCTAATTCAGCCTAACATGAGTTGAATATTCGCAGCCTTGTTGATATCTTTATAATTAACCTGGCTAATCACACAGCTTTTACGAGTAAATGACCCCGGGTAATGCGCCATTTATTCCCCAAGCCTAGATGTTGCAATTAGTACACGTACTACTTTGCAAAGCGATATAGTTAATTACGTTCATTTCTAGAGTGGGCGTTTTTCATTACTGCCACCTGGTGTTGGCAGTCATCAACTGCAATTTCTACATAGTCCACCTTTAAGGTCAAGCTGAGGTTCTCAGATGTTTTTTGTTGGGTTTTTTTAAACATTGTTTTTGGGGCCTAAACCTCCAAGACAGTGAAAGGGATGTGTGTCAGGAACACTCACACGTACATTAAAGCGTAACTTGAAAAGTTGACCAATGTCGGATTTTATATTATAATAATGAATCTCAAAGCTGTCAGAAATGAACGAGCTTTGACTTTATTAGAAAAGTATTTAACAAATAAATCTGAAACTGATCAAACTAAAAAATAAAAAACCCTCCCGGAATCTAGTCCCGCAAATGCCAATAATTTGCAAGAAAAAGTCCTATCAGACAGATTGATTGGTCTGCAACGGACACATGTGCCAAGACGGCAGTATTTCACACCCTGGGAAGAGAACGGGTATTCGTTACCATGTCTGTTTTATCTTCTCACAATCTCCTTCAGACTTATTTCCTTGCTGCCCTGGTGTCTCTGAGGTTGGTTGGAGCTGAATGTGATCTGTTTCTGTCCATCATCAATAGCTCCAACAGTGTGAAGAAGCACAGATTCTAAACTGTGGGCAACTTGCTGTGGCAAAGTCTGAGGGAATGTTTGCTAATCATAAGATTAGCATCACAAAATTAGCATGACCATCTACTTTGTGTGTGCAAATGTCTTATGGTTTGACTCTGCAAGGTTCAAAGAGTGGAGTCAAAACTGACAACTCCTACATTTTGAGCGTGTGACACATATTTGCCCTTTTTCACAAGCGCCCCTATTTCTCAGGCATCAACTTCAAAACAAAACAAACAAACATTTTTACAGAATACTAACAGATTACAGAAACAGAAACGCTAACAGACTCTGTTTACTGACAAGTCTAGACTCTCGAAAGTCGAAACCCTGCACGGTCAAATGCGACTTTAAACAAACACGGTGTGATACATCATCATACATCACACAGAGTCTCTCTTTGTCATACTTCTAAACAAACACACAGACAAATCTACCATCAGTCACTCTTCACGACAATCCCAAATCCTCGGTGCCCCACCGACACCAAAGGATTTCTCGCTGAGCAAGTATAATATATTTACCGTTTCACACCGGGGCGGTGGGTCTTCCGACAGGGAGGGTAAAACTCTTACCACGGCTCAACACCACAGGCTAATCCGACAACACGCTCCATGGAAGCATCGGACATTCAGGCCTTTTGCTGACTTTGGTTGGAAGGCAGGAGTTGGGCTCAAAGTTGGCATAAATATCTTGCGGTGTGTAAACTGCTTCATTAGAAGATTACCTTACATATTCACACAGCAGAACATCAGATCCATTGGAAATTTTGAAGCAACCTCACAGTATCATCCAATTAGAACTAATCAGTCTACTGTGTAGCCAACTAACTGCAAACCAACGTGCTAATATTCTCATTTTCACATTTTTACCTCCGTGTTGGAGCCGTCAACGTGGAGACCAGGTATTCTGGCATCAGATGACAGTGGGTCCTTCTCGAGGTCGGGGATCCTTGGAGTGCATTGGAGCCGCTAAGCATCACTCCCATAGGACTGTGGATAATACTCAATGTGCGCCAAGGATACACAGGCTGTGTGCTCGAAAATTCAATTTGTGAAGGACTTCCATCTTTGTAGAATCCAGAGGATCCTGGACACTGGAAGAGTCCCTCGGCGTCATCGATCGATGTAGGATCTTTCCTTCTCTCAGAAACACTCTGATGGGGAAGGTTCAATCTATTGCCTAAAGTGAACTGAGGAAACTGTTAATCACTTGTTTAGTTACTGATGAGAATGAGGTGAGGAGGGATTCATATGGCTTTTTTGTTTTTGTTTGTATTTTGCCTGTATTATGTATTATATAGTCAATAAAGACCTACATGGGTTTGACATGACGGTCCTTTCCCTCTCGTTTTATTCCTCCCCGCTTGCCTCTCCTTCCTCTTGATCTTGTTTATCCACATTAGGAAACATGACGCATGCTCCCGGATTTGATGTTTATCTCTCAAGTGAGTTTCAGGTTCAAAGCAATATATCTGAGATAAGTTTGTGGATAATATATTGGTATGCATTAGCACGTTATCCCACGGCTTTGTCTGAGGGAATTACTGATACTGAGCCCTCTTTGATTTCCTGTCTGCGGTGCTTTTAAAGGTCAGGTAAAAAGTCCCAACCTTGATTTGCTTCTTTTCTCCAGTGATCATGAGACTGCTGAGTCACTGTTGGTGTGTTATAGAGCAATTCCCCCATGATCCCATCCTATATTACTCTTCTGTTACGTTTGATTACATCTCCTGTGTGTTGAATACTCAACCTGGAGGTCAAAGATCGAGCACTTCTTCACATGAATTATTATTCCATTATTGTGAAAACATCAGCTGTGCAAATGAGGCCCTTTTATTATGAAGGGCACAGGAAACGTAAAACAACAAGCGTATCATCTCCCGGTGTTTCATGGAGCTGCGTCAGCATCTGAGATTGTTCTCACCAAACATCCCAGTTTAAAAGAAGCTCCTAATATGAAGAGTTGGTAAGAGCTCATGAACAAGACAGGCATCATAATAGGGCTGTCTTTGCTTTGGGGCTTTAGCTGTTTTATTTTGAAATTTCTACCTTTTAGGTTTCTTGTAAGTCTTTAAATTTCCAGCTGTTGTTCTTCTCCCGTTGATTTTCAATTGTCTACTGCACAACGATTAGTTTCACCTGTGTCCTGCCAACATGCCCTTCAATGAGCATTTAAGTCGGTGTCTTCCTCTCAGCCTGTGTAGTTTACTTGTATGATATGTTGACCTGCATTTTTATTCTTCCTGCCAGATTTTTGCATTTCTGCCTCTTTCCATTTGACCTGTCGGTTTGTATCTGACTGCTATCTGGTTTTGACCCTCTGGTTGACATTTGTGTCACACGTGGTCACCATCAGTCGATGAATGAATAAGTTATGGCTAAACATGCTTTAAAAGGTTGATGTCATTTTTGAATAAGTTCTTATAAAGTTGCCTTCATGAGAACAGCGCCATCTGTCTACCAACTTGCAAGTTTAATCATATAATTATTTAAGTGTACTCTGCTGAACTGTAATTTAGTAGGAATTATTTCAAATCATTATTTTGCACTTTAAGTTCAATACAAAAATTAGTTAAGCATAGTTTACAGTACCTTATTATTTTATATGTGTAATGATGTTGACCTTTAGGAGGACGTTAGTTCCACCCTGCCGTGTTTGGTGGGGGACAGGTATTAGTGTAACTCAGAGCAGGAGAAGGAAAAATATAACAACATGTGAGTCGCATGTGTTCATGTGCCGTTATTAAAGTTGAGAGATTATTGTGGCCACAGTCCAAGGAACATGCTACCAAATCCACAAATAAGGGTTACAATTGGTGGAAGAATAAGCGGACACAAGCTTTCTAAAAGTAGAGACGCCCCCGGTGGCTGGATGCAGCATAGCTCATAAATCCCTCCCCCTTCATGATAGCAGATAGAAGCTCAAAGGTCAAATATTTTTTTTTTTCTTTTGAATGTTGGATTATGTTATTTCAGACAGATCTTGCCAAGTAAATGAATATGCATTAAAATAGTGACTTTTAAGTTTGATAACTTGTCAGTTATCAAATTCTGGGTGAATATGACAAATGTTGCACCTCGTTAGGAGCCGTAACCCTTCAAACACAGAGGAAACGCATTCCTGGTCAATTCAGAGTTCAGTCAATTAAAACATTTTTTTCCTTCAACGCACACATGGTGTCAGTCCATATGCATACGTACGGTAAGATGCTCTCATATAACACAGAATTTAACAAACGTTGCCCAACAAATGTTAATTTTGTTGCATACAATATGCGGAACGTTTTGACGGACACTTTACAAATGGCTAAATTACCACCAAACAGTGTTTCATTGGATTCCATCTGTCTGATCCTGACATTTGAAAGATAAAACATACCTCAGAGACACAGAGTTAATGCCATATGGCTGCTTTTTGTACCAGTTGTATTTTTAGCCTCAAGTGTTTTTATGTAAGTGCAGGTTGTTTTGAAAACAGCTTGGAATTTCCCTCCTGGTTTCGTGCTTTTACGTTTTTTTTTAATGGCGCATTTGAGATGTTTTCTTTAACTCGTCCAATATGAGTCTCATCACATCACACATGGGACTTGATATTGGTGTCAGTCACTGTTAAAGTGAGAGTGTGTGGATGGCAAAGACGGCAGCCTTCTATTATCGGTCAACATGATAGCCAGTCCGACTGCACAAGACAAACAGCCCCAAGCTTGGACTGAATGAGGCATGAGAACGAATTCAAATGTGCAGGGGGAGCGATAAAGTATTCATTAACCTGGAACAGTTTTTTTTTCTTTTAATCTGACACCGCGTATATGCCTCCCCGCTCCCCTCAGACGTCAGTGATTCCATGATGCAGCTGGGGCCCACACTGCCTGCCCTGATGGCTTTGTTTCCTTCTTCACTCTATATTTGAAACTGTCAAAAATGAGTGTTGAAATGGAAAGGCCAGCGGGTTGACCAGCAGTGCTGCAAAAGATGACTATTAAAAAGGACAGTGAGAACTGCCAAATACTGAGCGCTGCTGCTGCCAAATAGTGAGATCTGCCAAATACAGAGCACTGATGCTGCCAAATAGTGAGATCTGCTAAATACTGAGCACTGCTGCTAAATAACGAGGTCTGCCAAATACTCAGCACTGCCTCTGCCAAATAGTGAGAACAGCTCAATTCTCAGCACTGATGCTGCCAAATAGTAAGACCTGCTAAATACTGAGCATTGCTACTGCCAATTATTGTGCACTCCTGTTGCCAAATAGTGAGAACTGCAAAATACTAAGCACTATTGCTGCAACTACTGAGCAGAGAAAAAAAGTAGAAAAGTGGAACTTTAGTGGACAGTTAGAGGCCAGATTGAATGTGTGTTTGTGTGTAGAACTTGGTGTGGTGAGGGACAGCTACCTGTGCAACAACAGCCATGTTAACAGCATTGTCTGTGTCTAAAGCTGCATATTTCTCTAAGATATTCCACTTGGCCATGACATTGTGAGGTACTGTAGAAGTTTGTTCCTATGTGAGACACAAGCATGACCTTGTCTGGTGTGATGTGAGAGGACAACAACCACGGCAGATCTTCTGCAATGTAAAGGCCAATGAGATGATCCATGTATAACAGATAAGAATGGCTTGTTCAGCTCTGCTCAGCTTTTCTTTGACTTCTGACTTCACCTCATTTTGGATTTGATGGACAAGAATTTTTTTTTTTCTCACCAATAATACGTTCTGTGTGCGTTTCCCTTAAGCAGATTATCTCATTGATTTGCTCTCACTTCAGATTTCTCATTCATAATATTAAGCATTGCGAGTTCAAATAGACAGTAAAGGATGATAGAAAAAGAGCGCTACCTCATGTAGCGGTTTGGCAGACAAGAGTAATGTTTTGGCATTGTGGATGTGTGTGTGTGTGGGAGGTGTGCGGTGCTGCCAGCTCCGTCAGAAGACTTGTCAGAACTCTATGTTGGCAGGTATCGTCCTGAAGCTTTTGCAGTTGGACACTGACTTGGCAAAAACATCCTGCGGGCTCAGAAAAATTCTATAGAGAGCTCTGCTACACTTGTCATTCCAGGCCAGGGGCTGAAAATAACAAAGTTTATATTTTTGGTGTACTTTTGACAAGCCCAGAGACAACTGCTCAGCCAATGTCTTTTAACTCATTGGCAAGGGGGACTGAGTTTGCTGTCTCCTGCCTGCTGATGCAGAAACTCCAGGTTCCACAGCAGCATTAGTTGAGCAATGAACTAGTTCATCACGGTAAGATATAAGTTGTTTGGGGTATGGTGCACACCAACAATACTGGCACCAATATAATGTTATGCTTTTTTTCTTTGTTTCTGCAGGCGAACATTTAGGCATCATGGCCAAGTTGTGTTTTTGTTGGCAATAAGGTGCTGGCAGGGAGGTGGGATTTTTAAAAAGAAAATCACTGAGCATGAGTTTTAATTGACATAAACTCAGAAGATAAAACTAAATTAAAAGGTACGGAAGACCGAGACTGCCGAAATAATTCAAAAATAATGAATAAATCGCTCGCATTTAATGCAAGAATAATCATGCATTAAATGCAATTAGAGTATATATTAATTACTTTGTTTACAAAATATGACATGAATTGAAAGCATTGCATTGCGGATTTATTTTGGTTATTACCTCCACCAACGACATTATGCAAGCGTTATTTGTTTGTTAAGAGAATGACACAAAAGTTACAGGTTTCAATAAAATTTTCATCAAAAAGGTCTATCTTCGCCCATTCAACAGTTGATTAAATGGCCTTTAGGTCCAGGCAAGTAATACGTGAAAAAGCAAGTTGAAATAAAGAGGTCTAACTGGTGTCATTTTGTAGCTGACAGCTCTGGCTACAAATGAATAACTCTTGGACTTCTGACGTCAAAAGTCTTTTTGACATAACGTGTGAATGAATTGACGTGGACAGATTCAACTAGTGTCATTTGGCTACAGGTGATTAACGTTTGGCCTTTTAGGTCAAAGTTCAATGTCACTATAAGGTCAAACACATTTTTGGATATATTTCCAGAAGGAATTTCCATACAGAGGTGTAAATGTTGTCATTTTCTATCGATTGCGAGTCAGAAGCAGCTGGCTGCGCATCAAGTGGCGTTTCCTAGCGTGTTCATGTTACAGTGTCTGTTACAGTCAACTCTTCTCCTCTTATAATATTTTGCTCCAGGCCATAATTATCAAGGTTAAGATACTAAAATGATCCCAACATTCCTGTTAACATGTGATGAGTCCGGAATATATTAAATCATTGCATTTTATAGCTTTAATGCCTAAATTTGTTTCTGTTGCATTTAACTATATACTCGTTAATTTATTGGGATTGATATAGCTGAAACTGCAGCTCAAAATGAAAAAAGGAACAAAATGAATGTTGATTTTTACAAAGAATCTTACAACTCATAGGGTCATAAAAGCACAAGATTTGGTGTGAACAATCCCACAAGTGGACTTTTGTCTGTCTCTTTTCTGATTCCGTGTCTGTTGTGATGAAGCTCAGACAGACAGAACGTGGTTACCGGGGTGGCGGGTGACAATCAGGCCTCATCTATTATCTATAAAGAGCACAAAGAAGCTGCAGCTGTGACCCCATTGCCCTTCTTAAAGTTCACATATTCTCAACTCAGTGCAAACAGAGCTGCCACACAGACATCACTTCTGGAAAGAGACACTGGATGCTCGGAATAACTGGAAAAAGCTTCAATTTTCCACTAACGGTTCCTTCACAATCCCACTCAGAGGCTCTGATCATCTTTTAATAAAGTCGAAAATCTAAAAATATTTTTTTGCATTTTAATTGATCTCATATTCTCCACTGTTATGTCCAGCGAGAGACTCCAGCGTCTCCATCAATATCAAAGCAAAGAAAAACAACAGTTAATTACAAGAACTCTTGCAAATCTGTTTTACTTTTCGGCCTGCAGCTACCTTTTGTTGGCGCGGCCAACAGTGAGGAAATCATGACTCAATAGGAATGTGGCTCGTAAGCCCAACGCTATTATAAAATCCATCCCAGAGCCGTTTCCATGTGCCGGTGTCAGGCCGGGCCAATTACGCCTGATGGTTCTTGCAATTGTTTTCAATCAATTTTTCTGTGGCGCTCGAGAGCCTGTTCTACTGACCAGGGACCGGATGTCTGAGATTACAACACAAAGAATTGAATTAAGTGTTCGCTGACTGTCTTACAAATGATTTTATAAAGGAAAGGTGACTAAAATGTTAGTCCTGGTAGCCAACAGTGGAGTGAACAACAAAGGTTGTTCTTTATGCATGTAGTTTTTGGGTTCATCTGTCTGTAAAAATGTTGTGAAATTTGGCACAAACAATCACTTGGACTTGAGGATGAACCGAACATATTTTGGCAGTAAGCGATCAAAAGTTAGCAGGACTTTTTCTTTCTTTTACTTTTCAACCTGAGCGTCTAAAACTTCTTTTTTTGAAAATCAGCACACTGTTTTCTCCTGTTTTCTGCTGCTTTCTGATATTTCTGAAAAACGCATTTTAATTGTAAAAACTCTTAGAGAAAAAGATTTCATTTCCGACTTTATGACTTGGTCGGTGTCGTTACATTGTCGAGCTAAACTGTCCTAGCCGCTGAACTCTACACTGGATTAACTTCCCAACAAAAAAAAAAGTATTTCGCTAAGTTTCAGACTCTCAAATGCCACTGTGACATTTCACGGACATTTTTAGTCGTTACTCAAGAGTTCAAACACTAAATATGATCAAATTAATGACGACTTTTTGACTTTGCTGATGTTTAGCTTCAGGTGATGTTGGACCATGTGACCAAACTCTCTCTCAGTCTCCACGTTATATTATGAGTCTCGACGGACTTTGAGGACGTAGACAACCAGTGTTCACTCTGCTTTTCTCCACGGTTCGATGGAGATAACACACACAGGAAAAATAAGCTGAGGAGGAAACAGCCTGAGGAATAATTTATGTTTTATTTGAACTGAGCTCCAAACCTGGCGCACCATCAGTCTTCATCATCCATTCGCTGACAGTTTCTCTTTCCGTCAATGTCTCAGCTTTGGTGCTGGAGTTCCAGAAATACAATCAGCCTGAGATCTTAACTGTATTAATCCCACTGTTAAATTTGGTGACAATCCAACTTTACTGAGCTACTTTGTGCACCGGTGCGGCGAATGATGAGCTGCAGAGCGTGTGAAGCGAGAAGGGGAGAAAATGGAGGCGATAAGGATATGTGACGTGGTTGTAAGGAGCGTTAAA
>KV751375.1:1722343-1737447 GCA_001698575.1 Mola mola | reverse complement strand
ATCGGTGTTGGAAGTTCAAATCCGCATTCCTGGAGTCGACACTGTGGGCCAGTGGTGGCTTTCCATTCCAAATGTTGATCTCTCAAGCTAAGCAATGCTCCTTTTCTCCAAAAAAAAACCAGGCCACCGCTGCAGCTCTTTGGCTTCCTTTGACTTTTCGCTGTTTCCCTTGTTCTTCCAAGCACTTGAATGGAAGTGAGAGATCCAAGTAATCATTTTTTTGATTACCTAAAATAGAAATAAAAGTTCTTTTTTTTGCCTCACTTCTCAGAGAATTGAAGTGCAAAGAATGACAGCTGTCTTGTAATTTAGGCCACATATTTATCAATCATCCCTCGGACAAGTTAAGTCATATTTCACAGCTGTGTGGTTCTCCGGTGAAGAAAAACTGCAGCCACGGCAACAATTCCGACACAGTGATGTTTGGCATAGTCACAATCTGTGTGCAGCTGAGGGTAATGGACTGTGTCCATTTTAATGAACTGAATAAATTTAACATCACATTGTTTGGAAAAATGTTTCTGTCAACACACTTCATGGATGACTGTAACTCTGCAACCCCTAATCACACTGATGCTTCACATTTATAAACCTTCTGTAAGTTTAACTGAGGCCTTTCTATCAAATCATATATGAGATTATGTGACAATCAAATCAATCAAACACCTCTCATGAAACAGAGCGGGTTTCTAATATCTCAACACACGAGTCTACTGTTTAGTGTTATTTACCTCCATGTATTCTAACAAACAAACAGTGACTCAGCAATGACCACAGGAAAAAAACAGTCAACTTTAAAATAAATAACAGACTGTAAGTATTAGACAGCTTAGAAACTGCATGTTATCAATAAAGATTTACAGGGAGAAAACAAGAAGTGCTATTCGTAGTTTATTTCCCCTGTATGTTGTCGCTATAAATCATTTTTAAATGGACAGAAATGGAGATTGACCCAAGCAAAGCAGCTTAAACAACTTTTAACAGCAACACACACCAATGTGTAAAATATATATATCATCGGCTCAGTTTTCCAATACAAGTGAGGAACTCAATGTCCCCACTTTATTAGAATCCCTCTGATCCTTCGAGGGGAGGTTGGAGTTACGTTCTTTGTTCGTCCAGGTGTGAAACAGAAAATGGCAGAAAGATGCTCACAGGGATTTTTTGTCCCTGGCCCTTTGGCCCCTGACAACACGCTGGCGTTGTCGTCCCAAAATCGTCTCTTTCTTCCTGTCCGCCTGACGCGCCCCACTGCCTCTCAAAAGATGCTGCTCAGAAATTCAGGGACACGTCTCGTCCGAGGGGCCCGTACACACCAAAAGGTGTGTCAGAAACCATTCAACGATGGAGATGGAGACACCCCCGTTGGGTCGTGTCGCACCGGGGCTACAAAGTTGCTGATTAGAAGATGAAAATGGTGCTGGCGTTGACGGAACTTAACCTTCTGGTTGCGGAAGAAGAGATGAAGAGGTAAGAATAAAAAATGAAGGTGAAACCTCAGTAAATGGGTGATATCGTGGATTTTACAGCTACAGGCTCGAAGAGAGTGATCGCTCTCGCTGCCCGACCCGACGTGTCGGGTCAGCTGAAATAAATGCAGACGTTGAGAGACAACGGTGCAGGATACACCAAAAGATGAGGGCGACAGATGCTCGCAGATGTTCCTGATGTCCGACTGTTACCTTAAAACTTTGGAACATTTGGAGCCGCCACCTACTTTCATCTTTGCCAAGACTCTCCAGCTGTTTTGTTTCCTGGCGTCGTCTCCTTACTTGGGTTCACGCTGCCAACAGTTAGCTGATCATCACAAATTACACATTCTGCCGACCAAATACCGGTGATTCAGATTCTATATGGTAGCGAGTAACCGTCAGATGTAAATGTGGTCGTTGAAGTGTCACTTTTTGAAGACAAATGCAGTGAAGTAAAGGTAAACTCTCAAAAATGTTAATAACTCAACTAAAGTACACATTTTCTAAAACAACACCTGCCTTACAGTACTGTAAACACACTATAGGACCTTTGTTAATTGCATTTCTAAAGCCCAGAGTTGGAATTATATAGTCCAAACGTGTGTTTAAATACACACAGACCGTGAAAGTCTTTATTGTGAGATGTTTATGGGAGAATAATCTCTAAAAGGGGAAAACCTCAGAATGGGAAGGAGGACCAAAACAACTCTGGACTGTCAGCAAGACTAAAGTATGGACTGAGGATATGCATTAATCATATGTCTCAGCAGAGAGCAGATGAAACAACCGCAGGTGTGGCAAAGCAAATATTTCCTGAGCCACACAACCTCCACTACACCATGACTGCAGTTATTTTCAATTTTACAGCTGCTCCTCGGTACGAGGAGCCACAGCACAATTTATTAGCTCCTTCTGAGGATTAGATGGCTGCTGCTGGTGGTAACCAGTCAGACCTGAGATCAATTTATTGTAAATAACTGCACACTGCAGCCTTTGTACACGATGCTGGATGCTCTTGAACTGATTTTGATTTTACTTTACAGCTGAGGCAGCAGCACACTGACCCCGTCAGAGATGGTTTTCCCCTCGTTGCCCCGCTTAAGTTTAAAATCTCTCTTTGAGACGTCTCCCTTTGTCTTTGTCTGAGAGAGTCTTTAAAACGTCATTTCCCACAGAGCAACCAGACTTTATTAGTCTTATGAGTTCTAATCTCTCTCCTCATCACTGACAGAAACCACAAACACATTCACGGCTGGGTAGAGCACAGAGAAATCAGGCTGGAAGGAGCAGTGTGAGGGAAGAGCTCCCAGTGCAGCAATTTAGATAACAGAGAGAGAGAGAGAGAGAGAGAGAGCAGCAGACTATAGAGGACTTTTGATTGATCGTGTAACAGTTGTAAAACATTATACACAAACAGGTTGTGATGCCGTTGTTTTTATTTTTTCTACAGCAGCAGGTGAACACAGCTTTGATGCTTTAGCGGTAGCTTAGCACTGGTAACACCTGTGTTCACCAACTGTTTCGTGTCAAAAGGTCGATTGGCTGACAGGAGGCTCGTCAGCTGATGAAAGTCACCTGTGCACTCTGGTTAGTAAAAAGGTGACCTGTTGGTCCGCTCGTTGAGGAAATCTCGCTCCTCAGACGACTGAATCGCTGTGTGTGAACACATAATGGGAGTCTTCCCACCACAGAGTTCTGCAATAATTTGTCAGGAATAAGTGTGTGTTGCGGTGCAGGGAAGACTGAGCAACAAAAACGCATCAGATGTCTGGAGTCATGTGGAGTAATTCACTGTTCGAAAACAGTCAATTAGGTTGACAAAAAGGTTTGAGTGTAATTAACTCCTTGAAAAGTTACATAATGATTTAGTTTTATTTAGTTTTATTTCCTTTTTTTTTTTTTTTTGCTATTTTTCCCCACAATAAAACTTTTTCACACTTGAAACAGGTGGACGTCTACATGTGTTAACAATGACAGAAACAAGGACAAATAAAATGTCTTTCAGATTCATTTTATATGCAAACTAGCATAAATTGTCCAGTAAGTGGAAAAAAGATCGGCGGACCCCCTTTTCATCTCTGCCATCTTTGCTTTATATTGTTCGGAGCACTAATGCATTCTGGGGCATCTGGGACAGTTCATCACAATAGAGACCTGCAGCAGGTTGGCTAACCCACAAAAATGCTTGGTAACAGGTAAAAAAATCTATTTATATATTCATGGATTCTTTCCTGCTGCCGTACTGTGAAACAGTGCATGGATGACAGCTTCATAACCTTCATGAACTGACCTATTTTGAGAATTGGACCCATTCACTCCAATTACATTTGCAACATCCACTGTAGGTAACCCTGATGATTAAGGTGTTATTCTGATTACCGCTCAAGTCTATTACGCTTGCACTATTTAGTTTAACACTAATCTTATTTGAAATATTGATTAAAAACACTCGTAAGGGCAATAAATCACAGCGGAACAGGCTTCAAGTTACTTCTCTCTTTATGCTTTGCGGCAGAAACTGTTCTTACATGGCCGACATGGTCTCATACACGGACCTGAGCACAAAATCCAAATTCTGTTTGAAAACAGCCCTTCCAGATGAAATAAAGGCATATCAGTCCCCTCATCTTGGGTAGCACCAGTATCGCTTTTCTGCTCCGTCGCCGCCCAGACGGCAGTGATTTCACTTAAACTGTGGCTTATTTACGACAGCAGTGTTAGTAAATCCTCCCACCAGAGTGGAAACGCTCAGCTTGGTAAATAAACCCCATCGAGTCCCATTTAGAAAACATTCTGAGTCCTTCATAATGAGCAGAGAGCTCAAATACTCACAGAGTCTGTGTTTATTTTGCTTTAACGGCCATTAAAACCCTATAAAGTGTAAACGCTGTGGCTCTAACATCTGTCATTATGCTCCGTGTTCTCCATGAAAGCTTTTGTGGCACACAGACGCGCATCTTGACGCCTGTTCTGCAGACTTTTCTTCTCCAAAGGTTGGCTGAATTGGAAAAGGGCTGTTTGCGGAGGTGCTGAAAGCAAGAAAACTTCTCTGTATAGAAAACAGAAAACCTGGAAGAGTCAGGCCGCTCAGAAGTTTATGTCACCCTTAATGTTCTGGATGAAATAGTCGATCAGACTGATGAATAAACAGTTGAAATGGAGCAAATGCAAACAGTTCCAACTGAACTGTACACAAGGACGACATTCTGTTTGAAATCAAGTGAAAACATTACGTCGGAGAGAGGCGGGTTTATGGCATCCAAACAATTCATTTTTGGTGCACAGCCGTATCCATTTAGATACGTTTCATTTTTAAAAGAGTGTGAGCTTGCTGGGGATTGAGAGAGAGAGGAAAAAAAAAATGCTCCCCCTCATGTCTTTTTACAATATTGAGCCTCACAAAAATAAACAAGGTGACTCATCTCGTGTGTCGGAACATTCCGGCGGTTTCCGGGAATAAACTGACTTTCATCTCCACCCGTAACCGAGGACACGAGCACACAGAGAGAGAGTGGACTCTCCTCCAGATGTGCACACGCATCCCCGCGTTGAAAAACGTTGAAATTCCTCCCAGCTTTGTGTTGAGTGAGGCTGGACGTTCATGAATGCAGGTTTTCTGTTTCATTTCTTCTCTCTGTATTATTTAAATCGTCTAATTTTGTGTCTGACGGATGACGATTTTTGATATAAATGTGACTTTTCAGTGCATGATCTGCCATTCATGGTGTTAATATACTAAACAGGCCCCGGCTGTCCTCTGATAGGTTTGTCATGTGACCTTAACTGGGATGATTTCACTAGTTATTGATCAAGGTCTGTAGGACCAACAGTCAGTAAAGATAACAGGAAGGAATTGCTCTCAGTAATATGTGTCTGTCGGCGTTTTCACACTGCGCGTGTGTGTTTGTGTTTACTTCTGTGTCAGTGTTTCCTGTCTAAAAGAAATCTCAGCTGCCTTTTAATGTTTAAATTCGTTCTCTTTCTCTCTCTCTCTCTTTCTCTCTCTCTCTCTCTCTCTCTCTCTCCTGGGCCATATGGCAGCCGAGCTTTGAAATCAGAATTTCACAAACGTAACTGGTGCTGGTCCAGCTTCAGAGGGTTTGGATGCCGTGCATTTTGCCTCGCGTGGCGCACTTTTACTCGTGGGTGTTAGCTGACGGTTTAACCGCTCCTCTGAAGAATTAAAAAATGGTGTTTAATCAACGGCCAAATCATGTGTAAAGGTGCAACGTGTAAGTTACAGCCGTGTTTTCAGTTAAAGAAAGTTTAAAAACTGTGGCGAACACCCAACATGGATGTTTCCCTGTTTCATTTGGAGGAGATTTTATTGTTTGTTTTTCTTCTGCGTCCCACCTGGGATCCATTATCTCCTCCCTCCTCGTGAATTAAAGGCTTCATGCTCTCTTTGTCCGTGTTGGATCATCGGGTTCTTGTGGTGCCTTCACTCACGCCCCTGATGACTTTCTAAGTGCTCTCGTATTGTCTTTTACTTCCTTTGTGTCCGGACTTTTGGACTGCCCTTAAATATACTGACGTACTAGAAATAAAAACAATACAAAATAAATGTAACCATCAATACAAGCGAGGCACATTAAAGGGCAATGATCCAGAGTGGGACCGCTGATGGTGGACCACACAAATTACTGTGACCTGAGGCCTGAAAACAATATTGTCAAGTCAGTGAAATGAATTAGATGGCTTATATTTAGTAAAAACCACTAACCATTTTTCCAAGACTTAGCTATAAAGAGCGCTGGAAGTTGAGAACGTGGTGGGCCGCAGCGTCTGCCGCCGACAACGACACGCTGCAGCTGGACATGTAATCGTGGCGTCAGTCGCCTCAGCACAGTGCCAAACAGGGAGGGTGAAGGTCTCTGGGTACAGAACTGAACTCCACTATGTCTCTGTGGACCGCATCAGGGCCCAAACCCCTCTCAGTGGCCACATTTTACAAATTGCACCTTAAGTCTGAAAGGGATGATTTTCAGCGGGGCCCAAAGGAAAATGGAGCTAAATTCCACCTCACTCCAGGAACTTTCCTTTGATCGCTCTTCTTCCACACTGTCTCCAGAAACGTTCCGCAGGGGTTCGCCGTCGTTCACTGTAAACGTATGTTTCAGCCTGTCAGCTGGGGAGGCCAGCTCTTCCCTGGGGTGTGAACTGCTACCCACCTCGCAACGCTCGTCAAAACCAAAGGATGAGTCTCACGCCGAGTATGTGACTGACACCGACACACACCGTGTGTGTCCATCAGTGGCACGGCAGGGCGGACACCTGCCAACGTGGGGTTTGGATGTGAGTTATCAGGTTGAAGGATGGTATTTCTAACAACAGTAAGCTGCCCTGATAACCCAGAAAGAGGTTTTCTGAGGCTGAGAAGCGCTGTGGAATAGTTTCAAAGCAGTATTTAGTGGTAGAGAATAACAAAGACGCGTCTCCAGTGTCGGCCAATAACGGTTGTAAAATATCTCATTAGTTTGAAATTATCACTCTTGCTGAATTTGATGACTCTTTCACGATGCAAACAGTCGACTAAAATAAGTCAGTCTGCACGGTTTATAAAGCTTTCTTTGTTGCCTTGATTCCACTGACAGACCTCCATACCTCCAGGTGTCCTCCACGATCACTCCGTGTTTTTCTTCACGGTGTTTGTCCTTTGCGGTTAAAGGAGAGTTCCGGTGTTTTCAGCCCTGTCTCGGTCTTTTAGGCTCTACAATTCACAGGGAATCCCACCGACGGCAGACGGCTAACCGGACGCCATTTTAGTGGATGAGAGCGGGATGGCAAGATTTTAGGAGGCCGGCACAAAACATTTCAGCGACGGTAACGGCAGATGGCCGTAGAAAGTTTGAAATTATGTTACTACTTTTCGTCCCATTTAAGCTGCCATCGTCCATTGGAAGCTGATTGTACTGAAAATCTAACAAGATGCGACTGGATGAGCTGATGTATGGCAGCCAATCAGCATTCAAATTCCTTACACATGCTGCACCCCTGCAGAAAGGGATGAACCCATGTTAGCCTTTGTTGTTTTCATCGCCGTCTCCCGTTTTGTTAAAGCCTTACGAGGATCACAACAAGCGCCAGGTGTTCAGTGTCCAGGATGGAAATTAATAATCTTAATAATAGTCTTTGGTGGATGATTAACATTTGGCTCAAGTCTGCAACATAAAATTCAGAGAAAACTGTCAGGATCTGTTGTCTTCCTGTTAAGTTTTTCCCGTCTTTGTGTCGTACCCAACTATGTCTCATTGACTGCTTGTGTATATAAGCTGTGTTCCCTCCACCATCGTGTGCCAGTTTGTCTTGTTCCATACTGACATCGTTCCAGCAGTTTCCTGAGTGTTTGTTTGTTCCTCCTGTTTGACCAGTTTGTGTATTTTGACCTGAGTTTTTTCCTGCAGTTTTGGATACCTTCGCCTGCACTTATTTGCACCCTAACCCTAACCCTTACATGTACCAACCCAGTTTCCAATTAAACAATACTGACTTTTCCTCGAGTCTGTGGTCTGCTGAGTCCAGCTTGAATGCACAACTGGAATATTTATATAGGATAATAGACATCAAAGTAATTCGGGAGAGTTTATTCTGCTCTTTGTAAACAAAAAGACATCAACATAGCAACACATTTTCATGCACTTATTTCCTGTCTTACGTTTTCTGATATTTGGCAAGAAAGAGATTTATTCCAGTGATTTGAATCGCCCAACACTGTTGCATGTATAGCCTTGTGCTGAGGTAAAATGTTTTAATTTATTTTATTTTAGAGCCTAAAAGGCCAGAAAATGGGGCTTTGAGTTTTCTTTTTAAATGTCTTTTTTGTCTGTTTTTTTGAAAGAGTCTTGGCCTGACTTCCTGTCCAAAGTCAGCTGCTCTGTGCAGCTTGACGTGGCCTCCGTGGCTTCTGCGCCTCTGGGACACGTCCGGAGTCAACAGGAGCAGAAGGCAGCGCAGACACTTCCGGGGTCGGTGATCCATCACTGTGTTTCCCGGAGAGGCTCGACGTTACTCACAATTAGGCACTGGCATCTGCAATCATCCCGAGTGAGCTGTAAAATATCAGCGCATCGGATATCGGATATATAAGATCCGATATTTTGCAGCCGTTATTTTGAAGCCATATGTATGAGGATGGAACTCTGCAGCGACTCTGAGTGGAGATGAAGCAGGTTCTATCCTGGATCTCACCCTCAGCCGACGCCGACTCGTTGTGGGAAATCATGGCCTATCGATTGATGGTTCAAGCGAGAAGCGGCTTTATTTGACCGTGATAATCAAAGTCCCCTGTGCCCTGTTCAGGGGCGCTGACAGGAGAATTAAGTTAACATTAATGTTTTGATGCTGAGGGCACCCAGGGCTGAGCCGCTGTGCTGCAGGTCAAGCTGTTCTTACACTGCCGGTGTCGGCGGATTATTAACTTCTTTAATGCGTTGAATACAAGCTGCAAAATGGAATTAATACATATATTTAGCTTTCTGTCCTTTGCGCCATGAGAAAACGACAGTAGACATATGAGACGATAAAAAGGGAAGTATTTTAAAAAGGCCACTTGAGAAGAGATCAGACGAGGAGTCGGAGTCTAAAACTCAAAGCAAAAGTTCTTTCTGTTCAACTGTGTTAGAGATTAGTTATTCTTAGCTGCTTTGACGGATTCAACAAACCTTCTAAGTTCAGCAAAACTCTTTTTGTCAAACTAAAGATCAGAACTAAAAGGAGGAGGAGGAGGAAGAAAAGTGAGGTGGGTAATAAGAGTATAGTTGTTTTGTGTCCCTGCAGTGCTCCATCCATCAGTGGTCTGCCAAAATTAAATTCAAACATATTGTCCCAGCACTCCCTTTCTTCTCTGCTTTCTCCTTCCAAACATTGCCTCTTCCAACTTTTTTTTATTTTTAATTACTTTTAGGGGCCATTAGCTGCAGTCAGGCTGAAATTCAGATCTCTGTTTGGGGCGAGTGATGTTTTGGGGCCTGGATCAGCTGCACAAGTACACAATGTGGAGGTGTGGTGCTAATTCAAACAGAGTCACACGAGACAGTCGTGTCGTTGGACTGTAGCGCCATCCGACATTCTGTATGATCTTTGTCCGTAAATGTCATGGCTGAACAGTTTTTGAGTGATTTCAGGCTGAAGTGGTGGAACAAGTGAGAATACTGGCTGACTGACTGGGTGTCAAATACTGGCAACGTCACATTTCTCTCGTCTGAGAGTGATGCCGAGCTCTACCTTCTGGGAATCCAGCATGAGACTGCATGGAAGCAGCTCCCCCTCCCCTCCCCTCCCTGTTTCCGCTCCGTAGCTCCACCCCTCCCTTTAACACAGTCGTTTTGACGCGTCGATATTCTTTTTCGGCTTGCTTTGCAGCGCATGCGCTTAAAAATGCTGGAAGAGCAACTTTTCCTGTTTGGATGTACGCTGCTGTGGCGGCTTTTCGCCATCTATGGGGATTTGCACGTGCATCTTGACGGCCAATAGGAACACGCGCTCTAAAATGACATGTAATCGGTATAACAGTGGCATCATGGTTAGGTTTCAGTGAAGCTCGTATACAGAGCCGAGAGGAGGCGCAGAACTCTGATCTTTTCAGAGCGCTTGATAAACAAAACTCTCCAGTTGGAGCCAGACACCCGGTTTTAGTTGTATTGATAAGTTGTGTTGGTAAGTAGGCAGGTCTTGTTACACATTGATCTAGTAGAAAGAATGTTGGTTCGGTCTTGTTTTACCTCATTTTCTGTCACCCCCTCCTTCATCTCCACCTGGTCCACGTTCTTCTGGGGATAGTGACCCAGCAGAGCAGCATCTCTTTCCATTTTGGTTCTGCAGTGGCTGATGCAGTTTTTATTTTCTGCAAAAATTCCAGCTGGTGGCAGCCTGAGTAGCACAGGGAACGTGAGGCTTACGGGGAACCGATTTTAAATGCAGATGTCGTCATTTTTGACATTGTGGCGTTTATCGCACATTTATCGTTTACAATGTGACGTATCTTGCGCAATAGCACAGCACATCCGGGTGCAGATGGAGGAGAAATATGTGCAAGTCACAGAAGTTGGGGACGATGGTGAAAAAAAAAAATCAGTTTTCTACTTCTTGCCTCTCTTGCATTTTGTGTTGATAGAAATGGAAAGAATGAAGCTTGAATGTTCTTGTAAAAGCTGAAACTCTGTGCTTTTTATTGATGTATTCACCGCTGACATATTGACAGAAAAACAATATTCTTGGTTCACAATGCTAAGTTAAATCCAACATGTTGAAGATGAAAACTAAAACGCCAGTGGAAGCCCACATTGCCAGGTCCTGTTTGGGTTCTAACCAGTCACCCCCCCCCTGAGTTCAGCTGGAGTTCAGCAGCCCCCTTTTTCCGTCTTTTCACAATAAATTTGGCCTTAAGTTTTGCATCTTGGGTCTAAAGATTCAGTTAGTCATAACACTTATAAGCCCTCCATTCCAATACATCTTAGATCAATACTCCTCAATTTAAAAATGTTACACAGGAATGAACAATGGCAAACTTTTACACTGAAGACTGTATTGCACTCTCGTAACCTTGACTGTTGCGCAGGGTCAGACCCCCCACGTCTCCCCTCTCATTAGAGTGATGTATGTTATCTGCCGCCGCCGCCGTCAGCTTGCGCCCGCTGTGACGAGTTGTGTGTCTGCACACCTGACGGATTGCTGTTGACTTGTCGCTGCACCGGTGAGACAAAGATTTACAGCTCCCGGCAGTTTACCTGATTGTCATTTTTTAAAACCCTGCCTCTGCTTTCTTTCTTTTCATTGCCCCTCCTTCCCAGCAGTGCCTTCGTTGAAATGTGTCGCACGCGTCATTTACATAAGTCTCACCCTATCAACAAAGTGAAAGCAGCCTATTATCACGCAGCAGGTACGGAGAGCTAAACCAACACCTTTCATGACTCACCGAGAATTCTTACAAAGGGAACTTTACAAAGTGTTTTTGCCTGTCTCCCCCTTCATCTCTCCGTCCACTTTTTCCAGCCGGCGTCTCTCTCTCTCTCTCTCTCTCTCTGTTGGTGTCCATCTCTCTGCCCTTTCCGGTAGTGAAGCGTGTGATTGGACGGCAGTGATGCTCATTAGTATCATGCTGCAGCATCCGTCTTCAACCTGCATGAAGCTGAGGAAAACTTGAAACACCGTGTGTGTCTGTCACTAACAAGCAGACGTGGTGCGACGCTCACTGACTCTCCTCCTGGCTGCTGGGTTCTTGCTGATCATACTGAGAGATGGTTTTATGGTAGGACTCCTCCTCCTGAGTCATTTTGCGTTAGCAACACTGCACAACGCTGCATCATTTGAGTGCTTACAATACAGAAAAGTGAAAATTTACTGCCGAAATTGTCTGAGCTATTTTAATCTTCACGTTGAAATGAAATTAAAATGTGTTGAATATTAAGTGTTTATAGTCTTGGCAATTGCAAATAAAAGTTCAATAACCTGAGAGCTATTAACAGGTAACAGGTGCACTTTGTCTCAGGAAGGAAGCAAACAGAAGAAAATAAAAATTCTCCACTCAGAGGGAGTTGAGAGGAAACCATATTTGTGTGTAGATTCATTAAAAACAATTTATTCCGTGCTGAGGTCATCTGTTAAATCAGACTGCTTTGGAAAAAAATCTACAAAAATGTATTTGCCTTTCATAATTGTTGGAAATCGACTGCTGTGTCTGGGTTGCACCGTCTGCAACAGGAAGTACAGACAAATAGGAAGAACAGACGGTTCGGAATGATTCGTTTTATACAATATCGTTGCTGGGCATCTACGTGTTATCAGACTATCAGGTAGCAGGTCTGGGGGATCCAACGGTGCAGAGACACACAGGGAGCTTTCTGAATCGGCAGTCGTTTTAATAATGAAGGTCAAACCAGGAATTCAAATTATGCAGAGGTACAGATAAGGATAAGGCAACTGGGTAATCGGAATACAGATCGGACACCAGGAGACTTACACAGGATAAACACTGGACTGCTCGCTAGAAAGACAAGACAATCTGGCCCAGGAGGAAGGGAACACGGGGGGTTAAATACACGAGGGAGAGGTAGACAATTAGACACAGGTGAGACACATTAGGGAGAGGGAGTAATCGAACGCACCTGAGCTATTTATTTCCAACCTTTTGGCTTGCCGAACGCTGTAGCATTGAAAAGCTTTTTGAGCTAAATGGACCTAAAGACCAGACTCCGGACGGGAGTAGCTCGGGCCCCGATCCCACTGAATGGAGAGAGGACCCTTTTGAAATTGAAGGAATGGAGATTTATGCAAATGATTTGCATGTGAGGGCTTTCCAATGCTTGAAATCTCATGGAACTTTGGACACACGCGTCAAGCATGGTGGAGCTTTATATAGGCTGAAGGGTTTGGCCAATGGGCAGCTAAACCGGGACTTCCTCTGGCGTGACGTTTTCCTGATACTAGTCTGAATCCATCTTGCTGTGGTAGTTAAAAGTGGTGTTTTTGTGTTGAATTCAGAGGAACCACATCTTAATATTAGTTGTTACGCTAATTTAAACTGATCTTTGTTTGTTTTTGCAAACAGCTGTTTGCAATGGGGGCGAATAAGTTTGAGTGCTCTATTCTTTTTCTTATTCAACGGCGTTTAATCTTAATAGTGTATATGTATTTAACTATTTACTCAGTCTCATTTGAAATTTTCCCCTGTAGCCGGATGGAGAAAAAGGAAAGTTGTAGTCATGAATGTAGTTCTAATGATGCGAATGCTGTGTGCTGAAATAAAACGGGAAAAACTATTACAAATACAAAAAAAAGAAATGAAACAATTACAATGCCATAATGTCATTGAAAAGAACATTTTGAAAGTTGAATGGTTTCAATAGGTGCAGCATGCCAAATAACAGTAGAATATACTAATAATAATAATAATTTTTGGGGGGGGGTTTCATGAGCTCACAATCAATAGCAAAAATCTATGCTTCTTAGAAAATAATGTGACATTTTTTCCAGGTGAAATATCAAATTTGCAGCTTTTCTTTTTTTTTTTTTTTGTAAAATTCTGTCAATAAAAAAAGCTGCTTGAAATCCGTTGACAGACTCTGTGGTTAAGAATCAATGCATCCCTCTATAGCTCTGTAGCTTCCCAATTAGCGGCTGCAGTGACAAAACAAGTGCTGAGATTCTGCAGGTGTTCAGGAGAACACACAAGTTAATATTCTGTTTTATTCCTTTCATGTCTTTCGTACCGCCGTTGGCTTTCTAAACCACATCTCCCTGAATGGAGCGCACTGCCTGACAATCTTCCTGATCTCACCTGTGATTTACACCTGTTATTGGCATCTGTAAAAAATAGTGCACCACATCAGCAGCGAGCTGAGCTCTCAGCGGCTGCTCCTCGCCCGTCAGTGAGCGCAGCACAGACTGCTAATTGGATGCAGAAAGTGTGATTTACATTCGACGCTCAGCCGAGCTCAAAGGTCCCATTTTAAACGCTTCTTTCTCTCACCCGAACAACAGGGAAGTGGATGATCCATTGCCTCTCTCTTATCAGAGTGTCGGTGGCAGCAGAATGGATGGCAACAGCAGACCCAAGAGGGGAAGTGACTCATCATAGTCAAGACTTAGAGGGTATTTTCTCACACTTATCCTAAAGGCCAGGCTTCGGTTGGGTTTGGGAGGAATCGTGCTTGAATCATGTTTCATTGGCTGTGGGGGAACTTCATGTTCTCCTAAACATGGCTGGAAAAAATGTCTCTTGCGAAAACGTCAGCTTCAAGGCCACATCGGAGGGTGGTTACAAATGACCCAACTCAAATCAGCCACGAGGTGCTTCTCAAAGCCGACAGAAGATTCTCCAACTTCTGAATGTCAAGAATTGCTGTGGTTCCGTATCTGGGATTTAGAATTCTACAAAGGAATAAATTCCATGTCCGTATTCTTGGAATATTGAGTTGGATTTCACTATAAGTTCGTTTTGAAGGTTTGTGGCTCGTCCGCTCATTTAATTTGATGGTTTCTTGTCTTTTTGGTGTTTGTTATGCATGTTTTGTGCTCCGCCTTGCTTGGCTGTTTTCTTTTCCATATCTTTAAGAGGTTCATGTGGTGAAACAGGTATGCATTATAGAGTTTATTCTCATTAAAAAAAAAAATCGATCTAACTGCTACAAATAAAAATGGCGAAACTCAAAACAAGGAAGGGTGATACACAGTTCACTCTGCAGAGTCAGATGCCAGACGCTCCTCCAGCTGTGCACAGCAGAACGTCAGGAGTGGGAGATAGATTAAAGAGAAATGACGACAGAAAACGCGATGGTGTTGCAGTGAAAGACTCTGGGACAGACACAGCTCGAGGCTCAAAAGAAGAGGACACCATTGAAAGGAAGGGGCCAAAGAATCTGGCAGCGTGGAAGTATATTGGCTATTTAAAGTCCAACAAGAAGCAAAGTGGTGTGCGCGGCAGATAGTGTCGGCAGCATGTTCCCACAGAGACGGGAATTACCACTAATCTTTTTTACCATCTAAAGCAGTGACATCCCCTACAGCATGCAGAATGCACAGTCCCAGACCCGAACAAGTGCCGCTGGTTCCCCTGGAACGACCAGCGTGATACCCGCACAACAACAGATCACGGTCACCGCCAATTAATTCTACATTGGTTGACATCTACATGTT
>KV751375.1:1679349-1706350 GCA_001698575.1 Mola mola | reverse complement strand
TCCTGCTACACATTTAGATTTTCCTTACATACTGTAGAAAGGGCCATCGATTAGTTGTTGCATTAATGAACCAACCCGACTGGTGGATACAGCATTCTGAGTCACTGATGAGCAATCTGCACAACAAAAAGAAAGACCTGTTGACCTCGCTCGTATCATCACATAAGTACTGTACATCCTCATGCACAGTTTCTACCCCGACTTTGTGTTGCCGCCAGTCTTCGTCTTGATTTCATCACTATTTGTCCCTCACGTTCTGTAAACCGCTGCGTTTTCACGTCTGAAAACACCCTAAAAGCACGGCCGAGTGTAACTTAATGCTTACAAATTTATGACTGTTCTTGCAAGTTGTCACATCGGCATGTTTAGTTCAGCAAAACGCGTGGATCTCTTGCAATCGCACAGTTTTTATTGCAAATACAGCCGGTTCATTCAGAGAATTAATTAGTGATATCAGAGCCTCCTGCTAAAAGTTTATTGGTGATTTGAACAAGGCCTGCAACTGCATGTAACGCATCACATTTAGGTTTAAAAAGAAAGTATTGTTGTGCATTTATTATTACCTCTGCTTCGGAGATTGTTTTTGCAGTCATGTCTTGTTTATTTATTTTTTGTTTGTTAACAGACGTTATTTCAAGGAGAGGTGGGGAAAAGGCCAATCTAGAAACAGTCAATTAGATTTTGGTGGCGATCCAGAATTTGTAAGAATTTAGGAGTTGGTGTAATTAATCCCTCCTCTGACGCAACTAATCAGGGTACAGAGGTTTAACAAGCATTAACCTGAAGCAACATGTTGCATATATGAATATGCATAGTATGTGGCAGCATCATAATTGCAAAACAAACACTGACTTGTGAGTAAAATTTGAGGGAGCGATTGGTTGGCCTTGGTGGAGGTCTGCGCTCTTTCAATGCCACCCTCTCGTTACCATTAAGAGCAAGAGTCTCTACCTGTGTTGGCCTCTCTTGAGACTGTATTCGATGACATTGTGATATAAATGCTAATGCTAAAGACAACATTGAAGTGAAGATTTAAGGTTCACAAACAGGAAGAAGGCTGTTGACTTAAGCCTGTAATGACACCATCTTTTCATTGGATGAAAACTTCCCCAGCCCATAAACATGCCTCGCCTATAAAAGACCAAATTTTAGTGCTAAAATTGGCTAAACGCGACACAGACTGATGTGAATGTCAAGGGTCTTTGCAGGTGTTTGGTCATAAATCAGTCCTGGAAAGATTAAAATATCGATTTCATGATGGCACTAGATGATAAATTTTAGAGTTTGTTGTTTTATTCATTCTTTGGAGGAACATACAGTTAATATTTAAACCTTATGGTAATTTGGCCCATCCACAAGGTTACAATGTTCAGGAGACATTCATCTCTCCGTCAGGACCTCTGGCCTCCATCCTGTCAACTCCGTCACACCTTTAAATACGTCAGCTGGATTGATTCGCTGGCTGTCGGCGAGGATGGGTCATTATGAGTGAGAAAGTGCGCCTGTGTGCACTTTTTGGTGGCTGAGTGTAATTTTGTCTTTGCATAATGTTTTGAAAGAGGGAATTTTTTTGCTACAGTAATAACAAGCACGAAGCACTCCGGTTTATTATCTCCACTTTGTGAAATGGGAGCAAGTTGGACCGTGTGAAAATGTCATTATTTTCAAGTCTCTTAACTCTTAAATTGCATCTGAACACTTTCTTTGTTGCTGCGACGTCGTTTCTTGACGCCTTCTGCGTTTTTGGGAGAAACAAAATTGTCTTCATCTGTTGTTGAAATGTGCTACACAAATAAATCTGCCCTGTCTCAGTATAAACTTGTCCTGAATCGATCTCAGTTCGCAGAAATGTGTGTTTAAGCCCAAATATCAGGCCGCAGCTGTTGGTAAGAACAAACTGTTTTTCTGAGTAAACTGTGTGTGTGTGTGTGTGCACGGATGGTTGCAAGCTTTCATCCCCTCACTTTAAGCATTATGGCGTTTTAACGACTCTGGCAGATGTTGTTGCTGGTGTTTGTGTTGGAAAATCAACTCACTTTAGAGTGAGATGGTGATTTGGTGAAATGACTTGCCTTCGCACTGCTTTCAAGGGCAAATTTTACTGGGGCTCTAAATCTGCATCACAGCTCAGATGCAAGAATTATTCTTCCATCTCTCTGCTGATGGAGAAGGAGTTACCATCACAATAATCAGTCGCAGCTGCAGGAGCCCTGTTAGATTTTTGCACCGGATGTTGAAATTTTAGTAGAAGTACCAGAGATTAACATACAAATGTGTAATACAAGGATGGTAGTTAAGCCTCCAGAGAGGATAAAAAAAAACACTTGACAACAGGTGGAGTGAAAAGACAAAAATGAGATCTGGAGAGATAAGAGGCAAAATCTGTTCTAAACACTGTCACTTTGAGACATGAGGACGTCAGTACACGCAGGATGAAACAAAACGGGAGGATTGACAGAAATAGAACTTATTATCTGACGATGACCACCTCGTGCAGGTTTTATTTTATGATGAGTAATGTGACACAACGATAAGACGTATTATTTATTTGATGAGGCTCTTTTTTACTTTCCCCACCCGGATTTATTTTAGCCTCCACAAGCCACTGCTGTCCCTAATCCAGCGGCACAAACCTGCACAGTCCACTCAGGACCTCTTATTGACAACCTGAAAAAATGGGATGGGCTCCTGAGAGAGCCACAAAGGTTCTATTGCCTTGCCAAATATTTGTAATTCCTCAGCAATCGCTAGGCTGCACCGGCTTTTCTCCATCCTGCGTGGGACAGCGAGCGGACAGCCAGGTTTGTTTGCGCGACAGCAGCTGCCAGTTGTTTTATTCCAAGTGATAACATTTAAAGGAATCTTTCACCCCTCAAAGAAAAAAGAAAGATTGATTGCACACACCACCTCCTCCCATCTCTACACTTGTTTACGCTAACAAGCTTTCACACATCTGGAAAACTTTCAGATAGCTGGCAGGGGTTTATTCTGCCAGAGACATATGTTACCATGTTTGAACCTCTCTCTTGTCAGTCTCACACCCCTAATGTTGACAGTCACTCCCCCTTTTCTTCACAAAAGAGGTTTTCCAAACTGATGACCCCTTGTACAATACACCAAACCTACTGTAAGTAATGCACCAGCAGAAAATTAAAGAGCCATAAAACATGAAAAACCCCTTTGTGACCTTAAAATCTCATGGATGTAACTCTATACCTTCCCTTCCTCGAGGTGGACAGAATTTTTAATGTGCTACTTTAGCCCCGCCCCCTCTCCACTCACCACTGCAGACAGAGCGAGGCGGAGCTTACCTGCTCTGTCATCTTCCCCACATTTAGACTAGTCTACTATACGCTGCACAGTGGCAAGTTCTAACTCTGGAGTAATTCAGCCGTACATGTTTGAACCAGACAGAGATTCCCAGGAAGAAGAGGAGGAACTACTTGCACAAGGTCGCCGACAAGTTGGTGGATGGTAATTTCCCTTTCTACGGCATTAAGCCCCACCCCTGTAAGTCATCAGGACTGGTTCCTTTACACAGGCTTGTTAACAGGTCAGAAACCTGATTGTCATTGGAGGTCTTTAATAAACAACCATTTTGAATGTGGTGGCGCTTGAGTAACACAAGTGTATGTAATGTGACAACCATCGCTTTAAAACGTAAACAGACAAAATGTCCAGTGTTTGTGAAGCCGATACCTCACAAACACTGTAACATAAAGGTTTTTTGCACATTCGCTTGGACTCAGTGATGACCTGATTGGAATTTGGTGGTCAAAGGTCAGCGTCGCCATAACACTTTAAGTCATGACTGTATTGTTCCTCTGCATCGTTGGGTTGAACGAGTGTGAAGAATCTATTTTTCAGAATTTTGAGTTTCTTGGCAGCGACAACCATATTGGATTTTGTTGATATTGAGCTTCAGGTGAATGTTGTCGCACCATTTGACAAAGCTCTCCATCAGAAGCAGTATTGTATTTGGGTTTTTTTTTTCCATTTGCCCTTGAGAGCCTCAGACTATTACTCTTAAAGTGAGATAATGACCTGAAAATGTGCTTTAAAAGTTGAGAAACTTTTTTTTTTTTCTTTTTTTACTACCACTGAAGATAAAAAGAACTCCCAGAATAATGGTGGTTATTTTAGCTTTATCAGGGGGATTAAGGGACGAGAGCCCGCTGAGATTTTCAGTAAGAGATTATAATGGATGTACTGCTTTGCACACACACACACACACACAACACCGGCTCTATCTCTAACACAATGCACTCTGATCACCTTCGTTGGCAACACGAGCGCACACAGATCCTGTTGGCTTAATAGACAATACCTCCCCATCTGTGTTTGTGCTTTATCTTTGCTCATTTGGAAGCAGCCCACTCCGGCGTAGGGCTCGGCTTATTAGCGGCAGCGCGCAGTCAGAAGTGGCCGGATGTTGGCGTGAATCCATTTGAAAGGAGCGGCGTGCCGGGACTCACCCGGGAAATAATGGATTAGATAAAGGTAGCTGCCTATTCCTCCTGGAGGAAAGTAACCCATTACAGACCGTATTAAGTGGATGAAAAATACCGAGAGGCAGGCAGCGAGGCAGACGGACTTGGAGGGACACAGACAGGATACCATTATAAGAAAAAAAGAAAGACGGAGTAAAGCTGCCAGGTTATTCCTCTGGGATGAAAATGCTACGCACATATGCAGCAATAACAAGCTGGGTGACGGACAGACGGATGCAAGGAGAAGTAATACAAAAATAAAAATAAAAAAAACTAATCAGAAAGTTGAATTGTGGACCAGATGAAGCCGCTTTTCTGTTTTTGAACTTTGTGTCTCCGCACGGAACATATGACCGGCATAAACATGGGTTCCTGAAAAGATAATTTACCGGCAATTTTCGAAAGAACCCAGAAGGCCGTTCAAACAACAAGAAAAAAAACAACCTGTCAGAACACTGGAGTGTTTTTGATTACATGTCACGACTGGTTGAGTAATGCCGCGCTGGAGTTAGCAGTGGCTGTTGAGAGAAAATGTGGTTGTGGAGGGCTGTTGAATGCCTTATACAAACAGCTTTGATGCAGCAGAAAGCACACCGCAATGACAATTTTCCTCTGTCCAATGTCTGAGGTGGCTTTGAAGGATTTTGAAGGCAAAATTGGGAAAAAAAAAAAATGGAAAGTTGGGACCATGTGAAAAGCGAGCATAAAACACCCACAGCGTTTGATCCAGACAGAGGAAGTATCCTTTAGCTTCTGCAAGAGATGTACCGGGCTGTGAAGGAGAGTTTTTCCACTATTTCCTGGTGTTTTAGGATCAAAATATATTTTTACTTAATTACGCCAGTGTGGGTTTGGTCCTTTGGACTGTTTAGCTTAACAAAGTTGTACATGACAAAGGTGTTGGATAAGTCAAAACATTGGGACTAAACTTGGAAATTGACTGGTCGTGCTTCAGGTGCAGCGTCAACAACCAGAAGAACAGAGAGCCTGTGCAAACACTTCTTGTTTTAATCTAACAGTAAACGAGTCGGATCGAGTCGTTGGTGGTGTCTCCTCCACGTAACCAGATACTTGCAATAACAGTGATATTTCTGTTGCTAAATGGTGAATGTGGATTTTTGTTTTGGCCACGAAACAGGGTTTTGGCTGAATAATATCAGAGTTCTCCCTTAATGTATCTCCGGCTGAAACAAATGTCAGTGCAACTGGACAAGTCAAAGTTTACAAAGCATGAAAGTCTTGAGTGAGTGGAAGGCCCGCCGTCAACTTTGATCCAGGAGACCAAAATTCACGTCCTCTCTGAAAACAAATGCCATCAATCTTTCCCTTAAGCTAACAGCTAATTTGTTTATTTTTTTATGCCGGAAGCGTTATTTTGTATTGAGTAGGTGTTGTAAAGGATTTGTGGCTGGAAGCCTTTGCCTGTCGCACTGAGAGGCCAAAGGATCGTCCCTAAGGGTCTGGATGGGATAATAAAAGGACGTACCAAATCGTTGGTATTCGATATGCTGTATTTAATGTCTCATTGATTTTTGTAAATATATGCTTGGAATGGTGCACAAAGATCTGTTTCTACAGGCGAACCGGTGAAATGTATCATGACTGAGTATATAAGGAGCTCAAAAGGGCTCAGTCGCTAACAAGCGAGGTTGGGTCGAGGTTCACGGCTTTGCCGAACACACGATTGCGTAAGACACTGTGCTGCGAATACTTCATAAATCGTTGCCAGCAAACACCTTGCAAACGTCAATTGCATTCCACTTTTATCACACGCTCAGTGACCCAGCATTTTTGGAAGCTGACCGGTACACAGGGCTCAGGTGCGATGACTGGCTAAAAATATTAAATAAGGGAGTTGTGCTTGGTTTGCCTTCGCACTCGTCGCAGCTGGGTGAGTTCCTGTCTTGGCGAGTGGTCGATTCTTCCCTCAGCGAGGCACTGAGGTCTGCAGACGGGCCAGGACGCAGCTGGAGCCTCGCAGCTAGGTGGGGCGATGATGAAAAGATCAGACTCCGGATGGCAGACATCACCCTGAGACTCTTCAGAGTCAGACCACATGGCGGGGGCAGGCAGGGGACAATGCCGATGAGAGTGACAGCTCTATCACGGCGAGACGGCAAACACGCCACAATTCCAGGAGAGCCACGAGAGAAAGAAAGGGCTTCACGGCGAGGCTTAAAGGGAATCCCAAATGTAGCTGAGGAGTTTGTCTTCCAATAGTAGTCAGAGAGTTTGAATTATGGTCATAAAAGTGGACAGATGATGGAGACTAGGGAACGATCTGTAGTCAGTACTTAGACAGAAATACAGAGTTAAATAAAGGCTAGATGTCATTCGTTTTAGAGGATGTTTGGGATATGTTAACTTGGTGTTAGCAGTTTTTAATAATGCATTCAGTGCCAGACGGGGAAAGGAGGCCTCTAAAGCAGCTGTGGGCAGAATGATGACTGATGTAAGGCTTTCTGGTGTCTGGTGCCAGATCAGTTCACTGTCAGTAAAGCTACCATCTGCAGTGGGATTATAGCGCCTGTTGTAAAGTGAGGTTATGCCCGGAGAATGCGTCGTAATACCGGGTGCGCTCATGGGTATTATTTTCATCTTTTCAGTGCGTATCCAGCTAAATGAAGTCAGCCACAATTACAGTTTCTGCCTTTTTCCCCCATCGCTATCATGGTGCTTTCATGCTTTTTTTTTTCTGCATTTCATGCACCTCTACGACTGGTGAAGGAACAAAATGTCCCCGAACCTCCTACAACGCCGTCGCGTGTCTGTGAAAGACTGACATTGATTCAGGTATACACGGCAACCACGCTATGACTGCACTTGTCAGATATCAGAATCCAGATCTCTCCTGACAAACACTCTCACAGCTTCACTGTAGATTATGTCTCTGCTTTCTGCCAGCGGGTGACCTTTAGTTGGATAGCTTCCCGAGGAAAGGGCAATGCCATTTTACGTCCTTACTCAGAATTTTAGGTAAAATGGTTGAAGGCTGAGCAGGTTTTCTAAGTGTGCGCACAGTGTTGCCTACTGAAAGCAGAGATTTTCATGGCATCGTTTCACTGCTGCATTGGCTTGCGTGTACTGATTAAACTGGCCTGAGGTGAAGCCTCTCTGATTCTGTAGGCAAAAAAAGGAGTTTTGCTTAAATCTTTCATCTCTAATTATCACTCCTCTAAGCGTAAACCTGTATGTTCAGGTTCATCCATGTTTTGGGATGTGTGCAGTATGAAATTTAGCCACCATGAATTTTGTATTTGAACAATTGATTAAAAGAAAAATCCATGTAATTTATATCAAAATCCAAGCACCTAGTACCAACTATTTTCATGCTGTAATATCACGACATCCACCCATCGATCAGTCTTTGATGACATGCAAGAGCTGGCTAGGTACTTTATGTCAGAAGGGTTAGGGTTAAACCTCATTTCTGCCAAACCAACCATTAGCGGATGCTGACTGTACCAGGCTCAGGAGCCAGTGAACATTACCCGACGGAGACTGAAGAGAGCCTCTCCAGTTGGACAACTCGCTCAGTTAGCCGTTATCTGACTGAGCCCCGGGTTCCCAGCAGCTAGAAACCAAGACGAAAAAGGAGACAAAGCAGAACCAACTTAGTTTATCCATCAAAGGGACGAAGACATTGATTATTTACAAAGACATGAAAACATTCTTGTACCACATTTAGCAAAATCACTCATTTCCAGCTGTGGTTCAATAAATGGTGCAGGTGCAGTACTGAGTTCAGGAAGTTCAAATCCACAAAGGACAATGACTCAATGCTGGACAACAAAAAATATGTTTTAGATACACAATAGCAACTATTTAGAGGGACCAAATTAAAGGTGCTTTCTTGTTTAATGGAAATGAAGGAGCTTTAAAAAAAAAAAAAAAATGTCAGCGAAGCATTAGACTGTCAGTGTTGGGCAGTAATGGGGCTTACATTTACCGGTTCTAATGGCTAGGCTGAATGCTTGACTTTAAAAGAGGATGCAAAGAGGCTTTTTCATAATAGAGAGAACAAAAATTAAAGGAAAAGAAAAACATGATGGAGCCAATTATTGCAATTTTCAATAATGCAAACACAAAAATGGTGATTGGTAACGACCGCTGGGTTCCTTTTTACATAGTTGTCTTATTTACTTGCCTGAGGCTAAAGAACATCATTTTGTGGAAGCAGATGCTCTTATTTCTGCAGAGCGGCGTTTGGACTATCTTGTGTGTATGCAGGAGAAAATGAACACCCGTTCATATCGTTCATTTTTCTTCCTCAGAGTGAGACATTAATTGCTCATTAGGTTTGACAGACCTTTGTCACAAAGACGCAAAACGGCTTCTGTGCCAAATGGCTTCATTCGTTAAATGAGAGACGTGACTCGTCCTACACCTGACTGAAGTCGTGAGCGGAGCTCTTCTACACCCACACGCATGTACGCGTGTTCACACACATTCACAGGGGACATTTATACACATGCGGCCACAAAAACTCATGATACATTAAGAAGCAATGCTTAGAGATTACGCATCACTTAGGGAGGAAGTTGGGCAGAAAATTTACAACGGAAACAGAGAATAAAGTCAGGCAGGGAGAGGAAATAATGAGAGATAAGAAGTGATGAATTGCGTGGCTGAAGCTGGATCCTCTTAAGAAAAATGCACTCGGTAGCAGATCTTTTGAAAGCCGGATGACATTTCATTTGCTTTGCTTGCTCGTGTTATTTTCACACGCTAAAAGTTTAAAACACAATTTAGACGGAGCGACGATCCTCGTACGACTGTGGCTGCTTTGTCGCTGATCAATGAATCAGATCAATATGCTGCTGATAATTACAGAGCAGATCAAGAGGATCAAGAGCCTTAATGAGACCCTCATTATTCCCTCCTTCCCCTCAGCTCTGCCCTCCTACAAACGATCGCTCCTGCTAATTACACCTTAAAGGACAAAGCCATCATCTTCAGGTGCGGAAGATCAATACTGCATATTAACAACTGATCCGTTGACCACATGTGAGGTGAAAAGGTTTTGTCTTAATGGGAAAAACCAGAGGAGAATTGTCCAGGACTAAAGTTGCCCTCACTTTTACTGAGCATTCTAGCATATGTTTTGGCATATTACGTAGGTCCAACTCAAAAACTCCTCTGTAGGGTTCAGCACCTGGGACATCGAAAAGTAGGAATTACGTCCATCTTTGAAATGTATCTCCAAACCCTGTAAAATTTGTTTCTTGGGCCAAGTCCTAATAATACAACAAGTTTCAAGAAAGTCTGTCCGTTAGTTTATGTGTTAATTCCTTGTGTGAAGCTGATCTGGATCTAGATCAGGATCTGGATCTCCTCCCAAATTTGAAGGTACACACACACACACACACACACACACACACACCAAACTTCATCTAGCCCATTAACAACCTTTGGAATTATGTTATAGCCTCCCTAAACGTTGTTGGTGGAGGAAATAATTCTAGTTTTTGAACTGACCACTGTTGACTGGTGCCTCCACCTTCAGGTCTCCACCTCAAACCTTCACCATCAGAATCTGCCGATGTGTGCAGACCGAGTGTCAGCGTTGGCCTTTTCCTGCTCTGCGTCCAGACCAGGGCCGGGCGACAGGAGACGTGCTCCAGGACAAACAGAGCTTCACTTTCACCAGCTGCAGTGAAACAGCACACAGCAGACTCCACCTCCGTCCGAAGAAGACAACTTATTGGTCTGCGAACTACCCGCTAACAGCAACTTCTAGAGCACAGAAAATGGCTGAAAATTTTTAAAGTTTGCAGTGTTGAGTCAGCTACATCCGAACAAGTTTGCCTGCCTGCTGCAGTCGCTGCAACACCTGTGTGTTTGCCAGGAGAGTTGGTCTCTTATCTGGCGATCCAGGGTTGGAATCCAAAATGGTCATGCTGCAGTGCCTTAAAATTGCTGACCTGCTCTGGTTTAGGCTATAACAGACCCTTCCTCATTGGAATCGACACTTAAGCAGGAGGAAATACTGGCTCCTGTGTTATTGTCCTGTGTTAATAAGACTAAAAGTGAAATACATTAAAGTGACTAAAATGTTTTCTAAAGCTAATAAGCATTTTCATCTAGACTAAGACTACAATGTTAAATAGCTGCCCAGAACTAACAGTGACCAACAGGCCATGGGGCCATATTTGGCCCATACTGCAGGTCTTCAATCACACTGCAGGTTCATGCCTGCTGGATACATAAGAAACTTTTTGCCACGATAAGTTAATCAAGTTATAATGTTGAAAACTTGTTCTTCGAGGGGAAAAAAAAAGAAATGAATTAATGTGGCACTGTAATGGATTGCACAGCTTGTGCATTATTGACTGACACCTCTGGCATCATCATCATCATCATCATCATCACACCCAGCAAGAATCAGAGAGATTCACTCCTTCTCTTCGTAACACAGAGAACCTGGGCAGAGGTCATTCGGATTAGAATACACTTAAAATGTAAGAATAAAGATTGAGGTTGTACAGGTGGACACCGGGCTGCTGGTGGTGTGCAAGGTGAGTGAGAGGCGGTGAGTAAAGATCAGACTGGAGGTGAAAGAGAAAGAGATGCTGCAGATCGAGCTGGAGCTTTGAATATGTAAGAGGCCTCTGATGGATGGCTGGCCTACATCAACGGTGTAACGTACATGTCATTAGCTGAGAGGAGTCAGACCGCGGGGCAAAGAAGAGACACGTATGATGAATGATAGATGGACAGTCTGGCAGGTAAATAGGCGGGCGGGTAGACAGACCCGCTGGCAGTCAAAAACAGTCAAATAATGAGGGCAGACAGAAAAGTGAAGTCAGGATAATAAAACCAGCAGATTCTTCGCATTGGTCATTCAGGCGGGGCTGTGAAAACTTTTTCACTGGCCTCTACGATATTATTATCTGAAGGCCCTGAGATATCTTCAAAAATAAATTGCTTCTTTTACTTATTTCTTACTTTAATTAAAGTATTAAGAATTACGTTCCTGTCACAAACTGTTTCTTTCAGTCATTTGGATTATTTTGGATTATTGTTATAAGCATTATCAGAATTTGCGTTTGTATGTCGTGGCCCCACTTTGAAAAAAGGGTGCTAATAAAGAACAGTGGTGTCTGAAGACCTGGGTTTTGGGTCTGGATCTTCTGGTCAGATTTGGGCCCCAAATTTGTCTTATTCTGCACGGGTTCAGTCGCAGCTTTCAAATAAGACCGGCCCGATTTGGATCCAGGTTGTGCATATCCAACTCTTTTTGGGCTCGGAGCATCTCTTATTGCCTCTCAGAAAACATTTGAAGCAGGAAGAGGAAGTGCGGTGACGCAATCTTGATTTGTATTTGATCAGCTTGTTCTCATGTTGGCTCGATCTGACTTTTTCTTAGCTACTCATCAGGTACTTTTAAAGTCTGTGGTGGTTAGCATGCAAAAATATGGAAGTATTGTCATTAGTGGAACAACATGTCCGAAGCCAGCGAATAAGTTAGTGGTTTTGGTTGCAGGCTAAATTAGGACTCGAGGCTAATCTCTTTCTATCACTATAATCTAGTTTTCGAAAATATCTTCTGGTCAAATCTGATTTCATGATAGACATAAGAACAGTCGTAAACTTAAGACACAGAGAAGACCTGAGATGACAATAACAGGCAGAGCCTTGGTTGACCCGTCCAAAGACGGACAGCAGCACAAGTAAAGACAGACAACAGCAGCAGCGTCTTTTGGTCGTCGATAAGCTGACAGCAGTCTCAGGATTTGAGTGTCTCGTGTGTGTGAGTGTCAGGGATAAAGGTCTGGGTTAACATGCTTCATGGAACAAAGCCTGTTTTCACCACACAACCGGCAGACGTCGCACCGAATCCCGACGTGCGACTCTTCTCCTTCATCTGACCATCATCTGGGTTCAACTCGACTTATTAACTCAGGGACATGCGAGACATTTTACTAAGGTTGAAAGTTTCTCGAAGAAAAGTTTGCACAAAATGTGTTTCGACTTTGAGCGTTAAATTGTGCATTGGCGTTGGTTCAGGTGGACCACGGAAGTCAAGCCCAGCTCGCAGTCCCGGCTAAATCTCAAGAACTCAAAGCCGGTCGACATCAGCTGATTCTCTTAAATCTCAGCTCCAGCTCCTCTTTTAATGGTGTCTGACTTGATATCACTTGATTTTGATTCGTCTCTGATCACTGATCCGATTGGTTAAAACTGAAGCTTACAACGCTGTTAGATGTCTATTTAACTCAATTTATCAAAAAAAAAAAAAAAATGCAGCAAAAGAGTCAATACAATAATTTCCTTCAAATCTGGAGACGATGTATTAAGAAGCAGAGGATCAAACCATTCCAGCAAAGTACTTATAAGTACGTTATAAGTATATGGACACTAAGTTCAGTCTCATTCGTGACTCATTTTTTTTACAAAAGTACAAACATGCCTTTACATGTCTTGACCGGATCCTTGTAGGTCCTGGATTGATATTTATACGCTCCCTGCAGCCCCTCCGTCTTGTGTCTTCCAACCAATGAGATTGTCTGCCCCACCTTAACGTGCTGCACCCCAGTGTGCCCGGCGCCTTTGCCTTCCTCCTGTGTTTGACCCGTGTGCTCCTGCAGTCCTCCACGAGGTCGGAGATGAACGGGCGGGAGCGTTCCAACAATATTTTCTCATTTTTTTCCACCTACTTTGTTGTATTGACGTGTCTCAGCCCTTTTTGGATTTGTTTGCCCAAATGACCCCTTAAGTTAAGGACCGTTGCCTGAGCCTCAGACTCAACTTTTGTCCAGCCCTTGTTGTTTTCTGCATTCTCTGTCTTGTCCTTCTGTCTACCTTATTCATTCTCCAATTCCAGCCCCACCCTCAATCTTTTACAAAGAAAAGTCAACGTCTTCGACTTCGGGGGTTTGGAAAAACACAGATGAAAACCTGATGAATGTGCTGATGAGTATTTCTGCAGAAATAAGAAGTGACCTATAACAACCTTCAGCACAGAGTGTACATCATTAATGAAGCCGCCACGGGGTTCATCGCTGTTGTTTCTGTCGCCAAAATGATCGACTCTTCTGCGCCGCTGCAAAATGCAATCGACGCAGAAGAGTCGATGCTGGGAGAAAAAACAGGCCGCAGACTTTACTTTCATGTGTGTGTGTGTGTGTGTGTGTGTTCTAAATTTTTGCCGCTCCGTCATCAGTTTCCAGCCAGTTTGGAGTCCGTCTCTCTGTCGTGTGAAGAGCACACGAGAACACGGTCACATTCAATCTAACAACACTTTCAGGAGGAACTTCAGCTTCTGGCGAAAGCTGCCGGTGTCACACTGTGTCTGGAAATGATTTCTGTCAGAAAGGTTATGAGGTTTTGTACTCGATGTGCCAAGCTTTTCTTTTTTGAGCAACGATAGCTGACAAGTGAACAAACACTGCAGCTTTCAGAAAATTCTGCAGAGTAAATTCTGCAACAACAGGGTTCACCAGAAAGGGGCTGAAGGAAAATCTACATGGCTACAAAGGGTCACAATTAATTTTATTGAGAAAATTAAGCTAGTAGTCTTTATTAAACTCTAATCAGCGGACGACCAATTAAAGATTCTGGACTCTGAGCTCAGTATTAGTTTTATCAGTTCCATTACAGCGATTTCCCTTTGTGTCTGATGAGACTGAGCATGGTGGGGTGGGTCTTTACGGATACAGAGTTAAACCTTCTGAGCAGCACGTAGATTCATCGGATTCATCAGATTCATTCATTTATCTCGCGTCCAGGTCCTGCCGAACAATTGAGAACCGCATCTCCTGCCTTCAGGTTTTTGTTTCAGCCGATTTCTTAACATTAAAATCCTCTGAACACGCAAACTTTACAAATTTGGCCGGACCACAAGTACGCACACCTGCCGCCTGTAGCGTCACAGCGCCGCGGTGCCAGTGGCAGACACATTATGAAGGGTTGGCGACACTTCCCTCTGCTTGCTCTCATTCTGCCGGTACATTGTCGGTGGCGGCCCCAACTTTAATAGGCAAATATCAGACATTTGGAATTTTAGGATCCCAGATCAGGAAGATTCGGACCTGGTACTTGTGTTGACACCACACACTTTAGGATCATTTGGACAAACACTCAGTTGCAACAGGCCGTGGATCTGGCCACCCCTCCTCCGATCATTGCTGGCGCAAATCTGGACTCTGTCTCCATTTTGTTTCCATTGCCTCCCCCTGAGAACAGGAGGGAGATGGTGTGGTGCTTCTCCTGGCAGAATAACCCTAATTATGTCCGGTAGCGTGATGCACCTTCGGGATTAGAGAGAAGAAAATCTTCTGTGTGTTTCTGTGTGACGCAGCATGATTTCACAATCAGCTTTGGCAGAACTTTAAAACTACTATAGTCGCTCCTCGAGCATCAGACCGGAGACGCCACACGGACGCCTTTAAGGAAAAAGCAAATAGATTTATACATCAATTTTTAATTCCGATCTTGACTCCACAGAAACGGTACATTTGGGTTTTAGTGAAGACAGATTTCTCAGCCTTGTTGTTGTCACACTGTGCAGTGCAAAGCGAGGCTTCTCTCAAGCGTCTTTCGTTCCTTTTATTTTTGTCCGAGCCGGCGGCTGAAACGGCTCCCGTCACCGGATCCTCATTCGTCGCTCCCGCCTCTGAACAAGGCCGGAGAAGCGGGGCATCGGGGCAGTTTGCTCTGCTGCTAGTTCAGATGGTTCATTTCGTTCATTCCCCCCGTGTGTGGTTGTGTCTCGGTGTCTGTTATCGAGCGCCTCATTGACAGCCTCTACAGGAATATATCGACCAGTCTAATCCATAGAGTGCACTGATCAACATGGGGCGATAACAGGCGCAAAGAAGCCAACTGTGATCAAGGCTGTAGAATTCCACAGGTCACGGCATCAGTCTTCAACCTTTCTCTGTGATGCCGAACTGCAGGCGGTGGAAGCGCAGTCCTGGGGACACGCGGCACATTTTCCTTGGTGAATTAAAGAGCAGCGGCCTCCTGCATGTTGAAACACGGCAGCGGGGAAAGAAACCTCCAGCGTCGGCATCCTTACCGTCGTCGTTCAGAGTCTTGCAATCTGCGATACTGTTTTGTTTGCGACTGCATTAAGCGGCCGCAGCTTCAATTCTGCAGCATTGACCCAAGGATGCAGCAGCTATTCATCACCAGCAGGAGCACTGACACAAGCGGCTAACGAGGGCTTCCGCGAACGCTGAACAAAGAAGGCTTTTAATAAGGACAAACCGATGGACACGGATGGAGGGAAGCGGTAGATGTATGATTGTGCTGACGAAGCAGCAGATGACGCAGTCATCAGTTTCATTCAAGCGACCACAGGCATGAGGGAGAATCACGGAATCCCATCCTCGCTGATCATTCCTTCCTGTTGGCCATTTTCCGAGCCGTTTTCGACGGGAGTCGACAGATAAAACATGGATTTATGCAGAAGCCGTAAAGCTAAACTCAGTGGGAGAGTCTGTGGAGGCTTCAGGAGAGACGACTGCACTAAAGCCACTTGTCAACGCATCGCCACAATCCCTAACTCGTGTAAGAAATATTCATGTTGTCCTGTCGTTTTCGTATTTCAGCAGTCTTCTCACTTGTCACACCTCTGGTGGCGACTTTTAACACGTTTCTTGCTTTTTCTACGTCGGCCAGCTTTGATGCAAATAGTACAGAAGTCAAATCAAACTATAAAATAAGACTCAAATATGAACCAAAGTGTTACTATACTGCTAATTTTTCATCTTAAACTGCTGCTCAGGCCATTGTTTAAACAATTTAAAAACTCATTTACATTACCCGTCAAAATGACCCATTTGCCAATTTCAATTGGTAAATTCGTAATATTTTGATTTTCATGAAAAAATCTTTTTGCAACCTTAAAATCTCTTGGATATATTTCTACAAGCCATCAACCAGCTGAGTCATAATTGGAGGCTTTAATAATTCTATAAAAACTGCTGGGTTTTCATTTTTACAGCCTTTTGTTGTTCACACCTGATAGTTGGCTGCCTTGGTGCACAACAGGTGCGGGTGGGATTCATCGTTTCATTTTTCAGCTGGCTGCGTTTGTGTGTTCTCAACGGCAAATCCCAAACAGGCTGTAGGTAATTAGCAAAGGTCATGTGCGCAGAATTCCGATCAATAATTGGTCAGACCCATTGTAATGAGAAATAGCAATAAGCCTGAAGATTTAGATTTTGCCCTTGAGAATGCCTTTGGAGCAAAAGGGAATAAAGCAGCGCCGTGTGCTCGTGGCTTGTGTTGCGCCACATCAACGGTTCTTGTGGCACAGAAGTCTTCTGTTTTGAATTCTCCACCTCTGAAGTGAGCTGGAGGCAGCGTCCAGGTTTCTTCATTGGCCTAATACCCAGCTTTTCAATTGTATTCTATAAGTACAGCTGATAATCCTCCCTCTTCCCTTCAGACTGGGCGTTTTCCTACTCTGAATGTGCCGGTGTATGAATTTCACAAACACACTCCTGCACCTGGTCACCTGACCCAGCTGAGGCTTATTCACAATCAGCGCCAGAGGATACAAATTAAGGGCAGCTAGTTTTTGTGTGTTAAAAAGGGGCCTCAAGGTTTTTGGGTAGTGAAAAATAAACCTTTTATCGTGGCGACGAATGTGTGTAATTTCAAAGCTCTGGTGATGGTGAACTGTAAACCTTCACTTACAGATATTTTCCTCAGTAACTCAAACACTGACCACAACCTGCTTATTTCGTTCTCGTTCTGAGGACTATGTCCCGTCTCAAGCACCAGCGCCATGAATTATTCCGTACGTGGCTGCGAGATTATCGACTGGCTGAATCGCTTAATGAAACTTTGTTCAAGTAAATGGAGAAAACTGTGACTTGAGCAGAAAAGAAGTGCTGAGCTTTGAGCTGTTTGAGTTGATAAGCGGCACATTTGTGTGGCACGATGTGAAGCGTGGAAAACTTTCAAAATTCATGTCCTGACAAACCCAACTTTTGCTGCAGGGCTAATTTGAGTTTGCTTGGTGTCTGTCTGAATCTGTGCAGCCACAGTCCTCCCCCACAGGAGTTTTCACTTGCTGCCTGATTAGACCTCTGGAGTCTGAACATGATGTGTCTCACTTGTTTGATGAGCTTGTTGCGATTCAAAGTAGGGAAAACCGAGATAAAAACAGATGTGATTTTTCTGAGCCATCTGTGTAAAATAGGTTTCTGCACATCGAAATAAACATATATCCATGTTTGGCACTTGTTTATGTAGCTTAACAAAGTGCACTTTCAAAACACAGTGTTCATTAGAGAGCCAGGCTTTCTTTTGGTGAGCTGGTTCAACAAAACCTGAAGCTTTCTTTGCAGATTAAGAGTGTCATGAATGTAGTTATCAACTTTAACTTCTACTTGTGAAAATGAATAAAATGGTCCTTTTTAGGGAAACTAATGGTGAATTTATTTTTTTTTTAAATGCTTAAATTGAGGATGAACATTATTACTGGTAACTTTCCATGGAGACACACAGGGGCATGAACAGTTAAAATGCTCTCCGTATTCTCCAGTATTTGGCAAACGCACAGAAATGCTCACTACAAGGAGTCTGTGTAGCCAGCAAAGCCTCGTTCACACTACGCGACTTTTAGCCTGATTCATACAATATTTACAGGCTCGCCGACAAGCCTTCGGATCGACTCATGGCTTTGTGTGAACTCACACCTGTTCGCAGACACGAGGAGGGGAAAACAGCAGATATGTCAGAGGAGAGAGATTGAGGCAACAACGAAATTTTATTCTCCTTGCAAAGCTCCATATTCATTCATGTAAACGATGGAAACCACCACCAGTTTAAACAATACATTACGTTTTAGTTATTTGAGCAACTCGTCTATTGATGGTCGATTGTCCTAATCCCTTTCTAAAACAGCTTGTGACTATTAAACAATTTCTGATCAATAAGTGCTTTATAGTAATTCATTTGGGAAGAAAATCACAGAATTCATGCCGACGTTTGTTACTGAAGGTTCACACTCCAGCTGACGTTGATCAGATGTGTTTAAATTGTACGATATTTAATTGCAATGTAGTCTGATCTTGGCATGAGGAAAAACTCTGGAACGTTTCTGTTGTTTAAACGGCGCAGGCATCGATGATCTCGGTATAATTCATACAGACGTTCAGGCCGGGCAGAGTTTTTAATCAGCCGGAGGACGTACGCAGTACTGTAATCATTTTCTTCATTTACTGAAGAGGGGGTGCAAGCTTTCACCTTTCACTGGGATCTGACAAAACCCTACCGAATATTTGACATTATTAGGAGGAAAAGACTACTAAAATAACAGCTGAATAACTTTAGCGGCTTCAGTTTCGTGGTCGAGGCGCTCTGTGTGCCCACCGTACCTGCAAACATAGGACAAGAACGAACGTCTGCAGTGGAATAAAGCCTGTTCTCCTTCCCTTGAACACCACCGGTGGTTTATATGACCAGACAAATCCACACGTCCGTTTTCCAGCAGTCGACGCTTCAAATTTTCAAAGTGATCAAAAAAAAAAAAGAAGCTGCCAGAAACCTTTTAGTAACAATGACAACCATTAGGTTTCAGTTTTCAAACAAACCCAAACCCAGTCATGCACTAATGTCTCTCTAGGTCCACTTGGCAATTTCTGTTGGAACAACAACACTGGTGGTGTCAAGGTCCCATTTGAAGCAGCTGTTTTTGAAAGCAGGAGCATTTTCCTCTAACAAGCACACCAAGGCTGAAGACTGGAGGCGTGTGTTGTGAGGCGAACGGTCCGTTCTCATCCTCACTTTGTCTTGCATCTGATCCAGACACATGAGAGCTTCATGTGCCTGAAACGTACAAGTCAGGTTACGTCCGGTGTCTTGAACAATGAGAAAGTGAGGAGGGGTGTCGGGCCCCGCCCGTCACCTTCACCCAGGAGAAGTGGCGGGAGGAAGATGAAGGCTGTACAACAGCGACAACAACTTAAAGCAACAAACATGCCGATGTCATCATTCGGGCGCCACTGCAAATGGCTTCAGACAATGCAGGAAAAGTGATGTATTCTCTTAACGTCCTGGATACGAACATGCTCACTCTTCAGTTGTTCCTGGTTTCTCATTTCCTAATAAAGAATAATAGAGACTTTATTTCCTACACTTGTGCTGCTTGCCTGATGGCAAAGGACTCATTCATCCATGGATTTTTGATTGAAATGCATGCACACTATCATTGGATAATTAATCATTTTGAGATCAGTAGAATTAAAAAAAAAAAAAAAAAAAAGGCGTAACACAGACACCTTTGGTTTCAACTGTTCATTTGGCATCGGAGTCGAATATCGGCAATCGTGCGCAAAACACCTGTATTTGTGCAGAAGGGTTAGATCCCGATAAACACTCCTGCTGAGTTTTAATACCGAGCGCTTATAGGCCAGAGCAATTATGACATCATAAATCTCTGGAGACATATGTGCAGGGCACCAAGGGAAGTCGTTTTGAGAGAGATACAGTAGATGGATGGAGATCGATGCGGCTCTCAGACCAGCATCTCTGTTAGGCTACATGAGAGCCAGTTCACATGATCGGATGACTGCTGCTGCTGCTCATTATAGAGTCAGACACGTAATATGCTGATGTACTCCGGTCCGGCCCAAGTCTCTCTTATCAGAAAAACAAAGCTGTTTTAACGGGCTTTAATAAATCCCACAGGAGTAAAGACACGGCCGCAGCGATAATTCTGCAGCGGCGGTTATTTATACATTCTGTCTCTGATGCCTTTTATGCCTTTTGACGTCTTTTTTGTAAACTGGATTATATACTCAAGCTATCTTCAAAGAAATTAGAAGCGCCATAGAAGACAAATCAAGTAAAAAGGGATAAGAATAAAATATAAATAAATCCAAGTGATTGTGCCTTCAAAATCACTTAGTGAATCTGTGATAGCGCAAATGTTTCTGCTGAGCAATAAGAGCTTTTCAGTCCTCTGGCTTTTAGGACAGTTGGATGAGTGTCACCTCAGCTGCCTGTAACATCATGCTGGTCCTACTAATGAGGTCCTTAATCGGTTCGATTTTGTCTTTGACCTGTCTGGCTGTGTGGGTGATATTAAGTTCACTGGGTTTGGCAGAGATCTTGGCGTAAACTTTGGACCCTTGTCTTCAGCTTAGATACAGAATAAGACCTGCACCTCCTCGTCCGTCCGTCTATCGTAAGCTTTCTTCACAGCTGCATTTATAAAGATTTATTTAACTTTCACTCTCTTGTTTAGGGTTTTAAATCTCCCTCTAATTCCTCTTGTGTGACGCATGTGTTTTGCTTTTATTTTTATCTCATTACACCTTTTGCCTGTATTTTTTTGCATTGAGAAGTAGTGTAGCATCCTGTGCTCCTTTGCTGGTGTGTTTGGTTCAAATCTTCTGTCGGCATTTATTCTGCAATTTACGGATTCTGTTACACATTTACAAATGTGATTACACACACAGGGACAGAAACATGTCTCTCCGCTCACATTTGCAAGTAGTTTTGCAATAATTCTATCCCCATATCAGAAGCGTCCCTACTCCCTCATCAACTGTGTGTATAACTTTCAGTGTTTTACTCCTGTTGGTGCCTTTGGAAAAATTCTGAACAAAAAGGGACTGGACCACAAAGTCTAACAGTGGATCATTTTTTAATTTTCCCCCGTTGGACCAGAACGAGTTAGTTGAACCACGGATGTAAATACACCCTAAATATCAAGATAATACAAGATTTCATACAATTACTGGAAGTGTAGCTTGTCTTTGTATTTGTTTTTTAAATGAAGTCTTAAACACAACCTTCCATCGCGGCTATCTCTGCACACAGACGTACGTTTCACTGTCGCTTTAAGCACAAAGATTTCCTCCAGACCATTTTCTCCTTCATACTAGCAGCCGAGCAGACGCTGTCGGCGGCGGGTGGCATGGGATCTCCACAAACACATTGTGTTATATTGCTGCAGAAAGGCGAGGCTGGCACAGACCTTAGCGCTCGACAAAACCTCCCTGATCAGGTGCTGTGGAGACAATAATAGGAGAACTCCTCAGGGAGAGAAGTGGGACAGAAGGAGGAGAAACACAGCTTCATAGCTGACACGACCTCCTGCTGAGGCCCACAGGGGAAAGGAGATGTTTGGAATAGAGAGAGGGGAGAAAAGGACAAGCAAGAGAGCAACGACAGAAGTGAGGAGGACAAAAAACAGGAACTGGGTTGGGGTCTTCTTACAGCCGGTAACCACAAATATATGTAACTGGGGGGTAAACCTCTTTCACTGTCATCTATAGCCACTGTTGAGATTTTTTTTTTTTTTTTTTTTTTGATGATGATGATGATTTTTGAATTGTTTATACACTGTTTTCTTGTTTTTGGGGAGCGTAATAACGTTTAAATTGACGTCACAATGTGTATGTTGAGACCGGTTCATGTTATTTCAAACTCTGGCCACACGGTGGTAGTATTTCGCTGTGTTTTTGTCACTTCGCTAAGTGCATTTTTGGGCTATTCTTCCGGGCTAACTGCCCGGAGATCTACCGAGGGAGTGGTGTCAAGTCATCGCGGGGTAAAGCTACTACACAAATGAATGTTAAGCGCTGCTGGCAACGGCCGTGATCGTGGGGCAAACAGGCTCGGAAGGTCCGTAACATGAGTGCTGCCAGAGTCGTGAAATGTCCGGAGTTCGACGCGTGTAACCTGTGACATGTTTGGAACGTGAGCGCTCGTTATCGAACGAGTTACGTGTTGCACCGAGTTGGTATATGACTGTGAGACCGGCAGTTGACAGGATTCATTGTATTTCTGTTGATAGCTGTATGCCACTGACGTACACTCCCTTATTTTTTTACTGTAGTTCCTTTTTGTTGCTACTTTCTGCGGTAGACGACTAATCTTTCAAAGCACTTAAGCTGCCTTATATGCAAAACAAAATGACTCCCACACTCTGTTAAGGAGAATGTTTTAATGCGAATGTAGTTAATAACAAGCCACAAGAACAAGAGATGTTACATCCAGATATCCCTCTCATACTGAAACCAATGATGACAACTGCGAGTGTTGCTGCTACAAAACCAAAGCCAGGCATTTCAGTATCTAAACATGACTAGACAGAGTGTTCATGAAAACAAGCGTCAGGCGTACGGTCGTATACTTGTAATACTTGTAAGATTGGAGCTTGGTGACTTGAGGCTTTTAACGCTGTAAATCTTTCCCAGAGCTACATCTACTCCTCTAAGCATGGCTGGCTAAAAAGTGTGTAAAGAGACATAAAGAGGCGTGTCAACTAAATGTCTACTGAGCGACAAGATCAGTAGACAAATGGAAATCACACGGACTGAGCTGCTTTTTTTCATGCACAGCATTTTGTCATCTAAACGTAAAAGATACCTTTTCACTGACAAAGGCCATGGAGGGGAGAGTAAAAGTGGATCATTGGATGAGGCTTGAAGGTTCGGAATGGATGAGATGAGGGTTGAGGGTTCGAGGAGGGAGCGATGGGGCACAGAGTTGTTAGCCAGGGACGAAGAGTATCGTGGTGTAGGTGACGTGTCGAGGAACTCGGGGTGGGGGAACGTCTCGATGCACAAATGAGCTTTATCATCCCCTGTGGCTCCCGTAATGCATTTTACAACATTACTGTGTTTTCGATAGTAGACAAGTTTTTGTTACTCACACAGGCATGACATTCAAACACCAGGTTCTGATCCGGGAGCAGACCACTGAGAGGAAACAACAACGGGGGGTTTGGGTGGAGGAGGGTTGTATGAACTTGAGACGGATGGAAGAGGAAGGGATTAGACTCATCTGGGTAAATCTGTGAGGTTGATTGGGTAACTGGCGGTAGTCTTACTGGCTACAGTTGGCTGGACTGATGGTAGAGCGAGTGTGTGACCTGGTTCAGGAACCATGTTAATAATCTGCCAATGTTCTAAGCTTCCCTGATACACAACGAACCCTTTGGCTGTGACTTTTGGTTACGTTTAGGCCCAACGAACAAACTAGGGTTAGGAAATGATTGGTGTCACTCAACCCCCTCGTAGCGTTTTCTTGCCTCGGGAGTCTCTTTTGAGCTGGGCTATCGATCGTCAGGTTGTCTGAAAAGGACGTTTTACAGAGATCGGGCAGACTACCTCTGTGTCTATTCCGAAATCGCTCTCAAAAGGGAGAAGGTTATGTTTTAACCCATGTCAGTTTGTTGGTTGGTTGTTTTTGTTTGTCTGGTAGCAAGAGTGCACAAAAAAACTACGTGACCAGTTTCAATGTGTCTTGTCCTTCATAACTCTAGAAAGAATTGACAGAGGTCCAACTGGTGTCAGTTTTTAATGCCATTTCGGTCAAGGTCATCACAAATAAATATATGCGAAAGGAGGGTATGTTTGGGGGAATTTAGACGTGCTGGCTGTGTCATGCCTTTAATGGTTCGTCACACATGGGATTACAAGACATTGTCGTATTTCAAAGAAAGAAGTATGCAGCAACTTCGCAGCAGTGTGTGTATATATAGCAGCAAAAATGAACAAAGTAAACAAAAACAACAGAAAGGAAAAACAGATATTAAATCACAAACCTCAGCCCAACAGTACAATGAAATTATTACAGTCTTTATATAACTACAGAAGGTCTTACGTAATCATAAGGACGTTTAGGGATGCGGACAAGCTGGTCCACGCGATTCACATTGGAGCTGCTGAAGAGGAAACGCCAGCGTGGACGGGCAGGTCGTTTAAGAGTTGGATTTAAAGGTGCGAGCGGGCCAGTGGATGTCTCTCCCCTCTTTATGATGGATTACAGCACAAGACGTGGCTTTAGACGCCGAATTGCCTCGGTGTTGAAACAGTGACAGAGCTCCACGTCTTCGTCTGCATGCTAATGAGCGTGTTTGATATCCCATCTGAAGGCTTGTTCCGCGCTGCTCTTTGATCAGGGCGAATGAAGCAGAAAATCTCTCCTGCAAAAAGGAGCGAATGCGAGGCTATAAAATATGAGTTAAATCCACTGGAGCTTTGTTTTAATAATAGGAGCTTTTCTTTAGAATCAGCTTTCAGGCAGACAGAGATGATGGGATGCCAACATAATGGAATGAAAGGAGAGAAGAAAGAACAATAAAAAGGGATTACACACTTTGACTGTGCGTATTAGTACAGTGCTGAATATAGAATACCTATTTTTCACATGTTGAGGTAAGAGATTTTTCAGCATTTCTCACAAACTTTGAGCACAGATGTGTTTGAGTCCGAGCTGCTGAGCACTTCGCCGGCGCCGAGATAATCAGGCGACGGTAGTAGCTTATATAGATCTGATCCAACAACATGATGTTTGCACAGGTGGGCCTGAGACCAAAGACAAATTTACATTAACCTGACTATGTTCTGCAGTCGCACGCACACTCAAAGTCGAGGAAGGAGCATCAGACGGCTGAACTTGAGGGATTCCAATGACATTCAAGGACTGTTCCAAGGTCCTGGATCCAACAAGGGACTCTTTCTCTCCTTCACACACAGTTTTCAAAGGTGCTGCTTCTGTTAAGAACCCATAATGTCAACAACAACAATAATCTTTAATTGTATAGCTCTTTTCATACAGACGTGCTGCTCAAAGAGCTTTACAACAAAGAGGACACAAACACCAGATGCTTCACATAAAACGGACATAAAAGCGAGAATAGAAAATCAATAATTTGTTTACTTAACTCTAATTTTTTGGTTTCCATAGTAATTTTCAATTATAAATCTTAGTTCTAACTGTTCAACCTCCCGATGCTGTAGAGCTCGACTTTACTTGACTTTTTCACTCGTCAGTGACAAACGCAGGTTTTCCTTAAGCCTTGGTTGAAACCCAATCAGACCTCTTGTGTGAGTCTTCAGAATCCAACTCAGGTATTACCCTGGCACCCCTGTTAGCATTAATAGTTTTTCACATTGATCTTAAAATCAATCCTGAAACGTACGGGGAGACAAATTAAAGAGGCTAAAACTGGACTCGTGTGACCCCGTAGCCTGGTTCTGGTTAAAAGTTCTGAGTTCTGTACAATCTGGGGCCAATTTCTGGACGTTTGGTTCAAACAGGTGAAAAGGCTGCTGCAGTAATCCAGACGTGACGAGATAAAGGCGTGTAAAATGTTCCCAGTGTCTTTTTAAAAGTCGAACTGGATCTGATTTTTGAGAGATTTCTCTGCTTTGTTTGAGGAACACGGTGACACGGGCTGGGAAGTGATCACGTAGAACTTGAAATGAAAGAATAACAATTAAACCCAGGCGGCACCTGAAGTCTCCATTTTGTAGCACTGTCTGAAAGTACAGTGTGAAATTAGTATTTGATTGGCTCAAAACTTTGGCTAAACTAATAAGAAATTTTTTTCATAATCTAAAATAGTTCAACTTTTATATTGTATATTCATTAGATGTAAAATGAAATATTCGAAGAAAATTGAGAACACTTGAGCTGTTTTTAGTTTGCTTGTAATGAGTCGAAGAATAAATGAATAGAATAAATGAATTGTTCATCTCCTTAAATAACACTGAAAAATCATATTCAAATTCCTTGAGATGCACTGTTATCTATTATTATTAATTTGTACGCAAAGTAAGGCTTCCACGGACAATTACTGATAATCTGCCCATCATTTTAACCTGTTGAATGGGGAAAAATCTCATTTCACAGAGGTCAAAGCAACATTCTGGCCAACCAACAGTCTCGTCATTTATAACAAAGGAAAGCAGCTGCAACCAGCATGTTTAATATTTTTAGCTTCAGAAAAGTTGCTGTTTTGATTATTATTATCTCTGCGTAGCACCGATAAACTTTATCACCGTTTTTGCAGCATGTACAGTATATTGTTTAAACACACATCATGTCCTGTGTTTGTGAACATATTTGCAATTTCGCTGCCCAGGCTTCTCTCATTTTAATGTTGCCTTTTTCTTCGGGTCTCATTCTTTCTCCGTGTGGTCCATTTTTAAAAATGTCTCCACTGTAATTCTCCAAAAGCTCCCGATGGCCAGCCCGGGCCTGCTTATGTGGTTAGTTTTGGAAGGAAAAAGACCCGCACAGTAGATTCAATGAGGCTGGAGGGCGTGTGTGAAGGTTCTACAGCAAATAAAGTGGATGAACTGGACACCACTGTTCACATTCTCAGAGTCAGTAAACCATGACAGCAGATCACTGTGAAGCTGAAAAGCGTATTATTCTAAAATAAAAAAAAAAAAATCTCGTATTTAAATGTTTAAATTTGGCAACTCTGGCAAAATCCATACGACTAATCATCAGTTTTGCACCAACACTTTTTCCCCCAGTGTTGGTGGCAGCTTAAAAGCACTGATACTGCAAGTTTCGCTCACGCTGAAACTTGGAAGCTGCCGTTCGCTCTGCGTAGACTCGAGTACTTTTGATATTCCTGTCACACGTCTCGCTCTGGCTCAAAGTAATTTCACAGACAAATCACAGAGCCTCCTCTTCAGTCCTCCCTGGTCCACGGTGGTCCCGGCCTGAGCGTGGTTTAATTCATTATTGCAGGGTCCATCCACTTAATTTTGCCTCCTCGTGTGCAGAGCGGTTGG
>KV751375.1:1654097-1665774 GCA_001698575.1 Mola mola | reverse complement strand
TACAGAGTTTTGCATGTGATTTAGTTAGATATAGGAAGATAAACAAAAGAGAGAAATAATAATAATATAAAGTGAACATAAAGACGTTGCACATAAAGAACCGATGAAGAAATTATTTAGTGACCAATGTCACAGATTAACAGTGTTGCTTTAAAGAGTTATAAAGTAATAAAGCACATTGTTCCCCGTTATCTGGAACAGGTAACATTGTGAGAAGACATCCACAGATCATCACGAGGGTTGGGAGAATTAAAACATTCAGCTGAAGAAGATGAGGTATTTCATGCTTACAATATCGACATGTATGAGGTTGAATTATGCAGTATCTCTTTCACATTATCACGTCACCATGTTGGCAGTGCGTCAGAGGGCTTTAGGGACTGCCCAGGTAGACTCTTCAATGACACAAAAGGCATTTTTGCTCTCAAAGAGCAGAGAGAAGCAAGTCAATTTTAATAATTTAGAAACTTTACACATAATTTATGCACAACATGAATAATTTAGAGCCAAGAACGGAACCATGTGGCACCCCACAAGTAATCTTCAACATCTAGGATTCAACTTCATTTATTTTTTCTCTTTGATTCTTATCGTCAAGATAACTTTTTAGCCATAAATGTGCTCTCCCTCTAACACCACACATCTCCAAAGTCCTCTGTGATAAACTATGACCAATTGTCTAATCTAAAGCTTTCCTTACACCCCTGCAGTATATAGTTATGCATTGCATTGAAAATGTTTCCGACTAGTTTCGGACGGATGTGTTTATTTCTAAAGCCAGCCATCCTGATGATCACGTTTGCTTACAAAGAGTTTTCCTGTAATATCTGCGAACTCGGGAGGCACTGAAATTGGTCTGAGCAATTGCTATCCCAATTGTTATATGGAACGTTGATGATTTTTGCCATTTTCATTTTACTCCGGATATATAATGATGGCATTAGAGGAGCAGTTTGAGCGTTGATGAGTCGTATTCCCGGGGCATCAAATGCCGTTCAGGCCGTCCACCAAACCGGAGCTTCGGTAACTGATGACGGCTTTTTGGCATCCTGAGCACGAAACACAACAACCAGCTTGTTAGATAATTCACCTTTAGCTGCGGTTATTCATTTATTTGCAATAAAAATGAATGAATCACGAATCCTAAAACTTTCTCCGGAAAGCAAATGGCTTCTTTTTTCTTTTATTTTTCATTTGGGTCGCAGAAAACCAGATGAGTTATGAGAGCCAATTTAACACTGCAGCTTATTTTTTCACATAACAAAAACTTTACTCCGGAAGAAAAACAACAAAACTAAACACAGTTCAAAGCTTGACACACTGAATCACACTAAAATACCATTTTACAGCAAGTGTGGACATCAGCAGGCTTAACTAAATAACACAAACATAATGGAATCCAGATCAACAACCAGCAAAGATCAATATTTCCCCTCAAAAAAAGCTGCATTATTTATATTTTTTGTTGATATAAAAAATTGTACTTATTTCTCTGTTTCTGAAGGAAATGGGAAAAAAAACATGTCAACAATTTGTTCCTCACCAAACAATAGCTGTCGAGCAGCAATTGTCTGCAATATCTTTCCGTTACGGTTCCTTTTTTGTATTTCCACTTTATTTTCCATTATTTGTCTCAGGTTTATTGGCTGTGATTGCATCGGTCATTGCGCCTCAATGTGACGGAACTCTGGAGCCAAGGAGGCGTCGCAGCGATCCGGCGTCACCTTGCATCCTAATCCTGTTATTTTCTTCCCGTATATCTTAACCTGCATCCAGACACACATGGTGAACTTGTTTATGCCGTTTTGGGAAAGGCAAAAAATAATGCCCCTGTGCATTAGCATGTATGGAGGTCAGCTGAAGGTCGTACACGAGTTAAGCTGTTTAACATTCACCTCTGACACCCTGCATCCGAACACTGCTGTTGCCAGCAACAAACCAATTAGGCCGATATTTCTCCGTCAGCTGTGCGTTTGGTGTGATAATGATATAATGATGTTTGTGTGTTTGTCGGATCTGGACTCGGATGTTTGGAGTTTGATTTAAATAATCAGATTTTCTGTCTTGGATCGTTTCTTGCTTTAGAAATCGCTCCCATGATTCAGAGTCGTGGCGTAAACAACCAGCTGGCCAGCGGCGACGTCCTGCGGTCCCGATCCATTAATCCCTCGCTGAGCTTTGGAGGTTGATCTGAAGCCGAGCCAGGACGCAAGCTGGCAGGAGGAAGAGGAGAAAGTGGCAACGATTCACTGTTTTCCGGCGTTGTTCTGCATCATTTTTTGTGCTCCTGACGGGATGGGCGAGCAGGGTAAATTGTCTATAATGAATATATATGAATACGGACAATGAGCAGCTGCTGCCGTTGTTTCAGTTGAGTAAGTTTTTCACAATTTCCTTCCGAGCTTTGAGTCAAACTCATTTTTTAGCCAATGCATGACCAAAGTTTCCTTTCTTCGAGCTGAAAGCATTAATACCAATTTCTCTGCCAGTCTGCAGTGATACTTGACTTGAAAAGAATATCCATTTGTTCATTGTTTTTTCATTTTTATTTTGTGCCTTTTTAGCTTCTGACAAGCTTCTTGTCACCTTTTCCCCAATTTTGCGCCACCACCGATCTATTTAAGAAGAAGACAATAACAGAATATAATTTAACCCTAAGAGAAAGTGGTTGTGGCATTTATGAGGCGACATCCTCCAGTGTCCAGGTTCATCTTGCAGTGCCATATTGTCCATTGCATAAAAATACGGGTTCTGCTCACCCACGAGGTTTCACTGAGCGTCTGAGTGTCTTGGAGACAATGTTGGCTGCAGATGTAAAACCAACGGAGACCCGGACGCCTGTCTGACCTGGCGGCTTGACCGTCAGAGAGCAACTGCACTGCCAGGCAACAACCGGAGGGCAGACAGCTGAGACTGAAGCTGTCCGAAGACAATCAGCGTCACAACGGTCCGCTCCAGTGAAGAATAAGAGACGAGTAAGGCCGCAGGCCGCTCGAACGCACCCCGTCGCGAAGGACAGCTGTATGGTTCCACCTTTTCTCCAACAGAAAACCACTAACCTGAACCCAACGGTTAATAAAATAAGAAAACAAACTCGATTCAAACCGTTAACGATGATACAAGGTTAAAAAGAGTGTTGTGGAGTCCAGGCGCTAAACCTAAAGGTCACACAATCAATTCTACTTCTACTTTGACTCCGTTTTGTCTAAATGATCTTATATTATTTAAACAGGAGATCATACACAGTCATCATTTCTATGAGTTATTTTGAAAGGTTTCACCATGACGATGGAGCCACTCGCAGTCTAACACACACACACACACACACACCTGTCGGCATCTTTATGAACAGGTTGGGTTGAAGAATGTTTCGTCGCTAAACGTTCATCATTTGGTAAATATTGCAGGGCTGCTGTTCCGTGTGTTAAAGATCACATATCATGTCAAGAGACACAATGTGCCGCTTATGTCAAATGTCCTTAATCCTCATTGGTGTTTACAGACTGGACACACAGCAAAATCTGAATTTCATGACAAATGACATGTTATTGCTAAGGATTAAGGCATTGAAACAAATTCTATATAAATTCAGTTTCATACCTTTTCTACCCCCCCATAACCTGCTCAACTTCAAATTTCTTCTCTGTGACCTTTTTGTAGAGACAGCGAGGAGATGCAGCAGCCATCTTTATTTATGTCAGTGCTTTGACTCAATTTAGTGCTGAGAGTAAAGTTTCACAAATATCTGTGTTCAATAACTCTCTCAAAAACCTTTTCACACACACACACACACACACACACGCACACAAACCGCTGGGTAACGGGGTTTAGTTCAGCAATATCTTCTGCCCTGGAACAATCTGTCAACGCCAGGACAGGAGGCTGGCAGAGGAGAACCAGAGGACAGTCCCAGATGCCAGAGCGGAGACGAGATGCAGACGGGCAGCGAGTCAAGCCGGAGAAAAGCGCCGGTGAAGCCCAGGTTTGTGGGGTTTTATGGGAGGACAGAGAGGTCACAACCAAGATAAGCACAACAGGGTTTGTTCACTTGCATTTCTGAGCCAAATCAATAGAAATGCCGTCGTTCAGTACATCACTGCAGCTCTAAGAACTTCATCCATGTTCCCTTGTCCCATTATACCTCAACAGCGAGGGAAGGGGGTGTCTCGTGCTGAATTAGTGGTGTTTTTAAATAGAACAACTCCCAACCGATGAATCTGACGTATGGAACTTTTGAATGACCAGAACATGTATGTCTGTCACTGTTTCTGTCACGGGGGACACGCGATCGTCTCCCCAACATTAGTTCTAATGACTGCAGCCCAATGGAATCTCCGGCTGTTTGGGCAACAGTTTGTGCTGAATAGGCCACATTTGACCAAGAGCTGAGAGAAGTAGGAAGACGCATCTTCCGCCGGTGCTTTGTGCTGTTAACGTGCATATTACTACAAGAGAGGTCAGCTCGAATTGGTCATTCTGAACTTTAAAAAGGTCCTGGCTGGCTTTTAAAGTGGACGTGGTTAAACCATTAATTCTGAAAACTGCTGTTTTATGGTAGGTTACGTGAGGATGCGGAGTAGTGCTGGGCGATGTCAACAAAATATTACTATCAGAATAATTTTCACATCTCAATATCTATCCCATTATTTCTGTAAATACTATGGGAAAAAAGTTTTTCCAAAATAACACCATAACTCATGACAACAACCTTTTTTTATAATCCTGTAACATAAAGAGTTTTGATTGATTCAGGTTCAACGTTTTTACATTTTAGTGTCACGTATTTTAATTCTACTTACTAGTACGGTGCGGGAATGGGACATGTCCCTGTTGCACTCCAGTCCCACCAAAATACGGGCTGCAAAGGCAGAGCGGCAATCAATGCAAAACTGGCCAAGAGTTGTATCAATATCAAGGACCTCGCGTGTCCAAAGTGCAACAAAAGCACACCTGCACATCCTCGGGTCACCAGCAACACAACTGCCAAGTCAATCTGAACAGTTTCCGTACTGTGTGAGGGACAAACGGGGATTGTTTGCTTTTATAGATTGTTACAATTATTTACGGTAACTGCCCTCTACAGGCTGAAACCTGCTACTACAGTTGAATTTTTACGCGAGCGGATGGTTGTCGCCAACCGCCTCCTCGTCTCTGCCCTTAGTTTGCAAATCACCGTTTTTGTTTCACCTTCATTATATCTTGTTCTGTCTCCGATTGGTATGGAATTTTTTTAGTCTCGCTCCTCCACATCTGGGTCGATTCTGAGACCTCGCGTAGCGAATGTAAAACGGGAGCCGAACCAAGTAAAACGCTGCTGTAAGTTAGGTCGCAGCCAACGATACAGGAGGAAAAGTTACTTCTAGGACATTTTTCTCTCAAGCACATTGTAATTTTCCCCCAGCCCTAACGAGGACTATTTCCTGATTCACTTCGAGCCACGAGCTCGATCGGCGGCCATGTCAGTCACTCTGCAACATCATTCAATCACCTGATGAAGTGACTCCTGCAGACATTGACCTGCCAGTCTGGACAGTCTGAAGCCACACTGCTCCTCTGCTGCTGTCCTTCACTCCCTCAGGAAGTGAAGAAATCCGTACAGGAGACTTTCTGAGGAGCCAGCGGTCGATCAGAGTTAGGGGTTGTGTTTTCAGCGAGGAACCCGAAGCACCGCAGATGGGACGCAAACTGTGGATCTAAAGAGTCTTTGAGCAAATTGTGAGGGAAATGAGGATTTCTTGTGAACGCAGGGGATCATGAAAGTGGTTTTGGCGCATACCCAAATAATCAAATCTAAAAAAATAGACCATCAAAAATTTACCTGCAGTCGACCTTTAAATTCACATTTAAATTCGACCGGTTCACTTCAAATTCAGCTTTTTCTGCCGCTTCTATCCAAACTATGTACATCGTCTTGTTCTTGTCAGTAATGGTGGAACAAGTTGTTCCAAAATGTCCAAGTAAAATATTAATAATGCTGGCGAGGCTCTTGTACTGTTAAAACATTTAGTGCTTTTCGAACAGTCCCTAAAATATTTAAATCTGCGTTTTTCAGAGTTAGAAAATAAACAAAAAACACACACAGCCAGAGAAAGAGGGCTTTGAATGAACAAATTGAGATTTAAATATATGTATGATTTATTGTGTGCAGCAAAAATAAAAGAGAAAGGCCACCCCCAAGTTAAAATTCAATTTCTCTTTAAAGAAGTAGCTTTTATTCTACCGTGCAGTTAATTTCTGATGCTGCTGTACTGACTCATGTCACAGGAATTTATTTTGGATCCATTTTTTAATGCTCATTAATGATTGTGTACAATGAAAAAAGTAGCATGATAGAAGGTGTGAAGCTGTTTCTTGGTTAACATGCGAGTCGGAACGCAAATCCTTCAAATCGAGCTCAGATTTTTCAGTTTTTACAATGAGGGCCAATTTAATTTTCCCAGAGCGAGTTCAGAAACAGACGAGCTCACTGACGAGTTCTTTCCTGCATCGGTGTCACCGGGTTCCATCACCGCCTCAGAGGATCCAATAATACAGAGTCACACGGGGGGCTTTCTAAATCAGTCGTCGTTTTACTGAACAAGGTCAAAACCGGGAATTCAAAACATGGCAAAGGTACAGTCAAGGATTAGGCAAACTCAGTAATCGGAACACGGAACAACGATCGAACAAGGAATAAACGCTGGACTGCTCACTAAGAAGACAAGACAATCTGGCCCAGGAAGAAGGGAACACAGGGGTTAAATACACGAGGGAGAGGTAGACAATTAGACACAGGTGAGACACATTAGGGAGAGGGAGTAATCAAACACACCTGAGGGACAAGACTTGACAGGAAAGGGGGAATAGACACAACGGGATTTCAAAACAAGAGAGGAAACACTAACTGACCCGAACAGACAGACACTTGACACTAGCGGACCCTGACAGTTTGGGAGGCCAGCGTCAGGTCCTGAGCCAGCTGAATGAAGCGTGAGCATTGATGTCCGGTTATTTAACGCTGCACTCACAGCACACAAAGTTCCTGAAGACTCCAAGATCCCGACGCTGATTTAATTCCTCAGAATAAATCAGGAGAAATCGAACATCTCTCTGTGATTTCTGTAGCAAAGATATTAAGCTTCTTGTTGTTCATTGTCCAGTGGGGATTGGTGGGAGAGGTGGCCACGCCCACTTAGGAGACAAGTAGCATGATGGATTTGTAAAGTACATTTAGAAGTTTTGTACTTTCTAGCACATTCTGTCTGTTGATTGGTGATCGAGTGACAATGCGAGTTTGGTTGTTTGCGTCACTCTCGCTGGAGAATTTGTCTCAATTTGCAGCCTGAGCTGTGTGCCGTCGTCTAGCTGTCAGCATTCTGGCAGAGGTTGTGCGTTCCAGCAGTTAGCGTGTGATTAACCTGGAAATCGAGGTGGAAGCGTTTCAGCTGCTGCGACTGGAGGCTGTCAGCTCGACGCCCGGAACAAAAAACCAGAGACGGTAACTCGACGGCTACCTGGTGTCATGGACAAACACGCAGACGCGATGACGCGCCTGTGCACGCAGCTGAAGCTTAAAGAACTGCAAAACGAGTGTGGACTTCCAAAAAGCTCATCGGCACAGCTGGAGGAGATTAAAGACGAACAGTTACGAGGCGAAGAAATGTGGTAAAAGCTGGAACTGAGAAATTAGAGCTAAATGAAAACAGTCATTTAGCTATAATTGTGGTAGGTAGTTTACAATTTAATTTATTGAATGATTTAAAAAGACAAAGCTGAATTTGGGCGTTTTCCAACAAAATACATCTTTTTTTTATGGCGTTTGGAACGGAGACTGATTAGCTCAACAAGGCTTTGCAACCATGAAGATGCAACGGCAACGGGCACGATGGGATGTCGGGAGCAAATTGCTTTATTCACCACTAGTTATGCTCCAAGTGTTTGCTAACGTGGAGCAAATACCTACAGTGAATCATCTGTCTGTTTTTGACTCAGCGACTGTAAAGATACTTTCCTGAAACTGATGTTTCTACAGACTGTTTTTCTCTTCTTCTGGAGAAATGTTCTCCAAATATGACAAAGGAAAACAAATTGGTCCAGATGTATTTCCAAAGTAATTATGGTTATTTAGCAAATAACCACAACATGGAATAAATCTGTGTCGTGCACATTTCCAAAACGTGCTCGGACAGCCCCTGCCCACATTCGCTGCCTGAGCAGAGGCAGCAGGATTCTGGATGCGCCCTTTTCTCTCGGCGTCATTGTAGCCCAGCACCAGTGGCCCTCTACCACCTCGCTTCCTCTGCATCATTAGAAGACAAGTGCAAAAACTAGTGTCACGGTGCAGCAAGTCGACCACACTTAAACTCTATAGTTTAAATATCTCCTTGAATATTTTTGCACCTCCTGATATTTTACCGGTGTGTGTATTGATGTGTGCAAAGACACACTGTTGCATGTTTAATTCATCGTGTCAGATGAAGTGAGGTAGTGTGTGTGTGTGTATGTAAATGTGTGATGGCTAAATTGAACATATCGAACGAACGACAACAAAGTCATCCTAATTCTTATCGACACACACACTCGCTGACAAAGTTCAGGAAACAAAGGACTCGTATAATGTTCCTGATGAAAACTGACAGAAAACAAAACAGAACTATAATCGAAAAACTTCTGATGATATTTATGGGTTTCCTGAAAAAAAAATCAACTTTCTAATCCTAAGTCTGATATTTCTGACTATACGGACTTCAGACTATTGGATAATGAGCCGGATCCACTTTACACTGTTTGATACTGAACAAGTGTAAGTTGTTGCTTTTCCCTGAGACTTTTTTTTTTGTTTGACCTGACGTGATTTTTCATTTAATAACCTCAGTCTAGAGCGTTAGATGGGCTTTAATAGGCGTGAATTAGCATGTCCACTTTTGGATGTTGCTGATGTTTGCTCACTGTGTGTTTGATAGTGTGACAGTGCGTCAGAATGTTGCCACGTCAGGCAGAGTCAGCCAGTTGGACATCATGTGGGGAGCGGCTTCTGTAAAAGTGCTTCCCCGCCTGACCGTTGGTACAGGAAACATGGCAATATTACTCTCCGCCTTCAGTTTCTCACAGTGATTTTCCTTTGTTTCGCTTCATGAACTCCGTCTGTAACCGGCCTGCAGAGTTACCCTCCCGTCTTGTTATTGCAGACATGTTCAGACACTACGGAGGTGAAATGAAATTTAAACTTTGCTGAAGACCAGAGGTGTCAGCAGATGACCGATTGGATGCAGGACATGGAGGCACATTGAGAGGGGCGGTGACGTTTCCCCGTCTCGCTCCGTTCTGTCAGGAATCAGGGTCACACTGCGAGAGGAGATCGCCGAGAAGATTGCAGTGTGCGTCTCTGCTCTGCGGACGTCTCTCAGTGTGGAGCCGCCTTGTTATCGTACCCGCCCAATAAAACATCAGCAGATGGGACCCGACGACGTGAACCCTGTGTGCCGCCAATCTGAGGAAGAAGATGCAGCATTCAGCTGTTCAGACTAATCAAAGAACACTAGGTGAGTTTTAAAATTCCCAAGGATGCAGTCAGACTTTAAACTTTCAACAACCGGACCTAAATTCAAATGGACTTTCTGTCTCCTGTAGGCCTGACTGCCTCCCTTAAGCCCTTTCCACCTGGCAAGTCACTGGGACTCCAAAATGGAACCAGAGCCAGAAGCAGGATATGTGAGGAAGAAGTTTCAGTAGAGCGAATGGATCCTTGTTCATGGCAGCCGTTTTACTATGGAACTGCAACCAAGCACAGGTGTAATGATAAACATGTATCCACGTTAGCCTCTCCGGTGAAACGAAAAGCACCAAAGAAAGCACGTTGGCTCTCTTTGAGCTAAATGGAATGGGACCTTCATTGGGAACACCTGTGGTCCAGACCAGACCCATATCACTCCCTGTTCAGGGTTTCCCTGTGTAGAGCTCTGCATGGCGAGCTCGCTCTGGACTCTTGTGGACGGTGGACCCCCGGTAATAAATGCTGGCCTGAATTTAGTGAAAATACACGTTATTACATAGAGTATGTCATATTAAACTTTGCGTGTCTGTCTTCATGTTGCACCGTTCTCCCTCACATATTTCCTTCGCTGCGTGAGGGTCAACCCTGCTGGGATAGTGACCCATCATACGTTACTCTTCAGGATGCACGCAGGACACAGGAAAGCCTTCCAAAATGGGGAAAATGTCATTTAGGACACAGTTCTTCTTGTGCTTCTTGAGATTTTAAAATCCTTCGTGCCGGCACCACCTGAACCTAGATAAATATTGGCATGGCTAAATATTTCTGTGCAACTTTGTGCAAAGCAGGGAAACAAAGAAGGCTCTATACAGAGAAAATACCGGCAGCCAAACAAGCTCAGATATCACCAAACCAAACTAAGGTAAAATAAATGAATGAATATGACAGAAACACGCAGAATGTGAATGGAAAAATAAAAATAAAGAGTTCATGGAGGAGATCTAATGCACTTAGCGGTTCATTATCCTCCCAGCTCCATCAGTTCCACATCATATCTATCATCCATCAGTTCCATCTTGATCCTTTGAGCCACATCTAGTTCATCCTTCAGAACCGTGGTAAAAAGCAACGAAAAAGGGAATAATACTTTTAAATACCTTTTTGCAGTCACTGATTAATATTGGATCGTTTGTCAGTAAGCCACAAAATCTATTTCAGCACCGTGTAGCAGAACGTCCGAAAGGTCTCTGCTGCGGAAACCAGCAGGTGACTCATCGTCTGTGGCCGCGTCGTTTAAACCAGCATCCATCAGTAGTCCTCTGTAAAAACAGGTGAGAGGGAAACGCTCGATGGACGTATTAAGATCATTCCATGACGCTGCTCTGAACCTCGAGCCGGCCGCTGGAAAGCAGAGACCATTTAGTTCCCCTGTTTGGAGTTTCGATGCCACCTGCAGGATGTTTTTGTCTTTGTGGCGGACGGATGGCTCCATTATTAAAATCACTCTTCAAACACAGCCTGCTGAGGGATGCGTCAAGCCAACTCTCTGCTTGTTTACCTCTTTTATGGTTGTTTTTTTCCCCAACACCCTTTGTGCAACCAAAAGAATAATTTGACGAATATTTCTATCGGCTGGGCTACCAGCTGTTATGCGTCCGTCTCTCCAACGAGCGCTGCCAGACATCAGGAAACAAATAACAGTAATTAAAATTTGAAATATATTCATTTTTATCTGTTTTTGTGTCATGTTTTTTAACTGGTCATACGCATCAAACCCTTCCTCTTTCATGTGATGGTGCCCACGGAGGCTTTGGAAAATCCTGGGTTGACTTATCGAGTTGATATGTGATATTATTATTGCTACCATTAAAGTTGTTGTTGTTACTGTGCTAACTTTTAAACGGAATACTTGTTTTTAATCTAACCTTTGGCAGCACTCTGACGCCCACCGGAGAATTGATTTAATACGATCTTTGGTGTGCCAGAGAAGAAGAAAAATATGTTTATGTTGCGTAAGAAGTTACACTCCGGTGTCAAACATCAGCACAGATATCACGAAACTATATTTAAACAGTCACACAGCTCGTTATCCTGCTGTCGGAGGTAAAACGGGGACGACTCACGGCTCCGGATGGAGATCTTTTGCTTTTCCTCTTCCTCCGTCTGGACGAGCGCGGCGTGACCCGAAGGGCCCGACCGCGGTAG
>KV751375.1:1622335-1639912 GCA_001698575.1 Mola mola | reverse complement strand
TTGTTTTTGTGAACTTTAAGACTATGCAGAGCATGTTTCATTATAAAAAATTAACTAAATTCCCTGTACTATGACTTCCTGCATGATTAATCGACTTGACGGGAATTCCGTGAAACTCGAGTATTCTTGACGGAGCAAAATGAGGAGGCATTTCTGGCGGAATTACGAGCTTTTGTCTCAAGCGTCTGCTGGACTTTGGGGTGACGTTACTCACCTGCTCAGGGGTCAGGTCCCTTTGCTCCTGGGCGAGCATCTCATACCCCACCATGAACTTCTTCACGGTGGCTGAGCGCAGCAGAGGAGGGTAGTAGTGAGCGTGCAGCTGCCAGTGAGAGTTGTCTTCTTTTAGATGGGGACCAGTCGGAGCTCCTGAACGAGGAGAGGACACAGCAACAGATTTACTCGTCCGTACAGTCAGACGTTTTGTTTTTATCAGTAGGTCGACAAAGATCCTGAAGGATTTAAAGGTTTTACAACCATAACTACGGCTCTCATCCCGGCAGCTGCGCGGATGTTATATCATATAGGTTTGATGCTTCAACACCACACCAGGAAGTTAAACTGTTCAGTCAAGTCAGGAAGGTAAATTAACCCTTAAAAACTCACCACAGACCCATTTTGGTCTTATTTCAAAAGGGATCTGTGGGTGCAGATAGCTGCACTGAAGTAGTTAAATACATCTGAACACTGGATGTATTTCACTCATGGAACTGTGAAAAAACATTGTGCTTTTCGAACTTTTACCATATTTAATCATTTTTGACTATGCAATAATTGATTTAAATGAGACGCTGAGACATTGAGGACCACCTTTAAAAAAAAAAAAAAAAAAAAAAAAAAAGAAAATTCCACGGTTTGATTTGAAAAGAAGGAAACATTTCAGATTCAGATTCAGATTCAGAATACTTTATGCTGCTGTTACTTTACAGTTGCTCCTTGTAAACATAGAAGTGAAAAAAAAACCCAAAATATATATATAAAAGGAGTATGTACATTAATAAAAAGAGTATATACAAGAGTATATCCAGTATACAGTATACAGGAAGTGTTAAGTGTAAACCATGTAAAATAAATAAAAGTGCGACAGAAAATAAATAGTGTAAGAGAACTGCAGTATAATAGATGAAAGATCAGAGGGAGTGAAAAAGTCCAAGAGCCATTCAGAGGGAGGAATTGTACAGTTAGTTAGTTGATTGGAGATTTACTGTATGAGCATGAAATTGTTATTTCCTATAACAAAGAAAACTGTTTTCTGGATGCCCTCAGTCTGGAGTTTGTGTTTGTAAACTTCCATGAGACAGTAATTATCTCAGAGGTCTCAGCAGGTCATTTTAAACAGCCATGTCAAGTTTTAAAAAAATGGTCTCACTACAATGAAATGCAGCCAATAGGTAGACTAACATTAACACACATGAATACTGTGAGTCTCAGCTTTCCAGCTGTACCCAGTTTATGCAATTCCAAGACTGTTCAGTGAGCAGAAATATTCAAATACACATTTAAAATCTGGGCGGGATTAGCATAAAGCAGCCATGACTCCTGGGTAGCGCACGTTCTCATTCAGATATCTGGAGGTGAGACGTTTAGGGATGTCTTTCAAAACGGCCGTGCTGCTTTTCCCTCCACAAAATTTAGCCTAATCTGGAGGATCATTTAGACTCTTCCATGATTAGATAACATGACATGGTTGGCACCGACCAATGCCCTTTAATCTAGTTACACATGATCAAAACTCAGTTTAAACTGCAGGTAACTATGGCAACAGTATTCTTCTCCCTGCAATGTCAGCAGTTAAACTGACTGAAACACACTAAATGGCCCAGAAAAACGCTCTGAGGTTTAATGTCAGCTAAGTAAAGGACTTGGCGGAGGACCTGCCATCGCCCGGCTCAGGACACCTTGTTGTTTATTAACTGAATGCAACAACGACCCAGAGATGTTTTGTTGAGGCAGGTGAAGGGTAGTCCCATTAGCGGGAGGATATAGGAGATTAAAAACATGAATTATCAGTTGAGACCCCTTTGTGGTCCTGAGATCCGCAGTGTTCAGTAGTAAAGTTGTGGCCAAACGCTGTCGAAATGGTGGGCCAATCACATATTGCATTAAATGGCTTGCAGTGATTGGCTGTGAGCAAAATGCATAGTTAATGGGTTCATTAGCCTCAGTGTTCTCTGTCTGCGGCCTCTGATGTGCTGTGTGCTGCTCTCCTGAAGGAATACGCAGGTACGATCAGCTTATCCATTACTTCCCAGGAGACTCAAACACAATCCAAACACCTTCCATCTCTACGCCTGCCTGACTGAAAGCTGGCTGCTTCCAAAAAGAAGCTAAAATACAGCACAAACACAGATGGGGAGATACCGCAGCTCATTACGTGGGCCAGATCTGTGGGTGTGTGTGTTTTTAAAAAATTATGTGGTCAGTGTGTGTTGGCACATCTATTAAAATATCTGCAGTGTCTGTTCCCTTAATCCTCTTTTGATAAAGTTAGAAGAATAATTTTTGGGAGCAAAAGTACTTCTGCCAATTAAAAACAGTTGGAAATATTCAGCAATGAGGAAGCAGCGATGGTCCGTTAGGATGGGTGGTATAATGAAAAAAAAGGAGTGGTGAAGTGATTATTAACTTTTCTGATCTTGTAAATCACTTTCAACTCATGTTTTTACGTAACAAAAAGCACTGAAAGCTGCAAGAAGCCGAGAATTCTGGGTGCATCCTGTCACGGAGCTGAAACCAAAATCCTTTTTCTTAGACAATAAAATGTGGGAGCTCCCCGTTACACATCGAGATCATGCGATCATCCCTCTTCTGCGGTGGAGGGATGGGTGACGACCCGAAGAAGTGCCCTGAGATAACCCACATGAGCATTTACAGTTGTGTTCAAAACAGAGCAGCAAAGCAGTCCAACATGACTAACCAGATCAATCACTGTTTTCGGTAGAAATTATATTACTACATGGCAAATAATTTACCAGTAGGTGCAGTAGAGTCATAGAAAACCAACAGACCCAACATTCATGATATGCATGCTCCTGAGTCTGTGTAATTGAATAATTAATTGAAAGGGTTGTGTTCAAAATAATAGCAGTGTGGAGTTCAATCAGTGAGGTCATTCATTCTGTGAAGAAACAGGTGTCAATCAGGTGGCCCTTATTTAAGGATGAAGCCAGCACATGTTGTACATGCATTTTGTCTCTGAAAACCTAAGAAAAATGGGTCGTTCCAGACGTTGTTCAGAAGAACAGCTTGCTTTGATTAAAAAGTTGATTGGAGAGGGGAAAATGTATAAAAAAGTGCAGAAAATGATAGGCTGCTCGGCTAAAACGATCTCCAATGCTTTAAAATGGAAAGTAAAAACCGGAGCGACGTGGAAGAAAACGGAAGACTACCATTCGAATGGATGGAAGAATAACCAGAATGGCAAAGACTCAGCCAATGATCAGCTCCAGGGTGATCAAAGACAGGCTGAAGTTACCTCTGAGTACTGTGACAATTAGAAGACGCCTGTGTGAAGCTAAATTCTCGGCAAGAAGCCCCCGCAAAGTCCCACTGTTAAACAAAAGACGTGTGCTGAAGAGGATACAATTTGCCAAAGAACACATCGACTCGCCTAAAGAGAAATGGCGAAACATTATGTGGACTGATGAAAGTAAGATTGTTCTTTTTGGGTCCAAGGGCCGCGGACAGTTTGTCAGACGACCCCCGAACTCTGAATTCAAGCCACAGTACGCTCTGACGACAGTGAGGCATGGTGGTGCAAGCATCATGATATGGGGAGGTTTCTCTTACTATGGTGTTGGGCCTATTTCTCGCATACCAGGGATCATGGATCAGTTTGGATATATCAAAATACTTGAAGAGGTCATGTTGCCTTATGCTGAAGATGAAATGCCCTTGAAATGGGTGTTTCAACAAGACAACGACCCCAAACAGGCCAGTAAGCGAGCAGCATCTTGGTTCCCGACCAACAAAATTAAAGTTATGGAGTGGCCAGCCCAATCCCCGGACCTTAAGGAACTTTATTTCTATGTTGCATACCTGAGCATGAGCAACCATACGTGCCCAGCATTCCTCTTCCGACTGTGCCAGGGCCAAGGAAGTGTACGATGCTTCAGACAGTACAGAGCGCTCGTACAAATCAAAACAAGGTCCAACATCAATGGGCCTGGGTTTAAGTTTCACCCTCACACCGTGGAGAGTGAGACCTTCTGATTGTTTCTAAATACCTTCAGTAATGAAAAAAAACACATATCTGGACACGTTGTTTCCTGCATTCACATTTTGTTGACAAAATGACCCAGTTTAAGTCTCTTCACTTTAGATTTTTCATCCACATTCTTTTGAATTCCTTGCCTGTAGCTGCATGTTCAAAACACTGTTGTTGAAGCCACATATTTAGCACCGCCTGGTCCGGCTGTTAAGGCAACCACAAACAACACGTCAAGTGTCAGAACTCTCCAAGGACATTTCACAAAAGAGGTGTTACTTCAGCTAAATACCAGTTAAATCTGTTGCTGGGAGCAGCTACTGATTCTGACTTACTGCTACTTCAATCACTGGCGAGGCAATCACACCAGAAGTTGGGGCGGCTGTGACTCAGGAGGTAAAGTGGGTCGTTCTCTGGTTGGAGGACGGGCGGTTTAACCCCCAGCTGCAGTCAGCATGTTGAAGTGCCCTTGGGCAAGATATTGAACCCCAAACTGATCGAGGAGGGATTACCTTGGCGTGTGACTGGATACAGCTCCAAACAAGGTGGCAGCTTAGATGATAATCTCTGCTAACAATGGTTGAATGGCTGTATGTGGCCAACGTCCATTTACCAAGTTCTATCAGTAACCATCTCTACCACAGAGAACCCGAGTATAAGGATCTAAAATTAACCCTTAGTCCCTTCATGGAAGAGGCAAATCACCTTCTTCAAAATATGACCACCTTTTCTTACGACAAGGCTGAGGAAACATTTGCCATCCTGTTTCCTAAAGAAATCAACTTAATATCTGCTAATAATCTTCAACACTATGATGCTGAACATGATTTAAAATTTTTGGCCACTGCCTCAGCATAAAAAAAAGACTAAAAGATGAAAGCCAAAAGTTAAGGCGGGATCGACAGGCCCCTCCGGTAGAGATATCTTTCAGACGGAGACGTTCCTTCAAAGATTTGATATCAGATAAAATAAAAAGACCAGAGTTAACAAATGTGTCCTCTCGTGCTCTCTGTCCTTTTGTCCTCGCCACAGTCTGAGTGTATCATCTCCCTCTTTTATGCCTGGCTTTGAACAAGAACACAAAGCACCAAAAGCCAGACTGGCAGGGGTTCACAAAGATCTGTTCCAGAGAATGAGACGCTGTAGCTGAGACGATACAGTCACAGTTTTCTAACCGTCCCGACCGCGTCTTAAATTTAAGCAGTTCCTTCCAGGCAGTGGAGCCATAACCTTAATGTTAGCTCTTAACAATCAGACTTCACCTGAAACAGACTAGAAACTTTAGTAGTTTTGCAGGTGTTTGGTCACTACTGACAAGTTAAATTTTTAATATGATGATGTTTAAAGGCAGGCCGACCAATATAATTCTCAGGGTTTCAACTTTGACCACAAGAAAATCAAATATTCAGACTCACATGGCTAACGAAATGTACAGAAATAGGCTGAATAACATACCAATACCACACAATACCAATGCCACACAACGGTAGGAATGAAAAATTCCACCATTTGCTTGTCTTTAATTCTGATGTTCATGGTGCCACCAGATCGGATCCTTCGTGGAAAAATGATGGATTGATTTATGGCACAAAAGAAAAGCTATCGCGGGAACAAAGCAGGAAGAGGCATCGTTCTCGCCGCTGACTATCCCCAGGTTGCCGTGGAATAAAGATAATAAATGGAGGTAAAACGAGCAAACAGACAGGCGTTGTCTTGATGGAATGAGCTGTGAGGTTTTATGTGTTTCCTTTTACCACTGTAGCAACTTCAAAGCCGACATTCTTTCTACTAGATCAGTATGTCACAAAACCTGCCTACTAACTAATACAACCAGCTGTTTTCACTGCCTTTTGTTTTAAATAAAAGCCCCCCTGCTGTCAGTAGTCATTTTCTTAACACTGTGTTTTTGACAGCAGTGCTAACAATAACACAATTTGGAAACACAAAGAGGGGAAAAAACGTCTACCTGAGGTCATTTACGTGCAAACAATGTTTTAGTTTGAGGCACAAACGGCATTAAGTTCTATAAAGACTGAGAAAGTTTACATGTGGGGGTGTTTGGGGTGGTGGATGGCTCAAACAAAGCAAGTTAACCATAGTAATACTGCTAAATATAATGAATTTTAAACAAAAACATGATTTTTATTCCTTAAAGTAACAAAGTGTGACTGCAGGTCATGTGACTGACCCATTTCACACTGTTCACCCGCTAATATCAGTCTTTCCACTGCAATGTGAATGTAAATTAGCAGGATTGACAGCAGTCCTGGCAACAGGCTGAGAACTGACAACGTGAAAATATCATGAAATAACTTAAAAATGTCCTTTAAAAGTGTGATTCAGCTTCCCCGTGATACTAAAAGCAGTCTCGCCGCTGTATCTAATAGTTTATAATCCCAGATTAGGACATTCTTGTATCCCGCCTGCTGCTGCTGCTGCACTGCTGCAGGGATTGACCCTAACAGAAAGATCCCTCAGGAGCACCCAGCCGTGACAGCGCTGCTCTCCCGTCTGTCACGCATCGCTCGTCGCCTCGCTGCGTTCTGCCAACCTCTGATCCGGCCTGACCCTGCCTGCACAGTGTTTCTCTGACACCGTCTCAGCAGAGGTAAATATTAGCCGCTGGCTGCGCCGAGCTTCAGCTGCAGCCAGTGGTGATAATCTGAAGCCCACACGTTGACAAATTAATTTAGAGATATACAGTACGCTTTTTACTCTGCGCATTCATATTGTAATGATACAATGTGATAAACAGCACAGACATCTCTGACACCAAACTCCAGGTGCTGGGCAACATATTGATACTTGTTTGAAAGCATAAAGCCCGCACACTAGAATGAATGCACCCAGGAGAATTTATTAAATCTCCGCCCCACAATGACATGACGTTTTGAGCGCGAGAGCTCCTCATGATACCAGCTGAAGGCTGATGAAGAGGCGATGAAGAGCTCTCAGCTAACGTCAGATGACTGCCAGGTGGCGATTTAATGAAGTCCAACCTTCAGGAGCCTACAGCGTGTTCACTAGTCACGCTCTCTGGATTCATGAAGAAAATCACTCTACAAGTCCCCCAAACTCACTACATATAGACCATTGAGCTGGATTCCCCGCCCCCCTGGTGGCTGGCTGCAGTACAGCTCAATGTTAGCAGATGGGACAAACCTCCTCCAATAATTTTTTTTTTCCCAGAAGATGTCTGCTGATATTTTAGGTAGTTCTTATCACACTGATGTCGAGCGTTCATTTTTCTGATCAGTTTGGTTTTAATTAGTTATCTGGTGCTAACAAAGGGGCTAAAATGACGCGATTGACAGCTGAGCCTCACTCGTGAGTAAGTCGGGTGGGTGTACGGGCGGGAACTTGAGCACCATCGCTACTCCACAAGTCCTGGCTGAGAAATTATGTCACCAGCCAGGATGGTGATGCTTGTATCAGGGATATTCAGGCTTCGTTTTTGCACGAGGAGGAAGTGAATTATTTATATCAGACCAGCCTCTTTCCAGCAGGGTGCCTTCAAATAATTATTTTAACGTAGCAGATATTCTCTAGCTACGACGTACGAAAGTATTTTCCCAATGATGGCATCTCGCACTCTCTCATTCTCTCATAACAATCCTTTTTTACCACCTCCAAAGAGTTTCTTCAGGTGTTTGTCTTTCTTTTTGTCTGCAAACAGGATAATTTAGAAAGTCGTGCATGGATTCTTATTAAAAAATATGTTTTGTAGGAATAGGCCACAGCCCGAGGAACAAGTGATTTGATTTTGAGAGGGATCTGGATGTGGATCCTGGTAGTTTTTGAGGAATCTTTCAATGGGAAATGGGGCACCCTGCCTCGGCGCAGTCACTGACTGTATATTGCGAACATTCTGAAAGGGGGCCGTGACTGGAATAAGGTTAGATACAGTGATATAGACCACTGGTATATATCGCTTTCAACTCAAGCTCTGAAGCCTGAAATGTCAGCTGAGATGACTGACACAGTGTTTACATCCATGCGAAAAAGACCCACTGAAAAGAAAAATATGGATTTTGAAAAAACATCCATAAATTGTGATAATAATGCAAACTCATTTTAACTATTGTGATTAATATAAAGCTGGACATGCGTGAAATGCACATATGCGGCGCTTTGGTTATTTTTCATGCTCAAACAACAGGTGCTCGTGCTCAACTTCTCTCCGCACCAGGGAGGTTGAGCACAGTTCAGGAAACAAAAGCCAAAAAGCCAAAAAAACAAACTAACATGATTATTCAGCATTTCTCCCGGGAAATGTGAGTTTTCTCCTGGAAGAAAAAAAAATCCAAACAACACTTGAAAGGAGAAACGGGAGAGACGAATAAATCTTAACTCACAAACTCCAGAGTAGGAAACTTTTCCATGGAGTATGAACCACTAAGCACAAAAGATTAAAAGCACTGAGTTGGTTAAATTAACATTAATACTGCTCTAATCACTATTTTAATGTGACTGTGCTGGTGACAGCTGTGACAAAAACGTAAAACGATCAATGAAAGCAGCGCTCTGTGTTTTACGCGTGAATGGCCCAAAGCTGATCAACACACAAGATAATTTGACAAACTGAACTGATGGTAAAAGCCTGTGACAAGTCCTGATTTCCTTGGTGGTGAGACAACACATTAGGCATCATGTTTATATGTTTAGGTTCCCCTTTCAGCCTAACTTTCACTCTGCTATTCATGATGCCTCTAAGATGGATTTTTTTATTTCACAAAAAAATTAAGGCTCAGTTTTCGACACAGCAGCTATTGTGGAACCGAAACAGGAAGAGGCTGTTCTTCAACAACTGTGAAAAATTCAGCCCTGCATAAGAATAAGAACCCCGCCGATGGAGACGGCACGGAAGGAGAAGAAGAAACAGAAACCGCGGTAAAACAAGAGTGAACGGATGCGTGTTCATTGGCTGAACAAAGCTCCGGTGTGGCATGGAATTCTGTTTCCCTGCTAATATGTGTTTCCTCAGTGATCAAATTTTTAGTAAGTAAACGTAATTACAACCAACTGGAATCAAAAAATGAAACATAACTGTGGTGACTGAAATGACTTTTCTCTAAATATCTATACAAATGGAATCAAATGCAGAAAGTACTTCTTGACTGCAGGAAATGTGACTGTACTGAATCTATTTGGAAGTGGTTACTTTCGATCAACACTCAAGATTAAGCGAGTCATTGAGCTCACAAATGGGGTCAATTAACCTGGGGAGAGTGCAAACGCAGTGCCCCACATCCAGAAATGACACGTTTGAGGTTCCCACGCTTGGGGATTTTGCAGGGGTCAGCACCAACGGTGTGCAATGGCTGAGCCTCGGCCTGCGTGGAACACCTCCGCCCCTGCCAGGTAAATAAAATAGTAAATACTGCAAAAAGATTGTTCATCTTCTCTTTACCAAACGAAAGACTCCAGGTTTATTTCTAAAGGCAGGTCGAGAATAAACGGCTGGTAAATTCACGACCGACAAACTGAAAAACATATTTTGTCTAATAAAAGCCTAAAATCGAGGGGGCCGGTTAGCGACGGAAGCTAATGATTAGCTCTCTATGGTGTGGAGCCTCCCCTCCAACACAGCAAATAAACTGCATTTATTCCTCGTAGCATTATCGCTAAAGGAGGCAGAGGAAGACGTAAACATGTGACGCTAAGAAGAAGAGATGGAGATGCCTGTGGGTAGGCTAAAGCAGCGAGTAGAACTGGACGGCGTAGAAGTCAGTCAGAAGCGTTGCTGTCAATGAAACCACTTGTAAACAATAACAGGGGAAAAGCCTCCTTCCACTGTAAATATGTTCTGACTGGGTGTCGATTTATGACAGCAGCGATGTTCGCTGCACCTTCACTTGCACATAAATTTCCCCAGGACGGAACAATCAAATCAGTATCCACATACAACATCGATGCCACGGCGGTGCAGGAGATGGGCTGCTATGAAATCATACGCGAGAGGAAAGTGCCCGGAGCTGACTGATTTGCATCATCTAACATTACAGAAAGATGGCGGAGAAGATGTGACGAGAGCCCTCTTTATGAAAAATTATTGGGATCTCATTAACGGACAGCAGCACTGACTTCAGGAGGGATAAAGTTTGCAAAGACCTGAAGTAGAGCATCATGTCACAGATGCCCGACTTGACATGTCAGCGGCGTCCAGTTTGTGTTATAATCACACATTATTTAGACTTAGATCTGATTTAACATTACATTCCATTTCTTCCCCTCTCCTGCTTTAACTTGACACTTTATTTCTCCTCCTCAACTTACCGTGCCAGCCCATGGAGTAGGGGAAGGAGATTTCAAAGAGGTTATCGTACTTGGTCAGCAGGCGCTTCATCATGTCAGCCAGACCTGACAAAGAGACCAGAGAACAGCAGAGGGAGAGATCTGTTAGTGAGCAAGTTAATAATGGATGACTTGACCGTGCAGGAGTAAAAAAAACTATACTAAATCAATAGTGAATGAGAGTTGAGCAAGTGATGTACAACAGGAAGAGGCTGTAAATTGAAAAGAAAATGGGACCTTTATCATTCTGGGGGGGGAAAATTAAAGATGGAAGAAATGCCGTGATTAAGTCAGACAGAACAGTGTGAAAAATAAAACACACACCTGCTGGACAGACACACGCTTTTATGACCACACTGATTTAAGGTTGAGATACAATTAATAATTCCAAGCACAATGTGATTAGAGCGAGTAATCCTGTAAACGTACACATCCACCAGAAATGAGTTTGCCTTAAATAGAAATAAAGCAACTCATTTTTCTCCCTTCTTTTTCAGCATGTAGAGAGAGAATAAGGGATGAAAAACTATCTGAAGGGCCCATTAGTGGCACAGGTGAAACTAAAGATGGGCAGGATGCGACGCTTCGAATGAACAATTCGGACTTTGAGGAATCACTTTTGTCACGGCCGCACGGTGACAGACGTCGGCTGCTGACGGTATCGACTCTGCATCACAACTAATCAAACCTCCTGCCTGACATTTAAACACCACTGTGATTGCAGATGTCTTCTTAAGTGTTCTAGAGGTGTTGAACAAAAAAAAAAAAGTAACAGCTCTTTGATACAGACAACAACCACAGAGATCAATAACAGCAATATATAACAGAAGGGGGATACACAGTGCAGAACCATACAGTTGGTGTGAGAAAATTTGATTTAGATGTCGGATGATATTACGAACCTATTAACAAATCGTTTCCATTTCACCTTAATTAATTTTGATACGAATTGACAATCATTGCTGCATTGCTTCAGATGATTAAATGGCAATTTTTAACAAACGTGAACGTTTTACATTCTACAGGACAAAATATCAACAAACAGGCAAACAGACGACGGGTCCCTGGGCAGAAACTTTGAAACAGTTTCAGAGTAAAAGCATATTTTTAAACACAGCAATACAGAACCATTATTTCACTTTGAACAAATGTGATTAAATCGTTGGTCAGCCAATCAATGAATCGATCTAGACTAAATCGCTAAATTTCTAGTCATCTAGATTTATTGAAACACTATTTTATAATAGTCTCAAAACTCTTAAAGGAAAATGCCTTTTTTTGCCTTGTCGAGCTAATGATCCTAGTGAGCGAACTCCTTATTGGGGTTATTTTAAAAAAAAAAAAAAAAACAATTTCAGGTAGGTAGATTGTGAACTTTTTTACCCTCAAATTCCGAGAAAAAGGGCTTTATTTAAAAAATACCATAATTGTTTTTCTTTAAGTTTGGAGTATGCTCTGTGACAAATTTTCAGTTTATAACTTGTGTAACTTGAGAATTGGACTGACTTGGAAATTACTGCGTTTTTAGTCCCATCTGCTAACATGGAGGGCCTTATGTGATATACTGCAACCAGCCACCAGGGGACCATAGAGATGTTCTGGCTTCACTTTGGGGGGGGGGAGGGGGCTCATTCTCTATTTTATGGCCAGTGGCTGAACTAATTTGGCCCTTTAATCGATTGATCCGATTCTTAATATTGATTTATTGATAACTGAATGATCATTAACACCCTTAACGGACCCACCTGTTGTGAGGGTAAAGCTCCAACCGGACCACAGGGACCAACCGTTACCTGACACAGTTTGATGTAACTGGAAGAAGAGAATCTGAAGTCGGGGCGGTGCACAAGAATATTGTCACCTGACTGATTTGTTGTTGTTGTCTCCGATGTGGAGTGTGAAGATGTGCTAATGTGGCGTCTCTGCAGACCCTGACCGCTCTTATCTGTGCGGCTCCGGCTTCACATCCTTCATTAAACTCTAAATTAAACACCAAACGGACTCCTCGGTGTCAACGCAAGTCCTCCAAATGAGCCCTTAGTTAATTTATAAAGAGAGAGAGGCGCTGGTAGGTAGTCTCACCAGATCACCTCGATCTAAAGACAATTAATCCTCTGACAACGGCAACATCTGCTGGAGCCATTTAAATGCCATAATGTCGGGAACAAGGGGGGAGGACAAAGCTAACCATTATCAAAGCAGATTATTGTACATAATATTGGTTGATGTGATGATAAAGAAACACATTAAAGAGCAACAAACTAAACTGTAACACCTTTTAATTAGCAAAATGTTAGACATATATTTAAATAAATTAGCTTTTAAATTTGAATAATTGTCTTTTGTCTCCAGTGTTCAGTTAATTGACTATTACTGATATTTAGTGTTTGGAAACAAAATTTTTTAAATTGTGTTGTTAATCCTTGAATTACCACTTTAATCTCAAAAACTTGACCGTTTTTTCTGAGAATTTCTATCTCAGAGTTCAGGGAAACAGAAAGTTGGAATCCGCACATATTCAGAACTCTGAGTGTTGGTGCGCATTCTTTTGTTACATAAAGCTGGCTTTGTTAACAGCTACTTTGGTTGCTGTTTTATGTGTGCAGCCTTGTTTTCTTACATTATTTGATGCATATATGATATATTTGTGAGTTTGATTCATTTTTCATTAAATAAAGTCGTTGGCGTTGGAGATGACAGAGTGTGCAGGAGATTCAGAGACACACACACTTACCCTCCCTCTCCTCTGCCGTCAGGTCATTGATTCGGAGGACATGTCGCCGTGGCAACAGCAATGTCTGGTAGGGCCACGTTGCCCAGTATGGAACCACCGCCAGCCAATCAGAACTCTCCACCACCACGCGCTCCTGGAAACACGGACGTAATGTTTCTGAACGTTTAGGGAGGCAAAAGTTTGTGGACTTTATGTTGTTAGTCAGTGTAAATGTGAACATTTTGGAGGAGAAGATGATTTAAATCACAAAACCATTAATGCTAGTTCCTATAAATCCAACCATACAACTTCATTAGTTTGAAAACGATAAAATATTGCTTCTTGCACTGTAGAGAGAGAAGCTTTGTGAACAGACGGTTGAACGTCATGTATTGCTTTCACTGTCCAGACTGACGGAGATCAACAGCTTATTTGCACACACGCGATGATGGTTCCCAGGGGATGTTTCGGAGAGAACACTTCTTATTTCGTCAACGTGTCAGGACAAATCAGGTGCGAACTGTCAATTTGGCCACATTCAATCCATGAGTCACCAGGGCTGCATCTTCCTCACCCAGTTCTTTGTTTAAATGAGCCATCGTGTCTTGTTTTTTTTTTGTTTTTTTTTGCATTTCCATAGGCTGCAAATTAAATCTTTTCTCTCTTTGTTTTAGAGCGCTGCCTTGTATCATCATGTAAGGGGTGGAGTTATCAGATGGTAGGGGGTGGCGGGTGGAGAAGGTTTGTACAGTCATGGAGCTCCAACAAACATTTTCCAACCATTACTTAACATTTCGTTTCACACCCGATGTTTCTGCGTATGTGATGTCAAAGTCTTCATGCCGTGTTGCGGCGTTACCGAGATGTTCTGCATTAATAACATAAATGCACTGAGACTGCAGTGAAACATGATGCACATCCTTGTGCACAGGAGCAGTTTGGTAAGCCTGCGCTTCCTCTTCCACGCTTCACAGCCATTTACCACACCTCTACATTATTATCAGCACACATACTGTACATACAGTTGGTGCCTATTGAGTTGATTCCCAACATGAACATGGATCAAAACAAAAACACAGAAAAGCTTGACTGAGCATGTTTTTTTATAATCATCTGATGCCAAAATGACATTAAAAGGTGAGACTGTCTGTTTGCAGCAGGAAGCCTCATTCAAATCATCTGTTTAATAAAGAATATGTCAGCAGCCAAACAAGCTAACGATTGTCCACAAACACAAGCCGACTCTGTTATTACGATCCATCAGAAATGAATTAGCTGTGTGTGTATATGTGCGTGTAATCTGAAGTCAGCTTCATTCTAATCCCAAAACAACACAAACAGTCTCTGTGCTGTTGTCACCATTGGATTTCCAGTAACCCTGTGTTAACACACATTGTCCGACACAGTTCAGTCGGATCACGAACTGAAATGGAAATGCCGGCGTGTAAAGGCCTCGGAGCATAAACAGGTATTTGCAGCGTGGGTCGATAGTCAGCGACATCAGCATAGTTATTAATTGATTTTTTTGGACACTCAGGGCAGAAGAAGCCTGCAACAAGGTGATAAACAAAAAGACCTGACATCTTCTAAAGTTGTTTACAAACAACGCCCTGTTTACAACCGTGTTACTGACGTGTGTGGCCTTCATGTGCTTTTGTTCACCTGATGAATCCGATGAAATATTCACTTTCCCTCTGGTTAGTTCTTCACCAACATCTGACAGAAATATGCATTTCTTTACCTGCTAAAATAATTGACTATGTTCAGTTGCTAACTGTGTTCGTCTACCGTTTCGTGCTGAGCAGAGGCCTAAATCGACACAAATAAAGATGGCTAAAGAGCTTCCACTTGTGTTCAGAAAACGAAGCCAGAATATCCTGGACATGAGTGCTGCCATTTTTTTTTTTGCTGTTAACGCCATTGGGAGTCTAAGTCAACAAAGTAGTGAAAATCGTGAGAAAGGCTCAGCTGTCAATCATAGTCTTTCACGCCGTTATATCGTAAAATATCAAATAAAAACCAGACTGATCAGAAAAATGAACACGTCTGCATGATAACAACTACTTAAAATGACAAACATCGTAGTTTGAAAAACAACATGTTTGACATGCATGGTGAATTTTTATTTTGCTCAACGTCCTATGTGCTAACACTGAGCGAATAAGGTGTTTTAATCTATCCTACAGCCAGCCACCAGGGGGCGATCAAGGTGGCTTGAATTCACTTTTAGAAAGCTCGTGTTCAACTTTATTTTTCACTCAAAAACAGTCCACAGTAGATTCATCATAGATTGTTTATTGCATCTATACATTTCTGATGGCTCTACTCTGATGTCACTTAAAATTTCATGCATATATAATTTATCCATCCGGCAGCCACCCAGACACATTATTTTCAGCCATTTAGAGACCTCAGATTTAACTTTCTTTGTACTGTCTCAAAATACAAAGGAAGTTTTTCTGTTGGCTGCTGACTTCTGCCTTTGGCACATGCGTGATGCACCAGGTTACAGTCAAAAACACATAACATTCACAATTTGCAGCTGTTGCATGTGACGGACGTGCCCCGCATTGGACCCGTCATGGTTAAGGGCTTTGTTAAATCTCTTTGATGCAGTACTTTCCTGTCCTTCAAAATATTATGCATGATCTCACTCGCCAACCAAAAATATTAATTTTTATGACCCACCCAATCTGCAGGTTAGTCTCTTGCCACAGTTATTACACAGTCAAGGTGCCATTAAACCAAAACAAAAGGCGGAAAGTGGAGTTAAAGAATTGTTATATATTCATATATATGCTGTATATATTTTTTATTGCTACCAGTTAAAACTTTTTTTAAAGCTCCTGCACACACAAGTGTCTAGATTGTGTTTAATTTTACTACCAACATGAACAAAGTTATTTTTTTGGTGGTATTTGTTTGTTTTTCTGTCGGTCTGTAAGCAGGATAACACAAAAACTACCTGACCAATTTCCATTAAAAATTTCATCAAAGGTGTGTCTTGGACTGGCCCACCGCTGATTAGATTTCGGTGGCCAAAGGTCAAGCTCACTCAGAGGCCAAAAAGCATGTTTTTTTGGGCCAGAACTCCAGAAAGAACTGAATTAGAGAGGTCCAACTGGTGTCATTGTTGCCAGCCTGGCCATAGCCAGAACCTGTTTTTTAATGGCGCGTTGGGTCCAAACATAGTGTGGTTAACTCACCGTACTGTATGCAATTTTTTTCTAAATGTCCCAGTGTATCGTTTCTGTTGTTTAAATTGCCATCAATTAGGAGATAATAAATGGTTTCACACACACCTCGAAACCAAGCACTTCACTGTTAAAGACTCATTTCTCAATCTGTCAAGATCACATTCGAAACACAATCCACATATACTGAACAGTGGCTGTCCTCTCGTTTTGTTTTAACCGATCCGTTCTTTTCCTTCTGATTTTATTTTCCGATCAAGCTAATCAATAAGTGAATATAACTGAACAAGCAAACGAAGGAGATTACTGGTTACCAGACACCGAAGCCCAGAGAGGCCGTAAGGGGCTTGAACAAACTTGTCCAGGCATTAGTGCATAATTAAGAAGTCTGGAGGGAATGCTGTGGTGTTTAATAACTGTGGAGGAAAAAAAACGGGCTAATCTCACACAATCCCAGCGTGTTCACTTCCCTTAATGATCTGTATTTGCACTCTACAATTCCTCTTGGCGCCTGGTGCAATAACATGACAATGACTTGCCTCTAAATAAATAATTAGAAAGGAAGAAACACGCAGAGGCAATTTTAAGATCACGTGTAAAACCATTAAGAACAGCATTTTATCTCTTCCATTATTGATTTGATTATATTTTAATTTACCCATCGATATTAAATCCCAACATCCTTTCAGGCTCACATTTTTTTTCTCGTGAATTTTTCAGGTTTGTCCTCCTTTTCAATCTTGCTCTCGACTCTCCCCGCAATCTGTCCACTGTATTCATCCTCCGCCGCCTTCAGCGGGATTATACAACCGCACAGCAAAGACGGGAGAAAATAAGAGAGACCAGGATGGAGAGGGGAGATAAAGGTGGAGGAGAGTATATAGAGAGAACGAGTGAAGGACACGTCGCTGACTCTAAATCCCTGAGAGCATTATTCAATTAGCCTTGGAAAGTTTTTGTTTCAAAGTCAAGAGAGTCACCGAGGAGCCGAACCCCAATTCAAACTCCTCCAGACACTGCAGAGTGCCAATTTAGGGTCCTAACCCCAACTTAGGCAGGCATGAAAGAAACACACACACACACCTTAGTGGATAAGAACAAGGGGTTTGAGGCAGTCTTGCAAAAAGACTCTTTCACTCTCTCTCTCTCTCTCTCTCTCTCTCTCTCTC
>KV751375.1:1603566-1622221 GCA_001698575.1 Mola mola | reverse complement strand
TCTCTCTCTCTCACACACACGCACACACACACACACACACACACACACACACACACACACACACACACACACACACACACACACACACACACAGACTTGTGCTTCCACTCTGATTTTATAAAGGTCAGTCCCCATGAGCGGTCGTCCGGTGTGTACTCTGCTCCTCCAAACCTTAATGTCGTCTTCGCTCCCTCTCTCTCGCTCGCACACTCCCAGTGGAACGGCTTCATTCCCCGAACGAATCAGTGCCTGTCTGATTTTCTTTCCCTTCCTACCTGCACGGCTGCGACTTTGTGTCCTCGCTTTCAATCTCCTCTCATTTGCTTTCTTCTCTGCCTCCGTTGTGAGGCCCGCTGTCCGTCTCCAGCCATACTCTCCCCGATGAAACAAATGCTTTTCTCGAGTCGCGTGAAAGAATCGGCTTTGATTAAATAGGAGAAGCTGTTTCATAAAGCGGATCAGCTTCGTGTGTGAAGTGGCCGATCAACAACATATAACGACTGTGATTGTTCACAGAATTTACACCCACTGAAAAGAAAAATGTTTATTTTTCCCCAGACTTGTGCTCACTGGTGTAAAAATAATCATTCTGTACCATAATTTTGTTTAACAACATGAATGCTAACCTCTTAGAATGTCATATATGAAAAGAATGTTTGTTGGGACTGATGAAAGGGTGTATTTTAACCCGAACTGAAGTTTTGTTGTGTAAACTTAATTTAGCATTTCAATGCTGCTCCATCTGTGTGCAAATGGTCATAACTCCAAACTTAGATGATACCACACATCCACCCATGTATGAAAATTTGTGAATGGGCGAATGTGACGAAACCTTGTAAAGTGTTGTGGGGAGTCAGTAGACTTGAAGACGCAATACAGTGCGAGTCCATTTACCATTTGAGAAAGGGTTGATTCCCACAGAGAGCTTCTGACAGAGGAGACTTTCTGTATTACAGAAAGTCTCAAAACGTGTGATTCCAGCTTTCTCTTTTTCCTTTAGCTTTATTTTTCGGACACCCATAAATGAATTTTAGGCAAAACAACACTTGGAGAAATTTAGCCGACAAAACCGAATGGTTAGATTTGGAACCCTTCGGTCAGAAAAGATATGTCATAAAAGTGCCAGCACAACCCCGTGGCCATGTGGCTTTTATCCAGGGTTTGCACCTGGGAGACAGGGGTTTGTATCCCAAAGTAGGCTGTAAAATTGGAACTCTGTCCTTTAGAAGCAAGCAATGAACTCTGAACCTGGAAAGCCTGTGTCTCTCTTTTGAAATACTGTTTAGCTATCAGCCAAATTAAACCGCTACATGCAGGCAGGGCAGAATAGTAGTAAATTATTATTTTATAGTATTTTATTGTTTCGGTTGGTGAGTTTTGGTTTAGGCGCCACAAATACGTCATTTGGTTTATACAACAAAGACAGTCGTTTATGTTTAGGTTAAAAATACACCCTAACATAAGGTTTAACATGTGGTCCAGTAACTGAAAGTCATTCAAGGCGAGAATTCTACTCCCATGACCCACAAAAACTCGCATCAGTGGTGGAAGCCTTAAAGACGAGGTGACAAACTCCTGCATCTGACGAGCTAAACTGGCAGCACGAGCTCTTGGCCTCTGACAGGATAAACGCAACCGAAGTCAGTTTCACGTGTATTAAACAATGAATTAGCATAACTGAGCCATCTCTTTGTGAAAAAGAAGTCGTGGCTCTATCGAGTTTAATTCTCCCGAACAGAGTTCCTTCACGGTTTCCACCTACTGACTGCTTACTAATAAGACATTTGCCAACATACTTAATGCACCCAGAGCTCTGACGCACACACACAAACACACACACAGGGTGTTGGTTTCCCTAATCTCCACGCTGGTTGAAGACGGATGCCACAGCATTATGCTAATGAGTGCCTGCGCTGTCCAATCACACGCTTCGCTGACTGAATGACGAGCAGAGGATGCTGATGGGTAAAAAAGAGAGACAGAGAAGGTGGAGGAGGGTGGAGACAATGAAGGCAGTCGTGGTCAGGAAAATCCAGTGTCACTGTCTCAAACACTGTCTCAAAGACGTTCTCTAAACTTCTGAAGTTTCATAGGCACCATTCTCACACATTCAAACTCCCAGATTCGAAATAAGTAAAACCTTAAATTGCTGATTTACAGCAGCTCTGTGGCACATCCTCCCATAATATTTTTTCTGCATTATTCATTATGATTTAACACTATGTCTGCATTTATTTTCTAATAATAGTATTCTTATTCAAAAGAGTTTAAAAATGAAACATTTTATGCATGTGCGTGGAGGTCCGTACCTTTCTCTCTGCCTCCTGTCTGGCGTACTGCAGCAGCAGCGGCTCTCCGTGTTTCTGATAGAACGCCCTCTGGCAGCGGTCCGACAGAGCCGGCTCATTAGGCAGGAAGTTGCTGGCCCACACCTGTGATGTCACAGGAAGCAGGAAGGAGATTGGAAAGATGATTATGAAGACGATAGTGATGAAGAAAAACTTGCTTTTTGTGCGCTTCTCTCTTGTTAGAATATTTAAGGGGGAAACAAGCAAGCTGCCCACTTTTCTTTTTTACAATAATTCCAAACGACCACTTTAAAGCTGAAATTTTTTTAGGTTTATTCATCAATAAAGGTTTTACAGGTGCAGAGATTTCTGACTCCAAACTGATTTGGAGATTGATAAAGGGGGGCCAACATCGTCATCAGCCAGGTTCCATGTGCGGATTTGATTAAAAAAAAATATCTACAAATCGGGTTATTCATGCCAAAGCAAGTTTGAGTCAAAGTCCATAATTTTGTTTGCTGATGAGCGGGCTTTCAAGTCGACAGGTCGCTTCTGAAAATGTTTTGTCCTTCCTTTTATAGAGCCATCTTAAACTTTTGCAAGGATATCTTGTTTTGGCAACCTCAGCAAGGCTAATAAAAATACACGTTCTTAAAGATGGCCAAAAGATCGTTGGCCTGAATGATCTAAGCTATATCTATCAAGTTAGAGCCACGAAGACCTGGACCCTCTGCATCCTCTCCGCGCAGTTTCGCCTCCCGCCACCAGGAGGGAGATCCACTTTCCAAATCAAATAGATATTTGGGATCATTTGTTCCTTCTGCCTTTGGATTTTTTTTGACAAGCTTTAGGTTGTCATTTTGTGTTGTTGTCGTTGGGTTTTTTGTGTGTGTGAGTTTGGACATAGCACACTTGGGAACGATAAGCCCATTACAGGATGTGCTTCCGCTGGCGGCCGTACCATTACCTTGCAGGCAGAGAACACGCAGCGTGACATCAAAGCAACGCCACACAGTGTACCCTCCAATAAACTTCATCAAAAAGACCACAACACAGTAAAAGAAAGGAACCATGGAGGATATCCAGCAATTCTTGCTGCAAATATTTGTTTTTGTAATCAGTAATGAGATATTTAAACATGGTGCATGTGAGTCCCTCCCCCCCAAACATAACAGGAAGGTAATGATCCTGTCGACCAATCAACGGACTGCAATTAGAGTAGACCCACCTCCCACCCCTTCATGGAACCGAATAGCTCTGGCTGGTACCTCAAGCGAAGGGGGACGAAACTGGAACGGTTCGGTTCACTATTTAAGGGTATCATCCACAAACATAGACAGTGGCGTGCAAAAGAATGTGTACTGTCGATGTTGATATTTACAGCATCTTTTTTAATGTATTATGTCCTAATTGTTTGTATTGTCTGTAATATTTTGCTGGTGAGACATTACGACACCCTTCCAAACATGATTGGGAACCTTGGGCTAAAAATCTGACACAAAACAATGTTGACGCTTCACAGGAATCATAAATCATATCACATTGAAAATCTGATTATTAAAAAACTACAACAAAAGCTGAGATTTTAATACAGATGCTGCTTCCCTTTGAAGTGCAGAGCAGCAGTATCTCTGCCCAATTTAGATTATGTGGATAAAATCTACGCGCATGAAAGCTGTTCACTCGGTTCATCACTCTGCCGACAGGTTCATTACTCACTACTGTGTTTTATATAGCAAAGGCTTAAAAAACATGTTTGTTTTTCCATCATTCATCCCTTATTGAACAATGCTTTGCAACATTTACGCTGGACTGGATTCTAACGGTCTCACGCCTCAGTCAGATTCACTCCGAACTTGGAAAGTCTACTTTTCTGCACCAAACACCGTCCGAACACCATTCGGGAGAACGACAAAAACGCACTTCACCTGCAGCTGTTCGACTTTCCAAATTCAAGATTTTGCATAGATTTGTGTAAACAATTCTCTCAGTATTTTGACATCATTTTAAACAAGGGAAACCTAAATGATGTTTGAGGCTTAAATGAGGATGTAAATAAATGAAACGGTTGGGTCCTCTAAGTCCATGAACCAATCAGGAACTAGATATATGTAAATAATTAAAAAAAAACCTGCTGACAGATGTTCGCTTGTTTGTTTGCTTATGTTACCAGTCGATCACATCTGACCAAACCACGCCCACACAGTCCTGTTAAAGCAGATTAGTGTTTCAATGAGTTCAGCACTGTCTCTCTCTGAAATTATGACCCGGCTACTCGACGTAAACCACAGAGCTTATTGTGAGCAGTTTCATGAGCAAAGTGTGCATCAACTAATATATGAGCTGCTTGTGAGAGGATGGGATGTAAACATCATTGGCATCCTGAGCTGTAATGTTATTTCGCCTCTTGTTCATCAGATGCACATTTTTTTCTGTGTGGTGATTCAGAAAGAAAATAGTAATGCATAGTTTTCTAACATACATAGTAATTTGCTGCTAATCACCAAAAAGATGCAGGATCTCTTATTGTTCTCCACAAAACAGATGTAAGAACAGATTTTGGGGGATTTTCATAGCACCGCAGATGATGTAAAGCAAGTACAAATAAGCAAAATGTCACAGTCACAACAAATTCCAGCTGTGCCAGCTGTGAGATGTTTTATTTAAGGCACGACAGAAGATTCAGTCAAAGTTATCACAATGTGAAAGTCAGAGCAATTCTCCGAATGCTGACAGGGACAGAAACACACAGCGCGCTCCCTGACAGCCAATAATAACATTTCTAAACAAAGATTTACAAGTTTAAAGCAGCCGCTGCCACTGAGACAAACACGCCGCAGAAACTTTCCACTCATCAGCCACCAAATGTCACCGTGCGGCAGACGGTATTTACACTCAGCGGGACGTCGGCGTTATCTGTGATCGAAAAGGTAAACACCCCCAGAGAACGCAGGTCATTTAGTTTGAGGAAAACATTCGCGTGTCTCCACTAACAGTTCTAAATTGCACTCTGGGAAAAAAACAAAATAGCTGCGGCTTGTAGTTCGGTTACATTTCAGAGAGCTTTTTATGCGTCGTGTCTAGTTTCAGACATTTGGATGATTCATGTCTGCACTTGATGGGGTTTAAATGGCTGTTAAAGCAGGAAACGAATGCAGAGTGACTGAAAACACACTACCTGAGAAAACAAGGTTGTGAATAGCAGGTATTTACATATGGGTTTGTCACAATAACCGTCCAAACTGATGGATACAAGTAGATGCACGAATGCAAAATGCAACACTCTGAGAGCACATTCGTGCTCACCAGAATATTGATTATCATCGCTGCACTGGGGAACCAAGCTGCCTGTCACCTCAGTGACTTTTGGTCGTGCTCATTTTTTCCCCTTCCGTAGCTGTTGGAGAGATTTTAGGTCTTTTACACTGTATCTGTGTCACCAGGAGTGGCTCTTCCAATTATACTATTCTATCAGCATGAACCGAGTAATAACGAGAGGCATTCTCTTCTAGCCGTGCTGCTTCAGGCTGCGTGGCAATTTGTTTTCTGATTAAACACTCCTCCAGTTTTTTTACCCAGAATGCAGTGCAACGATCACACTGTCACAGGCTCTGACAAATTCTTCTTCACAATGGGGGATTAAAAGGCGCATCAAAGGGACGGTTCAGCCTCAAATCAAATACACACATTGTCTCATCTCACCTGGAGGGCTGTTTATCAGCCTGGAGTGGAGGTAGATGCCTTATCTCCAATGGGATGGAACTAGACGAAACTTCCCTCGCTGTGCACAAAGCGCCAAGGAAATACGTTTCAAAAAAAATCAACAGCAGTGTCTCTTTCCAGAAATCAAGACCCAGTTAGTCAAGATAATCTTAGGGTCTAGCTAAGCTAAGATTGACATAAATAAAGATGGACAATGTGTCGCCACTTCCTCCCACTGTACAAAAACGGAGCCATTCATTTCCTGGAAACGAACGCTGCCATCTTGTGCTGGTGATGGCGTTCGGAGCCCGAGTCTGTGCAGCGGAGATCGGGTGGTGAGGCCGCATTATTGATCGTGCCGGACAGACACGCACGCACCCGACTGTGAGAGCTAATCTGTAAGTCATGACAGCAGCAAATAACTAATTAACATCTAAGTGATCGGAAAAATGACCAGGACATACAGTACATTATCAAATAACAACTAAAATGTCAAAAACCATCTGCCAAGGTGGCCCAAGTCCAGCCTGATATAATGGAGGAGGATAGGGTTATAACCTATACTGCAGCCAGCCACTAGGGGGCAACAGAGATGCAGTGGCTTCACTTTTGAGGAAATCTCACGTCAGGCATCCTTATTCGCAGATGGATACAGCTCAGGTGAGGAAGATGTTCAGGTTTACATGTCGGGAGCACGAGCTGCCCACCATTTAATAAATACACGTTTCCTTCGGTGCAGCGATAGAAAATAATATAGCTTCTCCGTGAAACTGCTCACAACATGATCTGTGGATTATGTTCAGTAGATTTCTATGTTCAGTAGATTTCAGTAGGGTCGTGATTTCTGGAAAGAGACATTGCTGCTGAGGTTTTCAGATATATTTATTTTGTGCTTTGAGTACCAAACGTGGCGTGTGATCTAGTCCCTTATATTCAAGAGAAGGTAGACATCTCATCAACAACTGAGCAACTCACACCAGTCCAAACAGTCCGAATGGATAAACATTACCACACGGACGGGCGAAAGGTTCCTGTAACTGCATGGAGGAAGTATCCTTCTGATAATCGCGGTGTTGGCATTATTTTAAAATCCAGAGGCAGTTTGTGTCCTGCCGTCACATATCTGTTTCCTCCTAGGGTGAAAATGTTCTGAATGGCTTTTCAATACTGGCTGAAAGGGCTTTACCGTGTTTACGTTCACAATCCCGGAGAGAGAGAAAGAAGCTGACCTGGTTGACTGTAAATACTGTACATCTGCATGTTCGACTGTATGTGTGTGTGTGTGTGTGTGTGTGTTTGCATGCCTGCCAACATCTGTAGCTGTTGGTCTGTTTGTACACCTGTGTTTCTGTATACACGGATCTTCCAGCTATCAAGCAGCAGACTGTTGATTCTGGGAGAACAGTCAAGACAATACATGCGAGAAAAACAAAGTGAGTTCTCTTCCCACACGACAGAACTTCTGGGAAGAACAAGCAGCTCTCCATGGTGGCACCTATTTTGACATCTGTGACCAACGTAGACCCGAGCGCCAAATGTTCCGAACACACAGTTTCTGCTCCTAATGTGAAAACGGATGTTACTATTCTGGCACCAAAAGTTTTCCTTCCTCCACATGCAGCTCTGCTCCTATGAGACCAAACTTATCAGAAGCAACGCTGCCTCCAAACCATGATTTACATTTTCTGTTCGTTATTCTTCAAAGTTTCAGATCTCTGCTTCTTACGTTTTGGCCTGAAGGGGTTGTCTCGCTCTACAAACACACGCACAAATGTATGCTTTTTTTTTCTTGCACTTTGATGTCTTAAGAAAAGGAAATGTGAACTAACTAAAAAAAAGAAGACTGTATCCAGTTGTTACTGGACCACACTGGAATAGATCTCAATAGTCATACAGATAGAAACAAGACTTTCAGGACACATTATTACATGTGTAAGGGCTTAAAACCATCTTAATCAGTAATACTCTCCTTACAGTCAAGCTATCTTAGTCTGTTTCTTAAGTGCCCTTCTGAAGTAATAAATAACAAGTAAAAGATGTCAATCAAGTCAAATCAATTAGACACTGTGTTCAATGTTTTTCTGAGGTCACATACTGCCCTCTGCTGTTACTTCTGTATATTACAACACAGACTCTGTTCTGCGAGTCAAAACCTGGATCATTCGAAATGTTGACAATGAAATCGGCTGAATTACTGTGAGGCTCCAGCTACTTTTTTTCTCTTTTGACTGATCAATTATTCGGCTAACTGTGATATGTTCTATGATACAGTTAAAGGCCTTTATGAGGTTTTGTGATTGTAAATCTTCCATTTTCAAATGCTCTCATTCTGAATATAGTTGTTTCAACTTAAACTTACAGTTTAGTCTTTTTTTTCACGTATGAAAGGGCAGCAAACTGTAATATAAACTGTTTATTAATGAGCTTTTCATTGTTTCCTAAACACACAGGAAGTCCTACTATGCTATGATAGTAATTCACTTTTAATTTAGCAAATAACCTCAGCTGGAATAACATAGACTTCTTTGGGTTTGAATTTTGGTGGAAACATTTGGGATAATGTGCAACTGAACAAAATATATAAAAAAGGTTCTGGTCATTTTTACACATTACAGATTATTCTTACACATTTTGTGTTAGAAAATCATGAGCCTGTGTGTGCTGCTGTTGGTACGAATCAACTCTGATGCCTGATGTGGTTTTCATCTGTTGCACTGCTGTCGGGCCTCTCAGTGGCAGTGGTCTTTCCATTTTAGGTTTCAGGCAGCTTCATTTGTTGTGCACCTTGCTTGTACAGCTGACATATTATTTTGAAAATACATCTCTCGCTATCTCTCTTGCCTCAGTCACCTTCCTGAGGAGACCAGAATGGTAACTAAACAAGTTAAAAGTAATATACTGTAGATGTGACTGTTTATAATAAAATTACAAACAGTGGAAAGACAGGACACAGTCATTGGTGATTTGAAAAACCAGCAACTTCGATGTAAACTGGACCAGTGAAACAAACCCGTATCGTGCCAGGTAGATAAAGGTGTTGGTGTGTGTGTGTGTGTGTGTGTGAGTGGATTTCCCACCTGACAGTGAGGATGTGGGTTTGAACATCCCATCATAGCTCCTTTATTCTCAAAGATCTAGATGGAAAAGGAACATGAAGAGGGTTTACTCGTTTCACCCTAAAAGCAGACAAAAGGCTCTGAGGACATGAGAGCTCCCCAAAAGTGAAGCCAAAACGTCTTGATCGCCACCTGCTGGCTGGCTGCAGTACAGCTCACAAACCCTTCTCCTTCCATGAATGTTTAACCTCTTTTTTTTTTTTTTTGCTTTTATGGTACCTTGAATGTATATTTTAGGAAAAATAGCTATGATAAATCCACTGTGTGCCAACATGGACTGTAAAAGATGAACATGAGCTTTACACTTCGATTGTCTCCTGGCATCTGCCTGCTGTGAATCTTTGCATTTGCAGGCGCCTGAAAAGGGATTTTCTCAGGACAAACGGATTATTAAGGCAGAATGCTGTAGCCCTCTGCTGATATTATAATACTTCCACTTCCCCCTGCAGCTACGTACGTGTTTGTTAGTGAGAATTTGTACGGATCCCAAATGATTCGGCATCTTACTTTGTAACACGTCATATGATGTCTGCACTCACAGGTGTTTCGAAATCTCAGAAAGGAAGTTTTGATTTGTTGTGATGCAGCGACAATCACATAATCTGCCAACATCTGTCACCATGCAGGGAGTGTGGATGACAAAAAGAGATGTATCCAAAAATTCTTTATTTGAAGCATCTTGTCCTTTTCATCTCTTTGCTTGTTAACAACTGATCCAAAAACGTATATCTTATAAAACAGGCAGTGTTGTTTTTGTGTAATATTTGCTGTCTTGCCAAGTCTTAAATTTTATTTTCACCTTGACCACTAATAGGAGTTCAGGTTGTTTTTGCAGCCTTTGTTCCGTCCATACGGAGTCTCTGGTGAAAAACAAGTGAGGAGAAATGAATTTGCCTGAGATTTCTCGCTTCGGGTCGATGTCTCTTTATATCAAGATGATAAAAATAAGCTATACTGTAATTTATTATCCCGCAGGGGAAAATACTTACTAGAGCTACATACAGCTGCAGGTAAGTTAAACATTTGACATGTTTGAACATGGTAAACAGACAAACATAAACAAGAGCACTAAAATAACCCATAAATACTGCACATGCCCTGAAGTTAAAGGAGGAATGATACAGAAATTAATAATAATCAAATGAGGTAGTAATCCTAAAAACCACAAAACACAAAGTTAAACCAGTTGGATCAGAAAGGTGCTACGGCAGCTACTGTGCAGAGAAAATAAAAACAAAAACAGGTATCACAACAGCATTGGACATTAAAGTGCTGAACAGTTTTGGCATAAGGTGATGGCGGTCCTAGGTTGAACTTGAACTAATGGCAACTTGAATCAGTAAACCTTGAAAGGATTTAGAGATGATGTAGAGATTAGAAATTTCAGCACATTGTTCATCGTTCTCAAGATATCTGTAGATTCTTCAAGAATATAGGTATTATTATTGTTCAAAAATGTCTCGGTGAAAGCGACGCTTTTGTTCCGTTGGCAGATTTTAAGAGCTGCCTTTTTTATCAGTGAACAGGGGGGAAAAAAGCACAATTTTATATCCAGATTCACACATCTGTTCAACCAATTAATGAGTCAGAAGCAAAAAACATACTGCAAATAGCTTCTCAGCTCTACATCTATCAGGAAAAAATTGGTATCTTTATTTGCTTTAATGGTCTGAACGCATGACGCAGAAAGCATTTCACTGACTCTTCAACTGATTCACATCTTTCCCTCTCACTGTTGCTCTTTGAATGTGTGTGTTCGCCCCGAGGTGCCATTAAAGTTTTATCCAAGCCAATACAGGACACATAAAAATGAAAAATTGGAAAGGGGAGAAAATGTAAATCTCAATGACGCTGAAGCTCAGGGTGGAAAGTTAACCTGTTGCAATTCTACAGGTATTAAACCCTGCAGTAATCCCATCAATAATATGATGAATGTGTGTGTATCCCATACCTGAACCCAGGGGTACGTGGCGCCTAGTTCTTCAACAAGCCCCGCCCACTGGTTAATCACCTTAACAACCTCGTGTTTTTTCATGAGAGGGAGGATGACGTCGGACCAGGGATGGAAACACATGACCTTACTGGAAAATGACATAAAGAGAAGGTGTGTTAGAACTGAAACATCACAAACGTAAGCAAAGATGGCCGCCGCATCTGCACTTCTTCTCATTGTACAAAAATTTCACGATACAAGTGCTGCTTTCTTGCGCTGGTCATGAAACCTGAATGAATCTTTGGGAAAAAAAAAAAAAATGTGTTTAATGTGTATTGCTATACTGCAGCCAGCCACCAGGGGACAATGAGTGTGTTTTAGCTCTCATGTTGACAGTTAAAACCAGGGAAGTCATCTATTAGGATGTTTTTTGTTGTTGCTGCCCTAATTGTCACTAATGTGTAATGCAGTGGACAATAAAACAAAAATTTAAGGGAAAGCAGTTAAACTTTTGCTGGTTTTCTGGAGTAAATATTTAACAGGCTTGTAAATTGTACCATCCTATAGACAGTAATACAATGTGATGGCCACAGCCACACACAGTACAGCTACCTGGCTGAGGTCGGGCTAAGCGTGGAGCCTGGGTTTATTCGTGTTTAGCTTAGTTTGCCTCTTATGACTGTTCACCCTGCTCCTATATAAATCCCTTATGCCTCATTTTGTCAGGTCTGTTCTATTGCGTTGTAGTTTTTTAGTGGTTAAGTTAAGTTGGCCTTTTAAGGGCCCTGATTTTTTTTGCATACTCATCTGCCTTTGGTTACTTGTGCCAGAAATGTATTTTTTGGAGAAATCAACCATTTTGTGGAACTTCAGAAACCCATATTTTTGAATGTGCTTTGACTGCCTGATTCGTGCATACATTCAGGTCCTCCTCACGTTTTTTTTTTAATTTATTGGAAAGATAAGAAACGAGCGGGACAGAGGTTGTTTGGTTGAGACCAGCTGTCGAAGTCAAACGTCAGGTGAGTCAGATCAGATGAATTGATCATATCTGGACATTTGATGCTGTTTGGACCATGAACATGATCACAGGGTGCAATTATGTTTTTGCACTTTATACTTATGAAGCGTTCGTATTTAGTGTGTGTCTATAAATGTGTGTCTTTGCTTGCAGCTGTACCGACTGTCAGAGTGAGAAGAATGAAGTTTGCATCGACAGGCAGGCTCTTCTTTGGCTACAGCAGCTTGTACAAGATCAATAATTAAACATGACTTTGGTGATTAAACTCTGAGCAGAACCCCAACGGTCGGATGAATGAATTGTTCATGAGTATTATAGGAGCTGCCTGAACTCTGTGGGTGTATGTGAGCTACAACTGTGCACTTGCTCAGGTATGGCAAAGTACAAATTTAAGGTACTTGTACTTGGCACTCAGAGTAATGCAATATAAACACATTTTGTGTGTGTTAACACAACTACAGCGCTAACATGTCGATATTAAGCAGGTGTGATCCCCATCATAGTTAAGCGTATCATCAGCAAATAATCTGCAAACAGGAAGTGTTATTCATTGCGTGTTTGGTCCTAAATCACAGCGTCGCACACAATAACATTCACTGTTCTACGCTCACTTTCTGACTGATTCTGAGGAGTCCCCCTGACAGGAGTCCAGATGTATTATAATCTGGATGAACTTGATATCCACACACCCACATCCATATCCAACACGGCTAAATCACAGATCTCTGACTACTTGTGGGCCGTGTTTTATTAGTTGTATTCTGCATCAGTTTCATAAGAAGTGACAAAGTTCTAAAATAATAATTTAAACCAGTGATGTTCTAATTTAGTGACAAAATATGAAAAGTTGCATTCTGATCAATACAGTTAGTCAGAACCTATTAATTTAGAGTTTTTTTAAAGTCCAGTTAGAGCAATTGATAAAAAAACTAATTTCTAAAGCTAAGCTAAAGACTAAAATTAGATGATTCGATTTTTTTTTTTTTTTTTTTCATGAACAAAGTCCCTTTGTGCCGTATATAGGAGGGATTTGAGCATGTGGATAATTTATCTCCACCCCTGGACTGCAGCCAGAGCGAGCCGGAGCTTACCTGCTCTGTCATCTTCTGACTTTTAAACTAGTTTACTATACGTTGCACGGTGGCAAGTTCTAACACTGGAGTAATTCAGCCATACGTGTTTGAAACAAACATGGATTCCCAGGAAGAAGAGGAGGAGCTACAGGTACAAGGTTGCTTACAAGCTGAGGCATCAGAATAGTCAGTTTTTCTTTCTACAATGCTAAGCCCCGCCTCCACAAGTGCCCAGGATTGGTTCCGTAGGTATTCTACACAGAAGACCCGGGCTGTCAGAAACCCCTCAGTCATGATGTCAACAGCTTATTTCAGTCACGTTCAACAATCAAAACCTCAAATGTCAAAAACGTGATTTTCATCGGAGGCGTTGAGTTAAGTACAATGTCAAGGTAGTTTTTCATTTGCAGAGAATTTTCGTTGAAAAACTGACAGATAGAAACCATAAAAACAATAGACACAGATACTGAGATTATGGATTATGCTAGAAAATAACTAACTGTACTAGTAGACTTCATTTTCCAGTCATATCCAGGACAATTGAGGGAATTACAGCTACACCGTCACGCCTGTAGAATTAAAGTGCTGCCAAATCTTTGGTCACAGCATTTTCAGATCAATCTGCTGAGAGGGAGTGTATGACTGAGTCGTTATAACCTCATCCTCATTTCCCTTTTACCTCCCATGACCCAAATCCCCCGAAATCCCATTTCCCACTTTGTTTTCACTCTAATTGGCTCTCTGAATGTTGCTACAGGGCAACAAGTACTAGTCATGTTTCTGAATTCCTCTTTCATTGGCCATGGTACGGACTGAACCACGAACTGACCAAGGCAGTTGTAGCCATTACACAGCAGAGGAAAACTACCCGGAGATTGAACAGTCAATATAAAGACGGATCAGCACGTCAGCCAGCATCAGTGCTTCATCACTCTCTGACTGCCTCAGCGTCTGCCAACACTTGGGATATAACCACCAGCGTTCACCTCGCACATGCAGCACAGAGTTTTGATTTAATCTTTTTGATTCCACAGCTGGGTGACTCTGCTGTCAGGCGGAATCATCCAAGGATTCCGGGAACGTAGGACTGTTCAGGAACACCATCCAAAAAAACGGCAATGGCATATTTAGGGAGGTGATGGAGTGCAGCTATGAAGCTAAGCCCTATAGCCCGTTTCACAAATATCTGAAGTGACATTTTTAAATAGTTAGTATTGAAGTTTGTCGCTAGGACAAATTAGCTCAGCAAGGCTACAAAATTCAATGGTAGATAAACTTTTTTCTCTTTTCTTTTTACCTTAAATACATTCAAAATGTCATGGCAAATGTCAGGTAACATGGAGTAACTATCTACGGTGAAACAGTTGTGTGTTTATGACTCAGTATCTGTAAAGATACTGTCGCTGGCAGAGCTCCCCAGGCATGATCCATCAATTGGCACTGATTCTCACTGGTTTCCCATGGTCACCAAAGAAAACACATTGTACGTATCTATTCCATGTTACCAGACATTTGACACCATGACTTGATTTGCAAAAATTCTTATTGCCCAAAAGCGATTTATTAACAATCTGACATGCCCTGTGCTGTTGCATTGTATAGCCTTGTCGAGCTAATCAGTCCTAGCGTGAACTCCATATTGCAGCAATTTTCAAAAAAACTGTATTTTATTTTGTGAAATTTTCATTCCCCATAAACGAGGAAATAGGGGTTATAATGTAGGTGTCGTTTCTCTGTCTAGTTAGTTTTCCGTTTCCTGTTTTATTTTGGTAGTGTCTGGTCGTATCCTCGTTTTCCTGTCAAGTGTTTCCTGCCATTGTGTCTCACCCACCTTTGTGAGTCCCGTCTGCACCTGGTCTTGTACTGAAATTCTCCTTTAAAGGTATAGTCCATCCCAGATTTAGAAACACATACATTTCCTCTCAATAATAGTGCTAGTCGTCCATCCAGATAGATTTGGTGTGAGTTGCTCAGTTTTGGAGATATCGCCTGTAAAGATGTCTGCCTTCCCTCCAGTATGATGAAACTAGACAGAAGTTTGCTTCAAACTGAGTGACTGGATGTTAGGTTTACATGTGAGGATTCCAACACACAGCTGGGAAATTTAGTAGAACCTAGCTGAAATTAGCAGCTAACTCAGACCAGTAGGAGAAATTCTACAACACAGGGTGCAATCGGAGGGTTGTGAGCTCCATACCCTCTGAGCAGAGGACGAGAGTGATGGTTATTTTATTGTTTAGAAAATTGCAACTTGGCATATGTGTTTAACACCACACTAGACACCGACGCTGCTGTGTTTTTGATAACAGAATGCCAGCATGTTATCTCAACTCACACACTGTAGCGCCATTTTGATCATCTTTTTTGTGTCTCTGTAAAAACACTTTCAGGAATATTGTGTTTACTGTTTTTATCATTTGATCATAAATACAAGAAAGCACACTGAGAGCACGGACATTCACCAGAGCTGAACACTCCATGTATTATTCGTTGAATTACAATCAAAAATCTTAAAAATTACAGGATCCAGATGGTGATCCAGATCACGACCAAAACCTAATTTAATACTGCATTTAGAACGGGCACTGTTGATCTACAGCCTGTGAATGTGAGCGTTATTTTCGAGTCAAGTCAATTTTATTTATACAGCGCCAAATCACGACAAAAGTCATCTCATGACACTTGACGCGCAGAGCAGGTCCACACCAAACTCTTTTTAATACCAATTAATTTAGTTATTAATTGAGATAGACCGACCATTCCTTCTTGAGCAACAATATTGCAATAGTGGTGAAGACTGAGCTTTTTGTGTGTTATTTTATGCATGAATTGTGTATTGGTGATAGTCATCGTATATTTCTTTTATAAAGGGGTTATTTATTTTAGGTTTTGCAAATGTTTGAGTGCCACAAGTGAAGTGCAATCTAGCTCCACTATAGCATTCCGTTATTAGAAGAGAAGGGGTGGCAGACATCTCCACAGCAGATATGAGAGAAGGGCCTAACAGAGAAGTCTCCAATCCCCGAGTATGTGTGTGAGGAAACATCTCCCCCTGCTGGTGCGACGAGGAAGCACACCTCTTAATGTGCACTTGTGCGGTTTGGATTGGTTTGGAAGTTCGAAAATTTCACAGTCCTGAAAATAGGTGGCGTGCAGCGCGCTGATTAACGAAATTAGCATCACCTGATAGCTGATTATGAAGATGATGCTGACTCAACAATGAATGAGGGGTTCCGCGGCGTGACTGATTGAATTCATCAGGTTTAATTACTCAGGAATTAGAATGCATCAGGTATTATTTCTTTTTCACAAAGACCACTGATTAAGATGTGTCCCTGAAAACCTCCAAAACACATTCACATTTCTCTCATTGCAATATTTAATCTTAAAGGTAAAGGTACAATATCAAACATAAATGTTGCTTTTTTTAATAGAACAGATTTTAATTCCCTTGAAAATAACATCACGTGCAATGCATCAATCTCAACATGTGAGATGACGCTTTATTCTTACCAGACCCCCCTGGCAGCTTTCGACTGGAACAGCGGATGTTGATCAGAACCTGAAAAACAAAACAGGATATGTATTTTTGTTTTAAGATTCAATTGCGTTACAAATTATGTCAAAAATATATGGTGCCATAAACACAAGGAATCTAAATGGGTACATCGAGACACGGAAGAGCTAAATCTTTAACTTTGGATTTTCTAATCCATTTTTGAACAAACTATATGGAAAAAAAAAGTGAGACTAAATGAGGAAAGCATGCAAACTTCACAAAAACGCAAAAGAATATGTGTGCGGAAGTATTACATCTGAATTCACCAATCACCACAGGAACTGCATGAAATAGGGATTTACCAAAAACTTTGCATTGTGGAAAGCAAATGAACAGTTTATTCATTCATTCATTCATTCATTCATTTTCTACCGCTTATCCCGTTTAATATTTGCTTAAACATTTGCATCAAGAACGGCACGGACCAGGGTCTGGAGCATCGGGCTGAAGAGCAGGGAAGTCATTGTCAAACACAAAAGTGCTGTCGTAGTCTGCATTTACCTGCACGTGTCAGGGAAAGAAACACTTTGTCATCCCAAATGAATGCAAACTGTGTGTTTTGGTCATTTTCTGAGCAGTTGGAATGCGATGGGAGTACAGAGCCAAGCTGCCATAATCTGTGTGTATAATGTACGGTGTGTTTCTGCTGAATTACCTCTATCTAGCTGCTCTTACCTGTCCGTTTGCCCGTGTGTTGCTGGGGCACAGAGGGTTGCTGGGGTCATATCTGGAGATCTGTTCCTCGGGAGGCTTTTCCACCTGACCCGCCCAAGGTCTCTTCATGCGGTGGGCCGACACCAGGACCCAGGTGTCCCGCAGCGGGTTGTAGCGCAGGTGCTGGTGCTCTGAAGAGCCAAGAGACAACAACTGGTCGTATTACAGATGATAAACTGTCCTGGGACAACTGTGTTGATGTCATTAAGCTGTGCATTAAGCTTCTAAATAAATTGAACGTTTTTAATGTTCAGAGCAAAATTCATCCATATTTTACAAACCGTTAATTGAAAATGTCCAATGCTTTTGCTGGCATTTGCTATCAGTTTATTTATTTGTTTGTTAACGGGATAACTTAAAAAGTTATGGGCGGATTTTGACGAAATTTTCAGCACAGGTGGAAGATGGCCAAAGGAAGAATTGATTAGATTTTGTTGGCGATCCAGATCATCGTCTGGATCCAGGATTTTTTTTCAAAAAATTTTTATGGGATTCTGGATAAAGTCAATTTTATTTTTACTTGATTCTTAGGTTTTTTTTCCCTGATTTTGTCTTCTGTGGTGCAGCTATAAATTTTCTCCTTTGATATATCTAATGTATTTTATGTTACATTAAAATGTATTCAAGAAAAGTGTATTTTTTACTATTAATGGTGGTTTTCTGCTGTGTCTAATGCAATAACTAACAGCAATAGAGATGTTATACTAGAAAGATGGAAAAACGCATGTGGATGCTAGATTGCTGGGAAAAAAAATTATGACAGCATTTGTTGAATTGTATAAATATGAAATAACCAGCCAGGAAATTATTGAAACATTGAAAATATTGTATGTTCAATATGTTCAGCAACAGAAATAAGTTCAACAGCGATACATCTCGTCCTCTTTCAGTGAAGTTTCAGACTCTCCCCTCGAGATTCAAATTCCCTCAAATCAGAAAGAACCGTACAAATAAAACCTCATCTATCTCCTCAGCTGTGGTTTGTGTTAAACAGTAATAGCAGCAGAAAAGTGTCATCATGAAAAAGGTTTTACTGTACTGCTCTGACCCCCTTGACATCAACAAAGCAAACCCTTTACGTTTGACCAAACCCCATTGAGAGAATGTGTTAATTTAGCCGTTCGTGCACTCTTGGAAAAGCCACCATCAAGACAGAATAGTTTTATTTATACTGAATTTTAATGACCAACCAACCCAGTAAATTCGGCTTCTAAATAATCCACGAAGCATCGCTGTGGTTGGATGTTTC
>KV751375.1:1574140-1585891 GCA_001698575.1 Mola mola | reverse complement strand
GAACCGCTTCAAGTCCTGAAATGAAGTAATAAAAAAACATTACACAAGAAAAAGAATGAAACACAACTACCAAAATAAAAGCAGGAAACGGAACCATGACACAGCACACTGTGCGGTGACTCACTGCCTGTAGTCTGAGAGCGAGAATGGCTGACTGACGCTGTGTCTAACTGTCCACGTTCCTCAGGGGTTCTGATGGTGGATAGCAGTAACACTGGAGTCTGGCTCTTACACAGCACACCACAATTCCCTTTCAGACGAGATCAAAATAACTTCTGGCCTGAGTCGGGAAAAACAAACGCTCAGACGTTCATCTGTATAACGTTCCCTTACAGCCGGTTCACAAAAATAGGTAATGTTCTCTTGTTCTGTAATTACAAGACAGCAAATGTGAAGATTGTTGCTCAGTCTGCAAATGTTTAATTGTGCGCTGTTTCCAGGTAAACATCTTCAGTACATCAGCGCTTTCCCGTTTGACCATGACATCCCAGACACCTTTCATAAAGAACTCAGGAACGCTGTTATCCGGCACAAACTTGACCCGCCCAACAATTACCAGACGTTGACATCAAATGGAGGAACTGACTTTTTTAGTTTTGCTAAACAAGTACATCCGAACACAAGAGGTGAGACGTCTGCATTTTTACATCAAATATTGGAAAATGTTGCACACCAACTCCCAAAAAGGTTTGGACACTGTGTAAAATGTGGATAAAAACAAACTACAGTGACTTGCAAAACATTTTCAACCTACATTGAACTGAATTCAACAAAAAGACAAGGTATTCATTGTTCAAATTGATTATTTTTATTGGGGTTTTTTTGGGGGGGTTGCACAAATTCTGAACTTAATGTCTGCAAACATTTGGGCCAGGAGCATGTTTACCACTGTCTTCCATCAGCCTTTCTTCAAACAACACTCACTCAGCGTCTGGGGGATGAAGACACCAGTTGTTGTAGTATTGTTGAAGTAAATTTTCTCCCAGTCTGGGGTTTCTGTTGTCATATTTTGCGCTTCGTGATGCTCCACACATGTTCAATGGGAGACCGGTCTGGACTGTACGCAGGCAGGCCCTCTTTTCCTGCGAAGCCGTGCTGTTGTAACCCTGCAGCGTGTGGCTTCATTGTCTCGCTGAAATAAGCAGAGACGTCCCTGAAAAAGACACCGTCTGGACTGAGGCTCATGTTGCTCCAAAACCTGTATGTACCTGTACGCATTAATGAAGCCTTCATACATGTGCAGGTTACCCATGATGCCTCGGCTACTAATACAGCCCCAAACCATCGCAGACGCTTTTGAACTTTGCTATGAAAACAATGTGGATGGTGCTTTTCCTCCAGTAACAATCTGAAATGTGGACGGACCACAGCGCGCTTTTCCACTCCAGCTCAGTCCATCTCACATGAGGTCTGCCGGACTAGTGGGCGGAGCCTCTGGATGTGGTCTGACATTGGCTTCGCTTGGTCGAGTCTTAACTTATATTTGTAGCAGCAGCGACGCCCTGTGTTAATTGACGATGGTTTCCCAAAGGGTTCTAAGCCCTCGCTGTAATATCCATCCCAGAATGATGCCGGTTTTTAACGCAGGCCGCCCTAGAGGTCAAAGGTCACGAGCCATCAGTGTTGGTTTTCGTCCTTGTCCCTCGGCTGCAGTTGCACACTGGAAAGCATTGTTCATGAACTGCTGGACTATTTGTCCACACAGTCTTTCACAAAGTGGAGAACCTCCCACCAGTCGGGGGGTCTCCTTGTATATCCCATCATTGGACTATCACCTGTTACCAGTTAACCTACTTACATGTGGAATGTTGCAGCTGTTTGACCATTTCAGCACCTTCACAGACATTTCGTGCCCCTCCTCCAACTTGTTTGGAACGTTTTGCAGGCACCAAATTCAGAATGTTTATTTCCCAAAAACCAATCAAAGTTAAGGTTGAACATTAAATATTTAATTTTGTGCTGAATTTAACTGAATACAGACTTAGAGGGGTTTGCAAATAAATATGTAAAAATATTAAAAATATTTTGTTTTTAATTCACATTTTGCACGACATCCCGATAACTTTGAAACTGGGTTTGTAGATCCAGCTATTGAAGTAATCCGTGCAACACCGCCACCTGGTGGTAGAGAGGCTGTATAGCAAGTGAAATACACGAATCTCCACACACGTTCGTGTATCTGAGATGGAAGCAGCGTTGCAAAATTCACACTTTACAAGACAGACAATTGAGAGGCCCATTTGAGTTGTTGCTGATGACTGATTATCTGTTTTTTCAGCTATGTGGATTAAAATCCTTTTCAACTATAAATATCTGTGTTTAAAAAGTTACACGTTTCTTTACACATTTTTGGATTTGACTTAACTTTCAATTTTCAATCACATGTCCCCTGTTCCCCCACCACGGGCTACTCCCACAGGGTCAAAAGTGACAGTCAGTCTACACATATTGTTTGTATTTGGACTGACAGGAGAGAACATGATGTGTTTTGACAGTGTGTTAGTCCAGCACAAACACATAACTCCAGTTTTGTCTCGTGAATAGAAACTTCATATACATTTCGGCCTAGTTGGTATTAAAGATCTAGTTTGAGGTCTTCGACTTCTCATGTTGAAACTGTGCTGTGATTTTGTATAACTAAATAAAAGGCAGAAACAATGCATTTCTCCTGACTTGATATTAAATTGGGAAAAAAAAAATACTGTAATGCATTGACGCATTTCTTACCCAGCCCTGTAACAGCGTACCATCCGTACTTGATCTGTTCATGATTAACAGTCTCTGTGTTTTTCTTACAGATGGAGATCTTTATGTCACTATTGCACAAGCATTCAGCTTTGACCTGGAGGCCCAGACCTGGGGTTGCCAGCGTAACCGTTCCCCTTCCTACTGTGAATCAGGCTTCTATCAGGTGTTCAACGTTAAGGAAATAAGAACCAGTTTAGGTCACTGGACCCGGGGAAATGACCATTCCAAGTGGTGTGTTGCTAAAAATTCAGGTATTTACTTAGTCTGTATCGCCGATTCAAACAGGTCAGAGTCCCAGAATAAGCGGTATGGAGGTGCATTGTGCTTTAGAAATCAAAAAGTAACAGAAGCATTTCAAGGGTTTGTGATGAGTATTGAAACGTGTGAAAAGAAAGTAGATAAAGGAAACATGGACGTCGACAGCGACGACGACTGCCCACCTGAAATATACGATTCCCTGATGGGCTAAACAGCTCACCTTACAGGTCCAACTTCTGGTCTCTGTTTCTGATACGTTATTTTCAACAGTGCTGATATGATAAAAACACTGGCTGAAATGAAATAAAAGATTATGAGTTTACTGCTGTCTGCTTCTTATTGTGGCACTATGACATACAGAATGAATAAATGGGGTGGACTTGTACTGCTGCTGTGTTTAGTTATGACCTTTCTCAGCAGTGGTAAAGTAATGTGGAGCCACTGCTGGTTGAATCAATCAATCACTCAAATTTCATTTGTACAGCCTGTCTTGTATTTGTCTCAGAGGGCTTTTACAGACTGTTCAGACAGGTGAGGGAAAACTTTAAAAACCCTGAACAGGGAGAACCACAGAGGATGGATCCATCTTCCTGGGACGGACGTGGAATAGATCACAACAAGGTGACAATATCAAATTATTGACTCACACGTGTTAAAATATATGAAATCCATGAGTCCAAGAGCAGGTAAAATCCATAAATCCAGAGATATGTGTAATCTACTGATCCACATCCAGCTGATGCATGTTAAATGAATCTATAAGGTCTGTAAGTCAAAGAGTATGTGACATATATGAAGATCCAGAGTTATGGACGGACAGACAGACAGACAGATGGATGCAGCTGCATGACATTCAGTAACACAAAACAACACAAGAGCAAACAACACGCTATACCTAATAAAAATAGTATCAAATGGAGGCTGATAAAAAGAAAAAAGTATATAAACAACAATAAGTAAATACCTGCATAAATTAAATGTAATGTGCACAATCAACAATACTGTGCAAATAAATTATGAGGTGCAGTGGATTCAAGGTGCAAAAAGACATGTAAGGTTTTTCACCAGACTTTACACATCGGACAGAGGTGGCAGGGAAGATTTCCTGTATCTGGCTGTTCCACAGCGGAGCCGCTGTCCGTCCGGTGTATGGTCCTCTCCACCACCGCTTCAAAGGTCTCCAGGCCTGATGATTGTACCAAGTCTGTTAGTGTCGCTGGCTCGGATGCTGCCGCCCCAACAAACAGACTGGTAGAAGATCTCCAAGGTGTTGTCGCACACGTTTTCAGCACCGTTTGCCTTCTAGGCTACATGTTTTCCGTGCGAGGTTGAGGCCGACATGGAACATGGCTGCCGTGGTCAAATGTCACGCCGTCAGAGTTCATCAGCCGGTCTGTGGAGCCAGCACGTGATCCCCTCTGAGACTGCTGGAGCCGGGCTGCGGCTTTCTGCCACAACACCTGGCGGACTTCGAGGACACCATGAGCCAGTGTTAGGTTTGACAGCCCTAATGTCAGCATTTTAGATGTCATCCACCGATCCGTAATGTCATTTCACATGCTCGTGGCTTCATTTCGTTGTCGGGATGTCGAGGAGTGGACAGCAGAACGAGACCTGCGTTTCCAGCTGCACTTTAACGATATAATGTGCAGGTTTTTCCCCAGAGGCGGGTCGCCACGCCTGATTTGTCCCACCGCCACGTCAAGCATAGTTTTTCTTTTTTGTTTTTTTTACGTGGTCTTGAGACTCGGTGAGGTGATTGGAGACAGGAAATGTTTCATGTTCAAAGCTCAGCAGGACATCTTTTGATCAAACAGTCTTTTTTTTTCTTTTTGCAACACCTGCAGGCTACGCCTCAAACCATTCCCATTTATAATGTGCTACTGTTAGGTTAAACGCATAGCCACAAAACTTTAGGCTATTTGGGCTCGATGAAGCACAGCCAGCTTGCATTTCCGCCTCTGCAGCTGAGCATTTCTTCGAGAGAAACACAGACGCGCTGGGTTTCACCCTGAATGGTTGGTCGACCGGAAATATAGCGTAAACAAGTTATATCTTCTCCTTCGTGAGCAGATGGATAGTTTAATGCAACACTCCTCTGCTTGCTGTCACCTATCCGGTGTTTTGTGACTCCAGGCTGCTCATGAAGGAGAGGACACAGTTTTAATTTGGCCTTAAAGTGACACCTTTGGCCACCTTGGTTGATTTTTGTAAAGTGCTTACACTTTATTATTCATTACACTTCATTTTATTGTTTGTGACCAGCAGAACAAGCTTTGTTTAAAGATTCAGTAGCTATCGGGACTTTATTCAAGTTTTAATGCAAAAACCTCATATTATTTATTATAATTGTAGTTGTTTTTTGGAAGTTGAAAGCAAAATTCCAAGACTGTACAGTTTTGTACGTCTCTGCTATAGCTGATGTTTATATACAGTATGTCGAACAAGAACACATGATTACGAAGTCATGTTTTTAAAATGTCCAGTCAACTTTAAGCATCAACTTAATGTAGGGCCCTATGGAATCACACCTCTCATAAATTGTCAATTCCATGACTCCATCCATGAATCAGTCATATAAGGGCCCTGCCATCAGACTGTTGCTCTCAAAAAAAAGACACCTGACCACTGGTGAGCTGCTGGTGAGCTGCGCGGCCCCCCTCAAATGATACTTGTCCCTGAGCTTAGTGTATCCCAGCATTAACTTAGCCTGTGCTTAGTTGCAATGACAAGTCAAGTTTAGGTTTACTATTGACACGTACTTGGCCGGAAACCCCAACAGTCTTGACTTCATTGGCATCAACCATTCAGCGACCGAACTATAGGAAAGATGCAGATGTTGACGCAGACGCTCAGAGGCTGATAGGCAACGACAGTTATGACATTTACGACTCACCTAAAAGACAAAGCTGCTACGTGGGAGACGGTAGAACGACAACAATGTCAATTTTGAAAGTTTCGCAATTTAAAACAAGACAATGTTTGTCACAAGTCAGACAGAATAAATTCTCACTGTTTCTCAAGCTGCAACAAACACGGCACACTATCCCCCTCTGGTGGAAGCACTGCAAATAACACCGCTCGCTATACGAACGGCAACGGCGGCGACTCGGAGAGGCACAAGAGTTTTTTCCGGTCCCTGTCTGGAAGTTCCTGGAAGGTATGAAGCAGGTCACCAAGGAGCCCATGAGGTGATACTGGTGGTGCAAAACATTATGGGCACGAGATCTTCATCTGTTGGCCACCAGTTATTAGCGTTCAGTCGTCATCATCAACTTGGCTTTCTCATAATAAAACAAAATCAGATGAAACTTGAACCCTTCTGGAGAGTGCAAAGCTCTTGGTGATGAATCAACAAACTGTGTGACGCATTAATTATGCGTGGCCTTGCTTTAAACATCTTCTTTCACCAGTGTGGCCCCCCCGGGCCCCGTAGGCTATAACTCCGGAGATTGTCTCCTGAAGAGGAGGCAGTTGGCCAATTATTATACTGCAATGGCGGAGTGCGGCCACGCTCAGTAGTTCCCGACACTGGGAGCCTGTAGCAGTGATAACATGGAAAAGCAGCGCTTTGACTAAATGTTGTGAAGGTAAGAAGAGAAAAACAGAAGTCGGATAGTTTCCTCAAAGAAACACATTTTATCAGAAGTATCTACCAATAAGACAATGTATTTATAACACGTTAGCCAAATTCATTAAAGACATTAACGTCTTTAATTAATTTTTTATGTAACATAAAGGACACCAACAGAACAGTGATTTCCCCGTTTAGCGTCTTCAGTGTGGTTGAGTTTAGCGAATGTGCTGCTTCTTACAAGTCAGCTCACTCTTTAGCTCAGGACTTTTCTGGCTCTACAAGTCATGTTTCTGCAATGCATCCATCCAAGGCCAGGAGTAGCAACGTTTCCAGTTTGTAGTAGTATGCTAGTGAAACCAAGTAGTACTGTGAGCTTCAAATGATGTGTATGTGTTAGCAGTGCTGTACTTTAGTCTAGACTCACCGCACCTGGAAGAATCTTCCAAAAACACAAAATTCGAGTCAACTTCAAACCGGGCCAGACCTTAAGACAGCGACTGGTCCACCCCAAGGATAAAACACCCAGACATAAGTTCAGTAATGTTGTGTATGCCGTTCAATGCACAGAGGAGTGCTCTGACCTTTATATAGGTGAGACCAAACAGCCCCTCCACAGACGTATTGCACAACACAGGAGAGCCACCTCATCGGGACAGGACTCAGCTGTACATCTGCATCTTAAGGAGAACGGTCACTCCTTTGAGGACTCCAATGTCCACGTTTTGGACAGAGAGGACAGATGGTTTGAAAGACGAGTAAAAGAGGCCATCTATGTCCACTTGGAGAAACCCTCTCTAAACAGGGGTGGTGGACTAAGACACCATTTGTCTGCTACCTACAATGCTGTCTTGGGAGCCCTCCCCAGGTGGTTTAACCCCCACACACACCCCAAAGTGTCACATGAAACCAGGGGTGAGGGGCAAACGCTCTCGAGTGATTCACACCCGGGCTCATGTGACATTAACGACCCACATGATGCCTAGCCAGAGCCACAGGCTGGTGCTCTCAACCACGTCCTCGTTGTTGGTGATTGGTGATTGTATCCACCCACTCGGGGTTAAATACCTGGGTTTCCCACACTGAACCTCAGAACTGAAGAAGCCTTTCGGATGAGAGGCGAAAAGTCTTCAAACAAGATAAGAAGTCCAGTTGCTTCCTACTAAACACTCCGAGATGCTGATATATCCCTAAACGCAGGGGGCGGTAGTCACTGGCTCCCAGCTGCTCAGTCGTTGTGTCATTGAGAATTTTATCTTTTGTGTTTTTATTTTTTTTTCTCTCATGGCCCTGCTAACCTCCGCTCTCCTCTTCCCTCAAGATCACTGCACTAACCTCCCTGACACAAGATGGAGCACACAATAAGACAGTGGCAAAACATGAAATTCAATGCTTTTATTGAGCATTGAGAAACATGAGCGTATTGCATCACTTCCTGTTGTTTGTGTCTGGTCGTCTTGCTGTACCTTGCTAACTATCTGAGAAGGTTTTAACGACATTGTTTAACTGCTGTGTATTGAAAGTGTAAACCCTGTACTTAAGCACCCTTTAGCCCTCTCTCATTTTAGTGAATTTATCGCTGCTCTTCCAACCGTTCTGTGTCGTGCTAACCAACTCAGGTATTGTACTTGGCGCACAGCAATGGCTTCTCCCTCTCGTTCTCCTCTTCTCTCTTGCTCAGTGTGTCACATGTTTAGTTATTCCTCTGCCTCATTTAGTGATAATGGTACTTGTACTAAGTGTAGTTTATTTGCTGCGTTGGAGGCGAGGCTTAGTGATTTGGAGGCTACGATCCGCACCTTGCAAACCAAACCAGTAGCTTCGCTAGCTAGCCAGCCCCCATTAGCCGGTGCGGGTCGACTGAGAGCAGCTCCCGAGCAGTCGGGAAACCAGGGAAGTTGGGTGACTGTTCGAAGGAAGCATAGTCCTAAGCAGAAGCCCACGGTTCACCACCCACCCGTTCACGTTTCCGTTTCCAACAGATTCTCCCCACTGAGAAACCAACTCTAGTAATTGGCAGCTCTATTTTGCGAAACGTGACATTTTCCACACCAGCGACCATAGTCAAATGTATTCCTGGGGCCAGAGCGGGCGACGTGGAATCAAATTTAAAGCTGCTGGCAAAAAGTAAACGTAAATACAGTAAGATTGTAATTCATGTCGGCGGTAATGACGTTCGGCTACGCCAGTCGGAAGTCACTAAAGTTAATGTTGAGTCGGTGTGTGCTTTTGCCAAAACACTGTCGGACTCCGTAGTTTTCTCTGGTCCCCGGCCTAACCTGACCAGTGACGATATGTTTAACCGCATGTCGTCGTTCAACCGCTGGCTGTCGAGGTGGTGTCCAGCAAACGACGTGGGTTTCATTGATAATTGGCAAACTTTCTGGGGAAGACCTGGTCTAATGAGGAGAGACGGCATCCATCCTACTTGGGAAGGAGCTGCTCTCATTTCTAGAAATATGGCCAGATTTATTAGTCAGCCAAATTGACAATTCAGAGCTGAGGCCAGGAAGCAGAGTTGCAGTCTTACACGCTTCTCTGCGCTTCCTTTAGAGTCATCCACCTACAACCCCATAGAGACTGTGTCTGTCCCCCGTCCACATAAATTCACTAAATTCACTAAATCAAATAACAAGAGTTCACATAGGAACTTAATAAAAATCAACACCACTAATGAGGCAGTTTACAAAGTAAAGAGACTTAAATGTGGACTCTTGAATATCAGATCCCTATCATCTAAAGGTGTATTAATAAATGAGCTTATATCAGATAACAATATTGATTTATTCTGCCTTACTGAAACTTGGCTGTGCCAAGACGAATATGTAAGTCTTAATGAATCCACTCCTCCCAGTCACATTAACACACACATTCCCAGAGACACTGGCAGAGGTGGTGGAGTTGCAGCCATTTTCAATTCTGCCCTATTAATAAACCCTAAGCCCAAACAAAAATTTAGTTCATTTGAAAATCTCATTCTTAGCATTTCCGATCCAACCATGAAAACTCCAATTATGTTTGTTATAGTGTATCGAGCACCTGGACCCTACACTGAATTTTTATCTGAATTTTCAGAGTTTCTCTCAGCTCTGGTCCTCAAAACAGATAAAGTTATTATTGTAGGTGACGTTAATATCCATGTAGACATTGAAAACGACAGCCTTGGTACGGCATTTCTCTCACTATTAGATTCATTCGGCTTCTGTCAGTGTGTACAAGAATCAACACACACTTTTAATCACACCCTTGATCTTGTTCTGACATATGGCATTGAAATTGAGCATTTAAATGTCTCTGCGCAAAATCTGCTTTTATCAGATCATTATCTTCTAACATTTGAATTTCTGCTCATCAACTATAAACCAAGAGTCACTAGTTATTATAGCAGATGCATATCTGAGGACACTGTTGAAAATTTTAAAGAAATTATTCCCTCTGCATTAATTTCAGTGCCATATCCCAAAATAACAGAGGAGTCATATCTTAAATTTAGCCCCTCCCAGCTTGATCACCTTGCCGATTTCACTGCCGGCTCTCTACGTGCTTCACTCGATTCCATTGCCCCAGTTAAAAAGAAAACAAAACCAGTAAAGAGACTAGCTCCGTGGTATAATCTTAACACTCGCAAGTTAAAACAGAAAACTCATAAACTTGAAAAGAAATGGCGTTCCACTAAACTGGAAGAGCCACACATGGCCTGGCAGGATAGCCTTAAAGTATACAGGAAGGCCCTTCGCCGAGCAAGAAAAGACTACTATTCAGCGTTGATAGAAGAAAACAAGAATAAGCCCAGGATCCTTTTCAGCACTGTAGCCAGGCTGACTGAGAGCCATCATTCTATTGAACCATGCATTCCTAGAGCCCTCACCTGTAATGATTTTATGAACTTCTTCAGGATGCAGGGTTATTGGTGATCCCAAGAATTTCCAAAAGTAGAATGGGAGGCAGAGCTTTCAGCTATCAAGCTCCTCTCCTGTGGAACTATCTTCCAGTCTTGGTACGGGAGGCAGACACACTCTCTGATTTTAAGAGTAGGCTTAAAACCTTCCTTTTTGATAAAGCTTATAGTTAGGGCTGGCCTATCTAGCCCTTAGTTATGCTGCTATAGGCTTAGGTTGCTGGGGGAACACTCCATGATTCACTGAGCTCTCTTCTCTCCCCCCTGACTCCGACTCCTTCTCTGCTCCTGTAAATGTCCATATCCTTACACTAACTTTACTTCTTCCCCGGAGTCGTTGTGCTTTACCATCCTGCAGGTTTTTCTAGGTCGCGGTGGGAGGTGCTGCTGTGGTCCTGCCTGATGCCCCCTGGCCACATTAGGAAAGGAGATCCTGTGACTTGGATCCTAGGCTGGATTTCCAAATGCAAATCGGGACCCACAGATCACAATGGCTTCTGAGTGCAAATCAGGATCCACAGATCACAATAGCTTCTCGATCACTACACTTATCCTTGGATTTATAGATTCCACATAATCTTGGACTCTAACTACATCAGCAACACTCAGATCTTGCTACATGGAGTACCATGACTCCTGGACCAACAGAGTCCACCTGCATCTGGATCACTAGACTTTCCATACAACCAGATTTGTAGAATCCACAGACTCATGGATGTTTTATACAGTCTAAATAAAGGGTTATCATGTTGTATAAGTGACATTTATGTCATGTCTGTCCGTCTTAAGAAGGTTCTTCCTGAGGGTTCTTATTTTCAGAGGATGGAACACCAAATTGGCATTAAAGGATCTGACTCTAAGATGGTTGTTTTTTTTTTGTTTTTTTTAAGTTCTTCCTCACCTGATTCAAGGGTCTAAAGGCAGAGGATGTCACATTTGTAGTTTGTCAAAGCCCAGTAAGGGAAAGTGTAAATTGTGATTTTGAGCTATACAAATACAATTTGATTTGTAAGCTGATGACGAAGCAAACAGTTTCACTAGTTTCCAACATTAAATGTAACATAAAAACCATTAAGATTTAAACAATCTGGTTTATTAAAGACATGTAGTTTGTCAAAGCCCAGTAAGGGAAAGTGTAAATTGTGATTTTGAGCTATACAAATACAATTTGATTTGTAAGCTGATGACGAAGCAAACAGTTTCACTAGTTTCCAACATTAAATGTAACATAAAAACCATTAAGATTTAAACAATCTGGTTTATTAAAGACATG